>CM017800.1:30231575-30576575 GCA_008086715.1 Sitobion miscanthi
AACAACAGCGGAACAAGCGGTATTCACTTGTCCACCTTTTAAATTGTTTGTAGGATTCAACACTATCTTTTGTAGGTCACACTATGTCTATGTAGGAGATTACCTACATTTGTAGGAGTTAACTATTCCCAAAATCGTCTAGCTAGTTACGGTACCCATATATCGACGATATATATAAAAGGGCTCGAATACCAGACCGAATGTTGACATTCAAAGAAACATTCAAAAAACCCTCACTGACGCCCGACGGTTAAAACTTTTGTGCCACTCACCAAAATATTGTTAATAGTTTTCCTATGAGAATAAATAAGATAGTGAGTTTTCACATGGTCACTTAGAACTTTTCTGAAAAGTAAAATAACCTAGTTATTGCACTGCATAAAATATTGTTTCAAATAATAAAATTGTTTTACTTTTCCTTATAGAGTATCATCTTAACACAGATAATGGGATACAACAAAGGTTCACAACTTTAGAAGATGGAAATGGCCAAGGTATATAATAGTACATAGCATCATATTATAGAATTATTTAAATGTTGAGTGTAAACATTTAATTAAATAGAAGTTAATGTGATTCATAACCGATGAACACACAATTATAAATAATTCATACAAATATTATTTTAAATTTAAAAAAAGGTGTACAAGTGGTTCCACACTGTTGTACAATAGTGGTCGAGCATGTAATTGTAATGGTTGTGTTATATTTGAGTTTAACGATAAATCATTGTTTACGAAAAACGATTCTGAGCGAAGACGTTGTATCAGCCTCGTTTGCTTGTATAAATAATTCGATTTAATAATTAAAAAAATGGGTTAGGAAAAGCGTTTATGAATATCTTATTGAAAATAGTTTGAACAATTTCGAAGTGTTGAAAAAATATACTTAAAATTTAAACTTAAAATAAAATAATTGAGCCTATATGTATCTTTCATATTCTTGAACTTCCATTAATAAAATATATGAGAACCTAGAATTACATTTTCAAGTTTTTTAACAATTGAAAAAGTTTTTATCGAGTATAATTTTAAAAATATCTAAAAATTTAAAAATGTCTCATAGCTTTTTAGCATTTATAACGAATTCAAAAAGGGTAACAATATTTAAAAAAATATAACCATTTATGGAAAATACCAATAAAAATATTTAAAGAAAATCTCATAGGTCCGCAGTTATTTATTTTTGAGTTACACCAAAAAAATAAAATTTTTCAAAAATTGGTTTTGCATAAAAATTAAAACTTATTTTTTTGTTTTTCTTGACACTTATTAGACTCCTTGAAATTTTCAATTTTGACCTCCTAAAAGTACTAACAAGGTTTTTTTCTATCAGAAAAAATATTGATCTCGATAATCGGAGTAATTTAACTATCCAAAATGTTGATTCCAGACAGATAAAAAAAACGCGCATCATTGTAAAATCAATACATTTTTCGATCCGCTCAGAATCTAAAATAATTAAAATAATGTATTTCTTTTTTTTCTTATTGATCATAAGCATCGGAAATTATGGCCATTAGCATTTGTATGAGCCAGGGTTGATTGAGGAACACGTGTACGTTAGGCAGCGTTGTTTCGTCACTAAAAACCTGGTTGATCATGAGTCATCCATCCGGGAACTATACAGCGATGTCGGCTGATGCATGACCTCACAATACGTTATTACTGAGGCCACCTATCGAGCCACATCAGGCCCCATAATGTTGTTTATAATATGATTATTAGTTATTACGTAATATAATGTTATACATTTATAATAAATATTGATGTATATAGTATTCATACATATCTATCATATTAATTTACCTTTTATGTAAAATACAATAGTAAGTATCTATAAAAATTTTGTTTCAGTGGATCAAAAGTATTATGAATTGATGAAAAAATGTGAGTCTTTCATATAATATCATTTTTCGCTGATTGAAATTGTATAGGTACTTAAAATACATATGTAAATAATTTTAGCAACCGATTTTGCGTAAAATGTCTTGTTTTTCTTAATTTGTATGTTGTTTTTACGGCACTTTAGAAAACTATTTGGGATTTTAAACTTTGACTTCCAGAATGCATCAACTAGATTCACTTTCCCATCAAACAAGATACTGTTAAAGAAAATCAAAACAGTTTTACTGCCCCAAACGGTGATGACGTCAGACACATACACACACACACACACACACACAAACACACTTTTTTGTTAAATTAATAATATAAAAAAGGAGGGTAAGTTGGTGTCGCTCTGCTGTACAGTAGGTTACAAGTGGGTCAGTGTAATGGATGTTGTTAAATTTGAATTCAATGATATAATATCATTGTATAAGAAAAACGATTCTGAGCGATAAAGGTCAGTCAGCCTATGATATTACCAAGTATATTTGATGATTTTATTGCGAATAAAGTAATTCTTATATTATAACCTATTAAGTGGAGCCTTGTTTTCAATTTTCAATCCTAAGCTATAAAAGTTGAACATTTTATAAATTTTTAACTACAAAATAATTATTAAATTATAAATTTGATAAACGTTGTCAAAATTTGAACTTTAAATGCTTATAAAAAAAAATGGTGTCTATGTATTTTCAATACTTTTTAACTGCTATTAGGACAATATATCAGGAGCCTTATATTAAATTTTCACTCTTTTTACCCAACAAATAAAATTTTATTGATATTTATAGAAAATAAAAACTAAACAAATTGAATACTGAAAATGTCCGTAAACAACTCAAAAAGAGTCAAATTATTTTCAGAATTATATGATGTATAGAATATGCTAATATAAACATTCAATGAAATTTTCTAGTTTCTATAGTCATTCGTTTTTTAATTCAACAATATAAGAAAATCGTTACATGAGAAATCGAGTGAATATCCAATATTGTAATATATGAATTTCAAACGCTCATAAAAATTTAATTTGATTTTCTTCTAGAAATTTTTTTTTTTGATAAGGGTAGAATAACTTATGAAAAATCTTGTATAACATTTTAAAATATTAGATTTAAAAAATAATTTTTTATGCATTTCTAACTTAAAATTTTTTGCAAATTTTCGTCTTTTTTACGTATTTTGTCAATTTTGAAGTTTAAATGCTTATAAAATAAACTGTGACTATGGATTTTTAATTTTTTTCTTCTGCTTTCGAAACAATATATTAGGAACCTTCTATTAAATCTTAAGCTTTTTTAACTAACAAATAAAATTTAAAGAAAATAAGCGATTACTTGAATATTCTATAAGTCCGAAATTATACTATAAAAAAATTCTCTTAAATACCATGTTTTTGTTTGGTTTCACCATCTGGATAGGAAGTCGATAGGTAAGTTGTAGCATGTAGTCAAAACAATCCGGGAGTAGCGAGACCGAATCCGTAACGGTGACCGTCTGTAGCATTTAAGCCGGTATTTTGCATTTTTTTACAACTTAACTAACAGCGTTAAAAAATGTTGAAAAATTTAATTTTATTATTAATCATTATTAAAGTTTCAATATCAAAATCCAAATTCTCAATGATACCCATTGACATCTTCCTCAATGACAGAATTTCCCGTAAAATTTGTATAAAACTCATGAGCATCTGCAAGTATAAGATGCATTATTGATTCTATATCATCTAGTTTTGCTTTGTTTATTACTTCCCCATTAGGCCATAGTTGAGTAGGTAGTGTTTCAGATGGAAATAATATGTCATTTGATGGTCTACCACGACAAGGATTAATTTTTTAATTTTTGTAGTTGTAATAAAGCAAGTTTGAGTTTTTTAATAGTATTATATTTGCTCGAGATTGTTCTGAGTGTTTCCTTTTCCTACCTTTTTTTGGTCTACCACTATAAATATTTTGATTGCATTTGAACTAATTTCATCATCATCTAGAATTTTTACTTGATCTTCATCATCTTCTGGAACTATTGCTTGATCATCATCATCTTCTGGAACTATTTCTTGATCATCATCGTCACTACATTGCACTATGGTGCAATACGGATCAAACGTTGGATCAATGTCAATGTCATCAAAAGGCTCATCGTTGTCAGAAAATACAATATTTTCTATTTGAATATCTGTTATTAAACAATATAATATTATATTATTACATCAAAGATATCTATCATATACTCTTTGTTCCTTACCTTTTAAATCAACTGAGACATTATTATTTGTTTCAATATCTGTTGTTACTTTTTGAACTAAATTTACCATACGACTGGCCTTCTTCATTCTATTTATTTCCATGCTATGTGAGTAATGACTTATAATACACTTAAAAACTCCTTATAAAAAAAACTAATAACGACCGTTTGTTATTAGTTACGAAATCGTCATAACAAAGAATAATAAATTAAAATATTACTATATTCAAACACTCCATTGATAATAAAATAAAATAATGAAAATCAAATTAACAGGAAACAACCAAGTGGCATGGATTGATATTATATCATTATATTATAGTTATACCTAGATTACAAAACCAAGCGTCATGGATGTATTTTACAATAACTTTTATCGGCATAATCATTCAGTTAGTTTTTGAAACATTGATAGATAGCGCTACATGTTACGCATACAATGTTGGTTTGGTTGTATTTTGCGGAGTACGTAAACTAAAATTCTCTATCCCGTCCTACTAACAACTCGATTTTTAATAGTTTGAGGGATGGTTGCTTTCTGCATAACGACGTATTGTTGTTATTTTAACCTAATTTGGAAGTCAAGAGGACCATAATAGCGGGATAATTTGAGAATCGCTCTTAACAAACTACTGGTGTTGTCAAAACGTGCAAATGTGTTTGAGATTAACTCAAATTGGTGTTGAATCTACACCAGATTTGTATGTGTGTACCTAATATATAAACCTATAAACCGTTTTAAAACCGAAACCAAAAAAAATTGGATACCGGTATTTAAGTCAAAACCGAAACAAGAAAAAATTAGATACCGGTATTATAATTTAAAACCAAAACCGAAAAAATGGGATATCGGTATAAAATTCAAAACCAAAACCCAAAAAAATTGGATACCGGTACAAAATTCAAAACCTAAGTATGAAAAAATTGGAACTGTTATTTTTTTTTTAATTTATTTAATTTTTTACAGTATACACCAAAAAATTATTATAATGAGCGAATCAATTAATATACTTACCCATAAAATGTACCACAGTTGTTAAGGGGCCTCGCTACGGTCATTATTTAAGGGGCAACATATAGGCAATTTCTAATCTTGTCATAGCCGCCCGGGATCTATTTGTTAGTTGTAAATGATTATTAGTGTGAGTGAAATTAAATGCGTGTATCCTCTCTCGTATGCACATGCACATGTCAATAACTCGATAAACATATGAATTTCACAACACGAATTTTACAAAAGCATTCATTTGTCAACGAAAAAGTTAGTTAACCTTGTCTAATTTTGATTCTGAAAAAATAATATTTGAATTCAGCAGAAAAATGTCTGTAGATCGTACGAAACATTTTCCGTTATTAATATTGATTATGATTCGAAGAAAGTTGATATTTTCAAGTTTTCAATTACAGTTCACAATAATATGAAATTTAGTTTTTACAATGTATTTTGTAGGATCTAAAGACAATGTTTTGGTGAGTCCAAGTTTTATTCTGAAAAAAACGAACTCGTCAGGAAACTGTCTATAGATTGTACGAAATACTTTGAAAAAAATTAAAACTTATATTATTACAAACGGTAATTGATTAAAAATTGCCTGAATTTTGCCACTCAAATAATAGCCGTATCGTAATAATAATATCATTAGTGAACAAAATAAATATATTAATAGACGTGTGGTATTACCATTCTTTCATCACTGTACCCTATACTAAAGTTCGACAGACGACGGTTTCTTAGAATAGGTATTTACCATATTGCCATATTATTGGGCATAAACAAGGACAAAAATTATAAATTAACAGAGAAGGAATTTTTTAATTTATTTTTATTTGAAAAATCCAAATCATTAAAATTCTCTGGTGAATTTGCACCAGCCCCGCCCCCCTCCGGGCGTGATGGCTCTTGCGATATTTGTATATAACTGACCGTAGTAAGCTATCTCGTTAGACACGACGACGAAAACGCGACCTTGATACGGCCGGGACACTCGTCGGCGTGTCTTATTTATTTCGACTGTGGCGGTAACAGTAACAGTTCCGGTAAGGTTCCGGTATTAAAATTAATTTAAATAAGGGTTTTGGTGAGGTTTTGGTTCCCAATATTCAAATGGTTCTGGTTCAAAAACCAGTTCTTTTCGGTGAGGTTCCAGTCCCTGCTCTAATGATGCATAAATAATTTATTAAAGCAATACTTGAATGACATTCGTTTTAACTGTTATATAATGCAATTGAGTTTTTGTATATTTATTAATTTCAGTGTGTTTAATAAATAAATCACATTATTATAATTATCAGGTCGGGCTCTTAGCGGAGAAATTGACTATGAAGTATACGTAATGAGACTAATTAATAACGGTAAAATATTTTAATCAAACTATTTCTTCAATAGTATATAAGTATATTGTTTATGCTGCTGTCGTCAGCATTTCCGTCACTACATCTGTAACGGTGACAACGTACAGCACGCACAATGGACAACTCTCTTCTCCCCGCTCTTCACCGTCTCATCATACGCATTACACACATGATCCACTCTATACAAACGTATTTCTAATGTCTTTGCTAAATCAATGTAAACACCGCCATAGTTTATATAATTTTTATTTTATTTCTTTTTACGTTGTGTCAACATAACCAAAAAGAGTTCATATATGCTACTGTCGTGTTGTTAACCTCCCAAGTTTCATTCGTATTCATTTTATATACATTCTTTTATCATCGTCGTCATCAGTAAGATGACACAATAATCATTGTAATTCAATCTGGTTTCACGGATACTGAATCTGCAGATCATTTATACAACGACTACCAATAAATCATATATCGTTTACAATTCGGTGAGTAATTATTTATTTGGTTCCGTTTATAATACCTACATCTTTGTTGGATAGTCCGGACTAACTATAGTCAATAAGAATACTGCGTACGGTGATCATTGCAATATCATCTATGCGTCATTATTGACATCATTCTTCATTAGCGTAAGTCCGCCAGCAACCATTGTGCGTTGTGTGAGTGGCCGTCCGGGTCGTCCAGGTGCTATACACTGTGGATCGGCCAACCATAATCGTGACAGCTGGACATACTTCTGTAGCATAAGTTAGTTGTAAGATTATATCCAATTGTTGTGAGCTCTGTGGTCATTTCACCATACCGATCCGACCACAGAGAGATCCCCTCCATAAACTTAAACTGCATAGTCCTCTTTCCCATTGTATAACTTGTATCCTTCGCGTTTCGGTGCGTTTTGGTTCCTTGTTGTCCATCGTCACGTCATTGCTACCTTAGATCATATACTATGGATGGAGCTATCCGTAAACCGAATTGTGTTCAACATCATCCCCACCACCTTCAAAATTTCACGGTACACGACACTAATGCGCATGCTCAAAAATATATGTGAATGATACTGTCATAGTGCCATACTGTTAACTTACTGATAACGTTGAATTTAAATATTAAAACGTTTAAAATAAAATTTTTGAATTTTGTCAACTTATTCAATTTGCTACCAAGTGGCAAGTACTAACTAATTACTAATTGGATATATTTATGTAATTAAGATTAATTTTCAAATGTGATTGTCATTATTTATTTATTAGAATTTGGACTAAGTTTTATTTAATTTAAATATTGTGTACTATTGTAAAAACTAAAAAGTAAAGGTAAATGTAAGGTTAATAAATATTGTTAAAATGTTAATTAATATTTTTTATGCATAGACATTATTCAGAAACCAGAATAGTAGTTACTAGTTATTAAAAATGTGTTATCAGTTGGCATTTTTGATACTGATTACTGACTTTCGGGCATGCGCATTAGTATCGTGTACCGTGAAATTATGAAGGTGGTGGGGATGATGTTGGACACAATTCGGTGCTATGGTAATTTTACGGATAGCTCCATCCATAGTATATGATCTAAGATTGCTACCCACCAATACATCGTTGGGCTGTGTGTTGAATTGCCTATATCTTGGACGTCGACGTTGTCACACTGTCGCTTCTGAAACGTTAATCGTGCATGCAATTGTAGTTGCCTATCCGTGACTCCTTCAATCTTTTCGGTAGATACTATCACAACAAGTTCAATCCCTCAGATGGTCTTTCGCTATCATCGAGTACCCATCATATATTATATTTATGTAAAGAGGCACTTAATATAATTCAATTTCTCTATTCACTACAATTCCTAAAAATTACTGGTTTTATTAATAACTACATCAAACATTGAAGTTATATATATTTATAATATTGTATTATAATATATAATATAATTATATTAAATAAAGAGTTTGGAATAATTAAATTACGTCCAATTAAATCTTTAATTAATCCTAAAGAATATATTTTCTGAAAATATTTGGAAACTTAACAATATGTAAATTAATTCATCATTATAAGTAGTTTTTTTTTTATTAATTCAATAGATAACATAACTTAAAGTATACGTGGATCAAAATTAGAGATCCACCATTTATCATGTGATTTTTGTGATTTTGTTTTAATTAATTGAACAACCAATACTAAAATTTGTTTTAAAAATCTAAGCATTTTAATGTCCAAAATCTTAATTATTTAATCATTCAATATTTACCTATCTAATTAATAATAATTTTCAGGATGCAGACCATTAGGTGAACTAGAGTGGGGAAAAGAATTAAAAGTTACAGGAAGTAAGATTTTTTAATGTTCATAAGTTATAATATTTTACAAATTACCAATATTTTAAACTTTAATTACAGTTATAATATTTTACGATTTATATTTATTCAAGCAATTTGTGTTCCGACTATATTAAAATACTATAACTTAAATTCAATATAGGCAAGATTTTGAATTCGTCGTCTCAAAATGCAAAGGTTCTAAATCAATTTTTTTAAATATTTTTTGTTGTATAATTCAATCTCAAAATCGTACCGATCCGTTGATTATTCAATGAAAAGGTTCTAATTCATACGCGAATGATGGGTACGGGCTAACTGAACAATTACAAAAAATACGTTAGAACCTTTTCATTCTGAGGCGACGAGTTGTGCTGGATTTGTCTAAATATGTGTATTGGATAGTAAATTATTGGGTGTAGCCCATAAGCGCAAAATATGACCCAAACGCAACCCAAAAGCGCAAAAATAAATCACCCACAAGCGCAAATCATAAATAGATGGGTGTGAGTTATAAAATTGATCTTTCAAATGACGATGATATGATTCTGGACCATTGATAGTCCTTGGGTCATTCGAGGGTGGCTCAGCCCAGAGGTGTGGTGGATATCTGCTGTCATTTTCAATAAAATTCGCTAAAATATAATCTGAAAATGCTGATATATTCTGATTGTCAGGAGCAATAGAAAATAGTTCATAAAATGTATCAGAAATTTCAGTAGATGGTAAAAAAGCCAATCCAAAAAAATATTTTAATCAATGTGAAATTTCTGATTCATTTCGTTCGTATTCAATTTTAAGTCCCAATTTTGCAATTTGTCTATACCAGGCTTGCCCGAGATGAAACCGGCAACATTTAATTTGTGCATTTGGAAATACAAGCAAAACGCCTTTATGAGCAAATATTTCAAAATCCAAAAATATATTTTGAGGTTTTAATTCTTTCTTACATAATATTTTCATTAAATGCCACATTTTTTCAAAAATATCAGTTGTTTTGGATGGTAACAGACAATACATAACTTGGACATAAATTGATTTATGTAGAACATGAATTTTATAGTGTTGTTCAAAATAAGCGGGCAAACGTAAAATGTACCATTGCCTAAAATAGTATAACTATTATCGACTAAATATTCTAAATTAGTGTTCGTCGTTAATATTACAATTTTTGACTCTTCATCTACATGGCAAAATGTTTCATTACGATGTGTAGTTACACTATTGATTTTTAATTGTTGAATGAGTTCGAATAATAAAGTAGGTGCTTCAGGAATTATTTTCCGACGTTCTCTATACATGGATTTTCTTATACTAGATATATCGTTGTGTAATAGTTCTGTAGTTTTAACCGCCATCAGTTCACGACGAATAATTTTATTTGGTCGCTCCGAAATACATTCAGTCGCCTTTCGTTTGCAATTATTACGTACAATTTGTTGCTGAATATCCCGATTTTCCACAGTATTATGACTATGAGATATATTATCATTTTCCGTCAAAATGTTGGATATTTTAGAATTAGTTTGAAATGTTTGAATAGTAGAAGTACATTGTCTTACCGTACATCGCCAAGATATATCTCTGCTTGCTATTACTCGCTGATGTCTGTACTTAAAATTATTGTACACAATACACAATATACCTTGATTTGTGTAAGTTAATGTAAATTACATTTTAATAATCGAAGACTTATAATTTTAACTTTATAGCGAAAACCAGACACATACGAACACGTGACACGATTGTAGCACAGACACCAACTGATATAGGTCGATATCTGGTATACGATTTAAAACATTTCACTTGATTTTCAAATAAAACGGCCAAATATAAAATATAAACTATAAAATATATACTATAATTATATTATTATATTGTATATTATAGTTATCTTAAATGATTATCAACTGCCATCGCAATGTTTTACGATAAGACACAGACAAATGCAACAACCGTCGCGACGTGTTGCTGCAATATGTCGTGAAACGGGTTATATACATGCAAAGCGCGAGCGTCGAGCGTTAGATCAGTAAAATATTGTATCAGGTTATAAAATTTATTTTTGCGCTTTTATCCCACTACCAAGGTACAAAAGCGCAAATTCATTTTGCGCTTTTGAGCTATCGAAAAAAAGGTCGATTTGCGCTTTCGGGCTTCACCGTAAATTATTCACTATCCTGTCTATATACACACAACCATTTTTTTTTAGTATTGTGACCTGCTTATGTTAAATTTGCGCTTCCGGAACATAGAATTTAAGTTAATTTTCTAAACCAAACAGAGAAACTACTGTATTATGACTTGCATTTTCTATTACATTTTTTTACATATTTTTGGCATATATAGAAATTATAACCATTATACATCCATTACCATATTCTAATATTTGTTTAATCGAAGGAATAGTTTGTATGTACTTTTGTCTTAATCTTCTTAACAATATTATTTGTGTGATTACATCAAATCCAATAGAATCTATCCATTATAGTGTGAACAAATGAAAAATTTTAAATCACTATTATGCCAATATACAGTGCTAAATATTATGCAAAATCTTTCAGGAAATAATGCTGCCGCTAAACTTCAAGGGTCAGGTACAAAATAGGATGCAATAAACGCCAAATTTGTCAATAGTATGGAAATTATTAAGGATATTTAGTTTATAATTGATTAAAAATAATGTATCACTTTATGTTAAAAATTATAAATTTTTGATTTTGTTATTATAATTATTTAACATATTTTATATATAACAATTGTGCTTATATAATATAATCAACAAATCTAATAAAATACGATATATTTTCGAAAGATGTTTCCTAAAATATTTTGTAATTATATTTTTTACTTAATTAATATAAAAATTACTTCCACATTTAAACATTTTATAAAAATTATAGGTATAATTTATTGGTATACCTAGTACCTACATGTATTTGAGCAATTGAGACCTGCGGGAAAGGTCTATAAGCTCACACTCCGCATTACAGTTGCTATAAATCAAAATTTTGCTCTAAATTATACTGAAAATCATTAAAAAAAAGGTGAGAAAGTGCATGTCGCTCTGCTGTACGGCTGGTTACGAATGGGTCACTGTTTAATGGATGGTATAAAAATTTGTATTGAATGATATAATATCATTGTATACGAAAAACGATAGCGGAGACGGTTTGTCTGTGTATATTATTTTATATTATATTTATACGTATTGTTAATACGGTAGCCTGTAAGTTGAATTAATTTATACAATTACAATAAAACAACTAAAATAATTATTCTTGATTATTTAATATGTAATTTTCTCCAAATTTGAACATAAAATAACTATAAAAAAACTGCGTATTTATATTTTTGAGATATTTTGCTTACAGATTAACTTACTATTACGTTGAACCTGATTTTAAATTTTCAATCCTTACCTATAGTTTAATATTTTATAAATTTTTAACTACAAAATTATTTTTAAATTTTAAATTTGATACATTTAGTCAATATTTGAATATTAAATGTTTTTCACGCTTTTTGACCCTACGAATAAAATTTAATTACCATTAATAGGAAAAAATCAATAAAAAATCGGAAACTGAAAATGTCCGTAAACAGTTCAAAATAGAACAAAATATTTTGAAATTTTTTTGTTGTATAAAAAATGCTTATTTAACATTCAGTGGAAATGTCATGTATCAGAGGTACGCCAAAAACTAAAATCGATTTCGTCAAAAACTGGAAACCTTTTTCCTTTATTTATTTTTTGTTCTCACTGTGCTATTAAAAATTAATGGGAATTTACAGTTTTGACCAGTTCAATGCACCAACTAAATTCCCTTTCCCTTCGGAAAAGATACTGAATTTGAAAATCGAAGCATTATTTCTAACTACTTATCGTGTACAGTGTACACAGACACAAATAGAAAATAGAAAATTTTAATAAGTATAATCTATTCCAAATAAGTTGACCCACTCGACCGACGAAAACTGGTCAGTGCGGTGCACAGCCTCTCCTATATACATGTCTCAATAGACATTTGAAAGACATGGCCTGGCTCTTTGGTGGTGTCGTTTCGAAGGCGGGAAAATCAAGTTTCAGTGTTTAGAAATCTCCCATGGCCCATAAAAACCGGCAATTCAATGATGATACTATTCCCCATGTCCGGTGCTTTTTTGTGTGTGTAAGAAAATGTTAATTCTAAAACCTGTATATTAGAGTGTCCAGCAAGTCAGTCATTACCTGTCTAATACAAAACATAAAATAAGCAATCCAATTGCGGCGGATAGAGTGGTATGTGCCGTCGCATGCCCGGTGCTATTTCTTATGTAAAAACTGTAAAGTCAAAAACCGTGTTGGAGTGTCTAGCAAGTCAATCATCTCAAGTCAAAATCGATTAGCTTCCAATTAGCCATCTAGTTAGGCAATCCGACTTCGTCGGACCGCGGAAAAGGTGCTACAGCATATCAGGTAGGCAATCCACCTGCGGTGGATTGCAGACCCGACTTCAAGTGGCTATAAGTGAAAACCCTATCACACAACTTACGAAATAATTTACGAAAAATACAAACTATATACAATATACAAACAATTATAATATGTATTTATTGTATGATATATAACAATGAACATTTTGAGAAATGTGCAATTATAATTCCTAAAAAAATAAAATATAGATACATAATATTATATTCACCAGTACATACATATAAATATGTACCTGAAGTGTATATATATTTATATACAAAAAAAAAAAATGTAAAACCTCCATGTTTAAGTGTTAAGCAAGTCAGTCATCACCGTCTAAGACGAAACCAAAATGAGCAATCCGTCTACGGCGGATAGAATGGTAGGTATGTGCCGTCGCATGTCCAGTGCTTTTTCTTATGTAAAAAGTGTAAAGTTGAAAACCGTGTTGGAGTGTCTAGAAAGTCAGTCATCTCAAGTCAAAATCTATTAACTTTCAAGTTAGCCACCTAGGTAGGCTATCCGACTTCGTTAGGTTGGGACTTCGTTGGATAACGAACAATGTACTGCAGCAATCAGTCTAGTATGTCTAGCTGCTATAAGTGAAGAGAAAAGTTTTTTTTCCAAAAACCCAATTACACAACATTCGAAATAATTTACGAAAAATAAAACAAATATGTATTTATTGTATGATATAATAACAATGACAATTTAAAGAAAATAATATGTGTTTAATTCCTAATAATTTAAATAACATATAGGAACATAATATAATATAATATACAGTCATATATTGTAATATTAACGTATATTATTTTATTATTTATTATGAAATATAACGTGAAAAAAAATGCAAAAAATGTCGTGTTGAGAGCGGCCGTGTTGTATACAACTCAGCCGGTAGCCGCCCGATGAGCGCTATGACGGGTTCGAACTCGGACCTACCTAACATCCTACATTTGGGGAACCTACGCCTAACCTATCGAGCCACAGATTTAACAAAATTGCAACAATTAAGCTGTGTGTCTACGGAGCGATGTAAACCAATATATTCGATTTACATCGATGTAATCGTATATAATTCTATGTATCTACACACTGTTTAAACTTTAATTGTATTTTATTCACTTATCTGACCGTTTTTATTATTATTACATTATTATGTATGCTTGAATAATGCATTTACGTTAAGCAATATACCAGCTACGTTATTAAGGACCAAACAATATGTCTACAATCACATAATGCAATATTTATTGAATCAAAAACAATATATATCAACTGTGCACTTGTGCGTTGGAACGAAGACCGACTGACATTTCGTGAACGCGAATTTTTAAGCGAACAAACCGCATTTCCACGGTTTTCAAAAGAAATGAACATAACAAATAGAGCACAAACGGCATTTGAAAAGACAAAACGAATCGGGAAACACGAAAAAATCAATAATAACGACTTACGCTGGCCATGGACCGATATCGCGTACAAACCACGCGGCTTTTAAAACAAACGAACTATATGTGAAATGAGAAAAAGTCAAAAAGGCGAAAAACAGCGTAAAAAGCGTAACATTTTTCGAAAACGTTTTAAAACCGACCGCCGCCGCGGCGAAGGTACGCGATTGGTCGCGCTATAGGGAATCGATGGGAACGGTCCGGCGGACTGGGGAAACGGAGCGGTGTTTAATTTAATTTAATATTTTTCCACCATGAGATCTTCCATGATATCCTTATAGATCAGCTGTTTTTCTTACGATTTTATAGTATTAGACTTAACCTTCGAGCGGGCGCGCATTTTGCAGTTACACATGTATTAACACTGAACAATTTAGAGCCGCGTTTGAAGTTATGTTTATGTGAATCTTATAGTTTCAATAGGCAATATTAATCTTATGTTAATTTAGAATAAAAAAATAATTGAATGTGTTGAAAAATGATGTTGAAGAAACACAACTATTGACTAATATGCAAAGAATATTAAAAAAATATAAACATATATATTTATAAACAAATAAAGTTGAAACCAGTCTTTTATTTAATATGACATCCTATTTTAACACAATAAATTATATAAACATCCTTTTTATACATTTTTGAGTTAATTAAACAACTTAACTTTATAATATATAGGCAAATTATTATACCAACATAAATAAACAAATTATACAATAACAACCTTATTAGACTTTTATATAACATAAGTAGATACAAAACAAAATTATAAAATAAGTGTTTTTGAGAAATAGACTATAAATATATGACTTATTTTATTAAGTATCACATTCTTGTGAACAACAAAAATAAGAAATTTTTCTTACGAAAAAATACGAATGAGAAAAAAATAAATTAGTATACGTCCTCAAAACATTCTTGGTCGTCACTTTCTGGTTGCACACACGAGTTACATCGAACAGTTTTGGTTGAATGATTTTTACAAACGTGATTACCACATTGGCAGCAGGTTGTCGATGTTCTGTTATTTTTTCGTTTACCACACAAAACGCAAGCTCGACTTTGTGATGTAGGAATAGGTTCGGTAGGTGGTTCGTATTTTCCAAAAATTCCTTGATTTCTTTAAAAAGGCTTGCAATTGTGGCTCGATAATTCAAATTTTCCCTCATTAGGATGAACGCAAGGTTGAATGTATTCTTCGGACAATGGTGGAGTCTGGATTATTGGCTTTGTAAATCTTGTAGGAATTGATTGCTGCTAAATCGGGAAGGCGGAAAAACACTACCATTGGCCACCTACGAGTATTTCTCGATGTGGAACATCTAGCACACATCAAATCTACTGTGTTAACTCCACCTTTAGTAGCGTTATAATCCATTATTTGGTTTGGTTTACCTGTGCCTTCATTAGTGACATTATCATCGTGCATTGAAGACAATACAAGCACAACTTTTTTCTTTTTTGTCACCATAGATACTAACGTCATGTCTGGTTGGGCACCGAATTGATGTGTACCAGGTTCCAAATTACTATGCTGAACAATGAATTTGGGAGGTATTTCTTTTTTCTTTTTTTTTTAGGGTACCAATAAAAGTTAAAGCGTTTTTAGTAAGTTTTCAGCTAATGGATAACTACTAAATCTGTTGTCAGTTGTAACGTTTCGCTTTGATTTTTGAATAGGTTCAGTTAGTCTGGTAACTATATCATAGGGCTTGTTCGATGTCGCAAAAGGGCCCGTGTCTTGCTTTCTACAGTAAATTTCCAAATTTAGGTATTAAACGTTCGCACAGAGCATAAATCTTTAGTCCATATTTCGTCGGTTTTTTGTCCATGTATTGAATGAATCCACAGCGGCCTCGGAAAGCGACCAACATTTCATCAATAGTGGTGAATTCCCAGGAGAATATGACTGCTGGTAGTTAATTACAAAGCAATTTAATAGGTCTCTTATAGGGGCTAATTTATCATTTCTTACCCTATTTGTCCTTGTATTGTACTTATATCATCAAAACTTATGCACCGCATAAGAAATCTGAAACACCTCTCGCTGAAATTGGCACGTAAAAGCATAAGACCGGTTCCATTTGAGGTAAACAATTCTCTCAATTTTTTTCGATTAGCCCTCTTTACAGCAATCAAAAATAAGGCCCCGAAAAAAGCTTGTATTTCTTTTTGATTTGTCAATCTAAAATCATGGTCCTTACTATTAGGGTTTGCAAGTTTTCTCCATTGAATGTAAGTATTTGTGTGTGAAACTATTTTATCGACTGTATCCAGAGAAAAAAATTGTGAAAAACATTCAATTTCTGTTTTACACTGACGAGCAGCTCCTTTTGGGCCGGCAAAAATCTTGATTATATTTTTTGAATTCTTTTTTGAAATATTTGCTACTGGTTCGTTAGCCCACAAAGTCTCACCATCTTTACCAATAAAAAAACGAAAATTCTCACCTAGATTTCCTTCAATTTCATTGTAGTGAACGGTGAATCACTATCATGATCCGTGTCTTTAATTACCTCTGGCTCGAAATCAGGATCATCATCATGATCTGAGCCATACTCAGCAAGTACATCATATTCATTATTCTCATCTTCCAATTCTTGAATAATCCTTTCAATGTCTTCTGGTCTGTTATAGTATTCATTACACTATTGATGATACCTGATAGGTACAAACAATAAACATATCAATATAGTACCTAATAATAATAATAATAATAATAATAATCATAATAAAATTATAAAATAACACTTACATATCGATGTCAGGCGCAGGTTGAAATAGAAACAGCAATAGGCGCACAACGGTATTAACACCGCAGTAACATATGCACTGGAAATAATCGTGTTTGAAACTAAATAACAGCGCACCCGAAAATGATAACAACTACGTTATCTTACGACTAGATAAGAAATTAGAGAATACCTAATAGATAGGTTCACTGCATAAAACTTAACGAATGGGCGCGATTTTTTTCAAATATGTGGTCTAAAAACCGTCCGCGCGCCCACTTGAAGGTTAAATAATGTAGTCAGCGACGCAACCAAAAAATAATTTCGAGACTCATATGATCAGTATGTTACCTATATTGCTTATATTTTCTGAACAAACATAAGTACCTAATAATTGAGTAACAATAAATTATTAATCCCTTTTTAAAACTATTATATAAATCGTAAGAAAGAAAAAAAAATATCATATTATGAAAAAACAAACATACAACTCAGTGGCGGATTTAAGGGGGGGCCCGAAGGGCCTCACCCCCCCCCCCCCCCATTAGCATGAGTTAGATTTTATTATTTTTTATTATTAAGTTTTATAATTTTATCTTTTATATTCTTTCACTCAAACAAATTATATTATAATTTAAGAAATATTAACGCAGACGGCAGACCGGCTATTTTTGCCATATAACGTTCCTACTGGCCATCGCTATCTTATCTTATTTTATTTGTCACACGATTTTCACTAATCCATTTCTATATTGCTATTATCGTTTTATAATGTTAGTAATTTTACAGTCGTCGTGTCACTCGTGTGTAATTCGTATTTCGTGCTGTTGTCCGTAGTGTTTTCGTTTGTAGTTTCGTTTTCAATTATTCTGTTTTAAAATGTCACAAAAACGACAAAGTAAAAAAAAAAATTTTTTTTTAAAGTTGAAAACAAGTGACGAAATAATCCGCCAGAGTCAGAGCCAGGTCAGTACATTTTCTGATTCATGCGTGATTCTCCCAAAAGAGTTGAACTATTTAAAAAAAAATAAATGAAATTTTGCCTTTATCAAAATCAGTTTTACTAGTAAAGTTGTGTGAAACTAGATGGGTAGAATCTCATGAGGCGATTATTTGGTTTTCCGATATGCTTATACCTATTGTACAATTTTTGGAAGACATGGTAGTTAATACGGATGGTAATATACCTTCTAAATGTAACGGACTTCTTCATTCAATATTGACTTTTGAATTTATTTTGGCCTTAGAAGTAGCAGTAGAAATATTGTCTTTGACTTTGCAAATATCACGTAAATTACAAGACCCTAGTTTGGATTTGACTAAATGTATTGAAATCATACAGACTGTATTAGATGTTCTTAAAAACAAAAGACAAAATGCAACATTTAATAACATTTTTAATCGAATCGTATCAAAAGCCGAAAATTTAAATATTGAAGTTAAAACACCACGAATAAGCAAACAACAAATAAATCGATCAAACAACATTACTTCAAGTCCTGAAGAATATTTTAAAATTACGCTATACTTCACAGTTTTGGACAATTTCATAACATCTATTCAATCCATGTTTTTTGACAACCAAAATCCAATATTATTTAAAATCCAACAACTGATACCTTATTATTATAAATCTGAAGAACATATTATAGAAGGTGCCATTTTTATAAAGCAGATTTGCCTGGATCCATAGACGAATTAAAAGGTAAAAACAATTATTATAATAATTCACTATTACATTTTTGAAATAAATTATAAATGCATTATTACAATTATTTACAGGTGAAATTGCATTGTGGTAGCTGCATTGGACTCTACAACCAGTAAAAAAGGAAAAAATAAATACAGCAATAGACGCATTCAAAAAAACTGAAGATGGGTATTTTCCAAACATTCGTCAACTTTTACTAATTTTAGCAATATTACCAGTAACAACATCGACAAGTGAGCGGTCTTTCTCAACGCTAAAACGCATAAAAACATACTTGAGAACAACAATGGGGGAAACTCGTTTAAATGGGTTAGCTTTGCTTAATACCCATAAACAAATTGATGTAAAACCTACAGAAGTGTTAGATATGTTTTCAAAATCTAATCCTAGGAAATTACAATTATCTTCGTCGTTATAAATTTTTAACAATATTATTACAATTTAAGTATAATCTTTAACAAATAAAAAAAATACACATTTAAAATTATTGTCTATTTGTATGTATTTGTTAATTAATGAAAAAATTTAAGATTTGCGTTTTGGACTATGTCCCCCCCCCCCAAGAAAAAAAAATTAAATCCTGGATCCGCCACTGACACAACTTAAAGACTAATTTTGAGTTTTCGTTATGATGTTTTCACCATTTTATAAATTACCATCACTGAATCAATATTAATATCCCGGTGTATATTAAGGATTGCCAAACCGTTTAGTTTCACTTGACCAGTAGATTTCAACAGTAAGTTTTAAAATTTAAATAGTTGCAAAGTTTGAAAAAACTTCTGGCTAGTAGCTGTTGTGACTAATATCATTGATTATAAATACTATAGATTGCTCACTGCCCGGTTTTTGGTATTGTTTGAGTTGCGGTCGCAATAGACGAATTGCGGTCTTAATAATATTGAAGGTAAAATTAACGTCTTAATTGCGGTAAGTATCCGGTTATCGATTATCCGATAAACTCTTATCCAAATTTCACGTCAATCATTTCATGATCTAACGGCGAAGCAGTATTCAGTTTATTAGTATCCCTTTTTAGCAACACAATATTGAGCATAGAATATGTTATGCGATGTTTGCCAACATTTTGTAATTTATAATTTTCACGTATTATTACACCAATTACTATGATACCAGACGCGAGCTTTATCGACAATGTTATCGTACATAAGTCAACGTTATATCATTTAGTCTATTGCAAGACGTTTTCGTATCAACAGGTTAAAATGTCACAACTATCTGTAATGTATAGTGAAAAAGTGAACATTTTGGAAGATTTAAGTGAAATTTTTTTCGTGATATAAATAATAATGTATAATACTATAATTTATTTTCGTATTCGTTTTTGATTTCGTTATAAAAATGTTTACGGTTTTTGGGATTTTTTGTTTTCGTTTTTTGTTCTTTCAAAAACGTTTTCCATCCCTGCATTATAGTCATACTATTGTTACAAGTTTAAAACAGTGAATAACACACTGTATAATATACTATATAAGAACCTATCTATTTTAATTTCAAACTATTCATTTTTAGGGAAAACATCAATCGTGCAAAATTACAACGATGATTACCAAAGTTACCAAAATGTATGGATGACGTACATGACTATTTGGATATGGACTAAGTGATATCTACGAAAGGAGAAAATTTAGTAATATTCAACGATAAATCATGCAATTTAATAATATTTTCATGCGAAAGTAATTTGAAATTCATGTGCAGTGTTGAAACTATTTTGGTGGATGGCACTTTTGACTATTGTACAAAATTCTTTCAGATTGATACATATTCAAAAATCAATTCAGTAGACTAACCTAACCATAGCATAATAATATATAACTATATCAATATTTTAAACATAATAATAATAATAATTTTTAATGCACTTTCAATGTTTTTCTTCGGTTTATTTAAGTTGCGTGACGCTTTCAGTGCCACCGAAAAGCTTGTATTTTGTCGTATTAAATGCTTAAGGTGGTACTGATCGCATGTTCGTAAATTATATGTTTTTTCATTGGTTAACCATTATTCATTCGTTTTTTGTCAAATCATCATTTGCAAGTAAATACGTTCGTTCTTTTCCGTTTTTCTTTTCGCACGGTTTCTTGAGCTATTCGGTCGCTCTGTGCTGTGTGCCTGGTTTATTTAACATAATCAATTTTGAGTATATTCGTTCTCATCATATTCAAGTCAATACATTGATTCAATACGTCATATTCAATCATTTTGTGTATCATCTGTGAATTGTTCTGTAAGTATCGTTCAGTCATTTGTTTTCTTTCAGTTCATTAATATTATTCTCCAATTCAGGGCGCACAACGAGGTACTTACAGAAACACGTGAATTTTTCCATTGTGATTTACATGTATACAGTGATTTTTTCGTCTGAGCTGGTGGCCTGTTAGTCGTACGTCTCGGGATTGTCACAGTTTTAATTGTTATAATATTGTACTTTTATTGTTGAAATGTGTGCATCCTGAGACGGTAGCGTTTGGTTCAAAGCCGCTAATAGACACCAGCTCTACAGGTAATCAGCTGACGAGCTGAATCAATTTATTATTCAATATTATTTATTATTATTTGCTGTATAGCATTGTTTTATTATTATTGGAGCTGTATTATTGAAAGCCAAGAGGCTACCTTATATTATATCATATTAAATTATTATTATACAAAATTAAAATACCTGCCATAACTTATAATTGCAATAAATCATCATTTAACTTATTAATATTTGGGTTATCTATTTTTTTGATTCCTTTATTATTCATTTAAGGTCGTTGGTGTAATATTTATATTTAATTAACGCCTTGTCGTGAAGGCACCCTTAACTTTGATTATTATATTTTGTTTCTGTTAAGAGCTGAACTCGACAAGAGTCTTTCAACATTTTACCATAGAATACCTATATTGAATGAACATACAAATGATACATTTTCCATTAATCTAGTAAAATAAAATCAATATTAGGTAGGTATGTTATGAAATATTTAATTTGAATATTACATTGGTAGTTGATAAAAAAAATTATAATACATTATGACTTAGAGACATAACAACTGCCTTATCAGTTGATGAAGGAACAAAAAAACATTTATACTTAATATCATTAACGCTTATGCTTTTCAAGTTAGACTGAAATGCAATATCAACAATGACAGAGCCAATTATAAATGATTCTAGTAGAACATCAAAAAAATTTTAGTATTTATTAAATGTGCACACATTTAAAAAAATGTTTCCATTTTTATCCTTATATATATGCCTAACTAATGCCACTTCATTGGCAATTAACATAATATAATTATTTTTCAGAACCTTGGAGGAAATAATATAATTTGCACCAGTTAAAGTTATGGTTTGGTAAAAAATGAATTCCTGATTTTAAATATGGTTGTTTCCATCACATTCATTACTTAATTTATATTTTTCAATATCTATAGTGTTTTCGTGATCACTATACATAATATTTATTTTTTCTAATATTCTATTGGCAGCTTCTTGTAAAGGAAAACGAGAATGTGAAATGCTTTTTTTTTTTAAAGTCCTAAGGAGTTTTCATATTTGAAAGCACTGAAATTGTCCAGGCACCCATGTATCTTAGCATAATATGGGAGATGAACTAAACTGTGAATATTATGCGTCATAAAATGTGCACCATATTTAGTTTTAAATTCTTTCACAAATTCAACTATTAAATTATAAGCAATTTCATTTTTAGTTGAATATAGAGCTGGGGTCACCAACATTTTTATAGTGCAGTGTAATTTAATAAAATGAAAATAAAACTGTTTTTTAAGTCTTCCTTTTAATATAATTGGACCAGTGAACAGCAAAAAAGTTCTCAACTCATTCGCTTTCCAGTATTCAATATCGTTTAACGATCTAGGTCACCTGACAAATTCAGATGGGAAAAAATCTCTTAAATTATTTAACTCTACGTTAGCTGCATCACATTTCTTTAAGGGTATTCTTGTCGATTGTTTACCTCTCACCCAAAACTTTAAAAAGCGCTTCATTGCCACCAAGCAAACTGCACGCATAAAATCAATTGGTACGGATTTAATCATATCAATCGACAAACGTTCCAAAGGACTATTACCTTTATGGTACTCGTCATCACTCCTAGCTCTAAAACTTTCGTTAGTACGCAATGCAGCATTCACTCCCAAAAATGCCATTTTATGTTCTTTATATTCGCCTTCCTCTAAACATGCATTACATCCTACACGAGAATTATGTCCTTTAACATTAAGCAATAACGCCTTGGCGGGAGAATCACAAATATATTGTTTAATACTTATACGTACCTTATCATAAACATTAATTCCATCTTTTACCATTTCTATAGCTTCATTTATAAACAAATTCAAAAATTCATCTATAGACTCTGGTTTTTTAAGTGTACTAAAATATAAGCCAATAGCAAAAACTAATTTAGATAGAAAAGGTACATTTATAATTTAACAAAGTATTGGCCAAAATTGTTGTTTAGAACTGTGTGCTAACGGTATCCCATCAATATTAAAACTTAAACTTATTTCATTGACATTTCATAAACAATTAGTATTAAACTTTAATACAATCAAAAGCATTTTTTTTAGACTTAAATGAATATAAGTTCCAGGGTTCATATTAATTATATAATGGGACCTTGGAGTATGCATCAAAGTCCTAACATCTTTTGGCAAATCCAATCCTTCAGATCTTAAAATCTTTAGTAAACTATTTACACTATTTTTTTTAACAATGTAAGCTAGAACCCACTGTTGAAGCTTATCTTTAATACTAGAATTACTATCATCATTATTAGAATTGACTTGGGGATTTAACGTATCACCTGTATTTATTTTGTGTCTTAAATCATGTAATAAGTTATTTTGTTTATTATTACAAAAACCTATTTTAGGTATAAGCTGTTGTGTATTATTATTACAGTTTTCAGTTACTTCGACAACAGTTGTTTCTATTATTTTATCCATGGTAGCTGAATTTTAACAGTTATCAGATAAAATACTACATACCTCTTCAACTTGGGATACTTTTTTTGGTTGTTTTGTACATAATTGAAGTCGTTTGAATTGTCAAATAGACATGTTTTCAATGGATTTTCGTTTTTGGCGTGGAATATTCAATAACAAAAATATTATAAATAAGTAAACAAATATGTATTGGTATAAAATTATAAAATATAAGGTTCATATCGACATCATGAGATTTATAAACAATTATTAATATTTACTAGAAAATATTTTTCCATGCATATTATATTTCTATCAGTAGCCAGTGGCATGGCAAACGGTAATTTCAGAGGCCTTGGCCTCTGAAATTTTTCTTAAATAGAAGAGTGGGTGGTAACCAGTGGGTCCCCTAGTAAATTTAATTTGATATTCTCAATAGGTAGTCAATAACGATCTGAAATATAACTTGTTTTCTAGTAGTATATGTCATAATAATATACACGACCTGTAGTAGTTTTTTTTTTATGACGCTGGGAACCATGCCTGAACCAATCTTTTACATAAATTTTAAATATATTTTCATCATTCTGATAAAGCTCATTTGAAATTTCTAAAAATAAAAAAAATACATACGCTAATGTAGTAATGTAATAAAATAAATATTGACTGGGTAAAGCATACTTTTCATGACTTATAATTTGATGGTCGACAAGTCGATAGTTATTTTTTTGTCCTGTCCATGAACAAAGTGTGGCCAATTTATTGGAAAATAATTTTTGTAGTACCCTCTAGATAATATGTTTTATGTCAGAGCCACCAATAGACTTAATTAAATTTATCTGTGATAAAATAAATAGTAAATTTATAGTTATTTTAAATTATATGGAACTATATTTATTATACTATTATATTGTATATTTTTTTTATGAAACAATGTAATCACATTTCTACTTAACACGTTAACTGCCACGAGCCCGCCGGCGACGTATGATTATTTTTCGTTAATTTATATGTTAAGGACACAACCATTACACTGAATTATACTGAATTATTGTCTTATGTTAACTTTGCTGAGATTTGGGATATCTAGCAGGGTTAGGTTAGAATAACTTGTAAAACGAATATTTTTAATGGGGATGTTTTTGAATTTTCTATCAATCATCAGTGATCCATATTAACTTCATCAATGGTTGTAGTATTGGGTGGAATTTTTGATTTTTGGATCATTCGTTAAAAGGGATGGACAATTGAATATCACAATAAAGAAAGTCTGTCCCTCACTCCCTTTTATAATTGTTGAGTTTAGGATTATGTTTGTAGATCAATCTGGACAAAAATGGCTACACTGCTTTTAGTGATAACTGATAAGTAACATTTTACTAAACGCATGACGTTCACATAAGTAATATTATAATGTAGTGTTTACAGTAGGCAAAAAGTCGGCCTTATATTAAACAAGTGACCTATATTGACCTTGTTATTGTATCATTTATGGCATGATTTACAATTTGCAAATAACAACGACACTGTTATAATCGCACAATATGATGTTACTTTTTATACAATATTAAATTATATTCAACAATTATAATTATTAATAAAAACCATTAAGTATTTACAATAATCTTATAACTAATTAATATTATATAGACATTAGATAATCAAATGAATTTAAAATGATCATAATACACACTTATTTCAGAAAATATACTAAGAATACGTGATATGGAATTTTTAAAGATGATTAATGGTGCGTAATTTAATGTGATCAGTTGTTTTATAAGTACTATATTTTTGTACCTATAAGTTTTGTCAAATACAAAATTATCCAGTATTTTTCATATCAATATTATTATTATTTGATTACTTTTTTTACAACCACCTTGCAAATATCAATTAGATATTTAAATAAATAAAATTTAAAAATTTAAATTAATAATTAACCTATACTCTGTCCAACGACAGAACGCATCGATTCTGCTCAATTCCCCCACGTCGAAACCGGTTCCACTATGTCAGGGTGTTGCATGGGGGAACCAGTTTTACGCTACGTGTTCTTTTGCTGAACGGAGTATAGCTTTTTATTATCTACAAAATAAATATTATCTAATAAAAATCATTAAATTTTTTCTATGACCATTCACAGGTTATGACGACGGTAAGAATTTGGATTCATTGATGTCGAAATAATGTAAATATCTTGTTCGTTTTTAATTGTATTTATTTTATATTATCAGTCGTAGCCAAAAGTAAGTACATAAGAAGTATAATCATAAATGACAAACCACATAAAAACACGCATCCATTACTAGGTACTTATAATAGCACACAAACTAACTAATTCACTTTGGATACTAACGAAAAAAAATGAAGGATATAGCAGGTTCAACAAAAATGCTTTATAATGTATAACTGTTGTCACAATACCAATTTTATTCGATATTTCGATTTATAACATTTATAACATTACAGAAGTTAAAGTTGAAATCCATTATTACTTTACAATAATACAGAATAATCCATGATTAAACCATAAATTGTATTCTATATTTAAAATATTTCCTACTGGTAATTTTAACACACAATATCGGCTGCTTCATATAAGATACGTACAGTTTTTAGAAATTATTATATTAGTGAGTCCTTGCATATTATATTGTTCAATGAATGAAACTTTTTCCGTTAATAATTCCGTTAAAATAATAAATTATCTGCTTAAAAATATTCTTCATAACGGGTGTAACTGTTCGGGAAACAAACTAAATTTTAAATATTTAGGAATTAACGTGTTTCATTCGAAACAAAAACAGTTAACTAATATTCAGTATTTCTGATGTAACATTTGTCTTCAATACAATATTACATGTTTATTTTACTTATTCTAAGCCTAAAGTATATAATATATCCCACAATATTGTGTACAAATAAATTGACTACGTCTAATTTGTTTTAATCACTCTAAAAGAATAATTTTTACAAGAATATTTAGTAATACTTATTTTTTACTTCAACATTTTAGATAGTAAAAAGTAGGACTAAAGATTAAGCGTTCAATATTAAATATACTAGCTTTTAAATTGTATACATATTTTAATTATATTGAGTCACAAACTCATAACCAAATTCGTAGCCAGAACAAATTTTCGTGTGGGGGGACCCTATAAACTAATTAAACATATTATGTATATTATATTTTAAGCATCCATAAACAAGGGTTAATAGGTAACTCTTATATATGGACGACATAGAGAAAACGCGTTTACGCAGTCTCAGTAGAAATCAATTTTGGTTCTAGAGTAAAAATAGGTACCTATTATAAAATTGAAATGTGACAATATTTCTGGCTAGACGGTACGTTTTTTTCCATTCTTCCCAATACATTATTCATTATATCGTTTATAAATAGCAAAAATTAGGGGTTTCTTGAACACATTTGAGCTGATAACTTATAAATATTTTATTATTTCCAAAATTGGGCCGAATTTTCTATTTTTCCGGGAACAATTTTTATTCCCAGTCCACCCCTGTTTATACGAGTGGTCGAGGTATCGGTCGCCTGCGCGGTGGCAACAGTGATGGTGACCGCGGCGTTGCGCGTTGTCTCCCTGGGCCCTGGTACCACTGCCGGCTTTGCGACGTTGTTTTCCATCGTTAGCTGAAGTTCCCGACGTCGCAGCTGTCATTAACAGCGATATATGTATATGTATAGTTCGGTGACGCTTGAAGGAGCCCTTGGTATGCAGACGGGTATTCCGGCGGGTATGCCACTCTCAGCTGGGCTGGCTTGAAGGAGGTTTGAGCTGTGCAGCGGCCCCGCACATTGAAAGTCTCCGTGAGTCGCGTTCTGATGCGAAAATAAATTATCGGATATTAATTTAATACAAATTAAAAACAGATGGGTTTGACCACTATATCACTGTTCGTCAAAAAACGTATACGTTTTTATCAAGGTGTATCAACATACCATGGTTTTTACCCATCTTTCGTAAACGTATAGGTACCTATAGTATGGGCAGTGTGGCTCGACTCATTTATTCGTACCCGTGAATACGACACGTACGACATAGAAAAAACGCGTTTACACAGACTGAGTAGAACTCACTCAATTTTGGTTCTAGAATAAAAGTACCTATAATAAAATTGTATTTTGGCAATATTACTGAGGGCAAGATGATACGTTTTTTTCCATTATTCTCAATATAACGTTATTTATATCGTTTAAAAAAAGCGAAGATCTAAACATTTTTAAATGACTTTTAACTTTTTAAAATAAAAATTATTTTTAAAAATTCACCATCTTAAACTCCAAAATATTGTCATATTTTAATTTTGTAATAGATGTTTTTATTCCAACACCAAAATTGAGCGACTTATACTCAGACTGCGTAAACGCATTTTGCTCATATGGGTCCATAGTTCATGTAATTGTGTATTCAACTAATGATTGATTCATATTCATCAGTAGGCTTAAAATCCAACTATCCTGAGGTTCCAAATAAATAAATAACGGCTAACAAGTAGTATAACAACCACTATTTAGACACCTTAAAAAACATTTCGCCCATAGCCCGATATTTACCTGCAGGCTGGCCCTGGCCGCTCTATACTAGGAGGAAATTCTATAGCGGTAAACGTTGGAAACGTTTGAAAACATTTCAAACGCCATGATCCAGCGTTTTGTCTGATCAGTTCCAATAACCAATACCGTGATTGAGTTTGTTATAATCTAGTTGTTATAATCAATACTTCACTTTACTTTCTTTTCTATGATTTTAACTTAAGTTTATTAATAAAAAGTACCAATGTTGATTTTATTCAAAATTAGAGCTGTTGAGCGGGGTCTCCACTACATACGTTCACGGGTACGTGCATAAAAATACTACTCTGTGATTGGTATAATCATACGCTGGTATACATGATAAGCTTTTGGCATACTGGAGTGTTTATACGTTCTTTTTACATGATTAACTAATAACGCAAGAATATATGATGTAACTAATATATTACCAATCCTTACCAATCTAATCCATTTTAACCGGTGGGAAACGTTTGGGAGACCGTTCAGAGCGAACGGACCCGGTCAATGAGTGCACGTACACGTGGACGTTGGTATATAATGGAAAGCCTTCTTAATCGAAATTGAATCTATAAACCGTATTAATATTATACTGTAATTGTAATGCTAAATTATTAATATTATATTAATAAAAAAACAAATGATGTTAATTTCAAAGTTTGCATTTAATACGAGAACATTTCGTTAGAACCTTGATCTAACCTTCCCCCCCCCCCCCACTCAAGTATGGCTTTGCTCACAACTAATAAATATAAGTCATAACTAATTGAGGTCTAAATCAAGATAATTAATTGTTATTGTTAAATATACCAACCATTAAGGCATTAACCAATAACCGTGATACTAATTGAGAATACTACCTACAAGTATTAGGTAATCGTTTTTATTAAAAAAAAAAAAAACACAACTATTGTGAAAAGTAGAATATACACATTTACTGAAGTTTATTATTATAAAATTGTACCTATGTATCTCTAATTATAATTAAATAAAAAATTTCATTATTATAAAAAGTCTCGGTTAATCGTGGTTTTCATTTATCCGTGTGACCCTCTCCCCTCCATTACCCCGGATAATCAAGGTACTCTATTATTGTTGTTTAAATTAAAAATAATAACACATATTATATTATACTATGGCCCACGAGATTCCATGCGTAAAAACGCGTCCGTCGCTGTGCATCGGTTCCCCTTCCATATGCCGAATCATACCGATCGGAAGCCAGCCGGCAACGATCGCCGACAGGCGTCGCGCGTCGTTGGCATTCGTGTATTGGGAAGACAGATTAACACTGGGAGCGCTGTCAACGCCTATCGTACTGATAGTTAGGCGGGTTCCCCCCTACGTGGAGTCGGGACTCGACTCGACATTTCGCATATCTTTTGCTTTAAGTGAAGTGTATTTGAATGTATTTGATAATATTAGTAGAAATTGTACTTACCAACGTATACAGTTAACTATAAAAGCGTATAAAGTTTCGAATTAATTTACGTATTATAAAAAGTAAAATAACCAATATAAAACTATATCTATATATCCCGAATTGGAAGGTACAAATTGTTTCCTTCAGAGCGCGTTTTGTTAATCTGTTTCCCCAATACGTAGCGACAGCAGTACTTATTCGTTTTTATAACTGGTATTTTGTGTCGTTTACGTTCTAAGTTTATAACGTATTTTTTTACGAGTTTTTTGCGAGTTTTTTTTTTCAATATGGAGAATCATATAACAATCCCAAAACACAATTAATTAGCTGTGTTTCTATGAACCACTGTATTCACGTTGCCGAGTGATGGGAGAAAATTCGGCCAGCAGACGTCGCGTACGTCAGTATCGATGCGCGGTTTACGTATGGACTCGTGGGCAGGAGTTTTTTTTTTAGGTTTTGTTTTTTTTGTACCACCTACATAATATTTCAAACAATAACATTTCTGAGAATATTCTTTGTACTCAGAAATTGTCTCCTATCAAATCTTAAACCACTAATTACGTCTATAAAATCAAAAAATTGTAAACGCTATACAAATTGATTATATTAATTTAAATTTGGTTTACTTACAGTTTTATACTGTAAAATATCATAATTGGCAGTATATCGAAAGTAAAGACATAGATAAACATTGTCATTATAGTTTTCAGCTAAACCCATACTAAGATTGATCGAAAATAACTATCAACTATACAGTATACCTACATATTAATATATGCAGAATGAGGTTTTCAATAATAAATATTTATTATCTAGAAAAGCAGTGTTTGGAAAGAACGTCTGTCATATTTAGTGAACGATACTCGTTTTTTTCAAACGTGAACGACGTTTATATATTTAATGAATTTGAATGATTTTTAAGACGTTCAAATTTATTTATTATTTAATAAATATTGATTGATAATACTATTATGATATAATATATTACGAATCATAAAAATAAAATACATGCAATTCCAGTGGGCACGCCTGAACATAAAACAACAATAATATTATGATTTCCGCGATTTTGTATCGTATTTAAACGATACATTAAAATAAAATAAAATAAAATAAATGAATGTCGAAATGAACGCATTCGTATTTTCAAAGAACGTGAACGTGTTCATTTGAAAAAAATATGAATTTGAATGTGATCTAGTTGCTTTTTTAAGCACTGGACGTGAACGTGAACGAATTAATTTTTTTAGTAAACGTTCCAAACACTGTAGAAAAGTGTTAATTTGTTAATTTGTTTTATTATTGCCTAATTTGACTTCTAAAGTTCTAAATTTTAATTTTTATGAGATGAGTGAAATTATTTTTTACTATTATAAATATCCTTAATATTGAGCTTTATCGATGAAAATTGTATTCTCATATTAGGTTCGGCATCAAGTCTGTTGCGGTATTTTGCTTTTGTTGGTACATATAGGTGGTGAAGCCCGTTTCATATATATATATATATATATAAGTGGTTACAAATGGTAAAAGTACCAACACGGCCTTTTGTGACAATTGAGGATATTTATCTTTTGAAATTTAACACAAAGATCGATTTAAAATTTTGAAAAAGAGCACAAGTTTCACGGAACCCTGAAGTGATCTCTGCGGAACCCTGGGGTTCCGCGGAACACAGTTTAAGAAACGCTGGTGTTGATAGATATATAATATAAATATATATTATATAATGGTTAGTTGGTTACAGGGTGGACTAAGGTAAGTTGGCTATTGGCATATAATTGGTCATATAATTGCATCTCTAGATTTCACATCCACGTTCTGCATCCGTTTCTGTTCTGCTTAATTGTTAAATTCCACCTTTAAACTTAATACTTGAGCACGTATCAATGATATGCTGGACTCTTTGTTTTACTCCACACGAGCAGAGGAGAGATTCTGTTATTGCCCGTTTGTACAGGAGCCTTTTAATTTTGCCACGCTCAGTTCTGGAACTATATTGTAGAATCATCCATATAGTCCACGCAAGTTCAAAACCACGAATCAATCTGTGTCTCTTTGCTTACACTTGACTTTTTCTAATATTTTTTCCACGCCTGTAAAATGTTTCATTCTGAGTTTCTAGGTTTACTATCTTAGTACCTATTTGATAAATTAGACAAAACGTATAAACTATCAATACGTTCATGTAGGTATAATCATTTTTTTTGACAGTAACTTTTTTACCACGGCTTAGCAGTATTTCCACTTTTTTTTCCACTCGGTATAAAAGAAAATCTAAAAATAATATAACATTAATGAATACTTGAAAAATAGAATAAATCATCACACTGGACGAAATGTTATCATAACAATCATTGACGACAACATATCTTGCATATAATACATAACTATTTAAAGTTAAAATAACAGCCTTTTGGTAATATATTCCTTTTCAGAATATTAATGTAGTTAAATTGTAAAATATAAACTATGTATTGACATTTAGTAAATTTAAATGACTTAAACAATAAAAATAGGTAGTTGATAACTTTTAATCATATAAAAATAATTGTATGTTATCTATTTCTAAAAACGTTTAAACTTTTTGTGAAATTCAGTTCAGAAAAGGATCACTCAGAAAAATAGAAAATAATGTTGTTATGCCCTTACAATATTATAACTGTTATTTATTTTTTTTAAATTTTCCTGACAATGATTATCAAAACTTAGTGTTACAGTATATTTTAATTCTAATATTAGAAACATAGCATAAACATTTTTTTACAAATATATTTAAAACAAAAACCAAATCTTTGACACGTGCAACGCCGGACGAGACAGTTATATATAATGTTATAATTTAACTAGCTGATCCCGTCACTTCGTTGCCCGTTAAATGTATCAACTCTATATGACTCAAACTTTGTTCAATTCGTTATTTAATATTCGGCGTATGGTGTTCAAAATGTATCTTAATTTTTCCGTTGCCCGGTTTTTTTTTATTTATCGGATTATAGTACGGTTAGGTTAGGTTAGGATTTTGTATTAATTGATTATATTAACTAGATGGAATACGACAAACTTGCTATAACTTTGATACTTTAGAGTTAAATAATACACTTACGTACAAACAACACGGGGTCCGCGATCTACCGCAGGTAGATTGCCTACCTAATAATGTATTGCTGCAAATCAGGATTTTTATTCCGGGCAACGGAAAAGTTAAGATAAATTTTGAACACCATACACCGAATATTAAATAACGAATTGAAGAAATTTTGAGTCATATAGAATTGATACATTTAACGGGCAACGAAGTGCACGGGATCAGCTAGTATTATATGGATATGTATATACTATATATGTATATTGACAAAATATAATAATACAAGTGTTGATTAAAACATGCCCGATTAACCTTTAGCAACCAATATATTATTCACCGGTGGACTTTCCTAAAATTTTCTTTCATAAACCTTCTCTGTGAAATACTAGTATTTAGGAAAGAGCTCTTTCCTTTAAAAAAAAACCAAGAAGATCTGATAAGTAGTTTCAGAGTTTAACTTGTACAGAAATTTTCATTTCACATTTTTATAGTAAGATATTATATTATGATTTATATTTAAAAAGTAAAGCAAATAGTTTATCTTTTATTCTTAATTTTATTATATAACTCATATTATATATTATATATTATACTATATTATAAAACTCAAGTATAGAAACAAATGTCCAATGGAAAATTATCAAAATGATCAAATCTTCGAAAAACACATGTCTCTCTTATATCTGGAGCACCAACCATTTTGTATATTGATTGACAAGTTCGAAACACATTTTCTGCAATTCGGCAAAGCTCGCAGTCACGTCATTAGTTAATAAATAAATAAATAAATATGAATGCTCGAAAATGGGTCAACTTATTTAGAATAGAGTATAGGTGGGTATACAATTTTTTGTCATTGGACATTTGTTTCTATACTTGAGTTTTTAAGACAGTATAGTTTTACAAAGTAAAATATATAAGAACGACTATCACTAATATTTAACGTTTTATTTCAAACGTATCTTATGTACGTTGTACATATAGCAACTTACAACCTTTTAAATGTTATAATACAAATATCATATGTATGCAGCTGGGGTAACAATATTTACAATACCGCTTTTCATTATATTTGTCTGTATTTGGTTTGTTACATTAAACTCTGTCGGTTAAATCTTTTATTCTAGTAAAATGTTAATAATTTACTCAAATGTTCCTGCATGTTATAGACTTGAAAAATAATCCAACTTAATAATCGTACCTATATTATATAACAATATTTTTTACTCAATCATTTGCTACCTAGTAAGTTACAGTTGAAGACGTACATTTTTTTAACCAACAAAATGATTTCTATTTCATTAATTATTGTTTTAAATATTTCTATCATTTTAATGATGATAGTTGTATTTTCTAATATTACGTTTGTGTATCAAATACAATCTTCAAAAGTATACCGTAAGTATTTGAACAAAATTTAGTTTTAGGAAATTATTAAACGTACCTATGTTACATATAAATATTACACAATTTTAAGGTCATTACATTTGTATGTTACTTTGTATACTTAACCTCCCTACTTATTGTAATTACTTTATAATTATATTAAATTATTTGAAACTATATTGACTATAGTTACCTATATTATATTAAATCATTTGAAACTATAATTATTAAAGTTATATTATATCTATACTATTATATAAAGAAGAGTTGTTAGTTACCGTTGTTGAGGGTAATCTCTAGAACTACTGAACCGATTTCGAAAATGTTTTCACTAATAGAAGGACACATTCTTTGTGGTTGTCATAGGCGAATTTAAAAAGGGACTTGGTTAGGTTAGGTTAGCGCGCACAGTGCACCAACGGTGCAAAACCGTCGCCGCAAATCAAGTACCGACGCCCCACCGGTCGACTGCTAACGAACTATCATGTGTGTTACATAACCGGTAACATAATTACATCAAAGCGTATACCACGTCATCCCAAGAACATGCTAACAGCAAGACACGATTCGATGACAAAAGGATACCATATAATACCACAGAAAAGCGTCACCAACGAACCGCGTACATTCTCGCACACGGAGGTTATCCCAATGGTCAGCAAATAGACCCCCGTGAGCAGCAGTTCCGACCGGTTTTAATTCGCAAATACTTACTCACTTAGTATTAGTTTTAAAGCGGAATGGTGACAGACTAGTGACTGGGGCCAACTATATAATTGGTTCATACTGACACTAGGTCCCGGAAAGCCTGCGACTAAATCTTCCTATTGGGCAAGAAGATTAGCAAAACGCACTCTGGTGGAAACAATTTGTACCTTCCAATTTGGGATGTATAGATATAGTTTTATATTGGTTATTTTACTTTTTATAATAAATTAATTTTGGTATCGAAACTTTATACGCTTTTATAGCTAACTGTATACGTTGATAATTACAATTTCTACTAATATTATCAAATACGTTCAAATACACTTCACTTAAAGCAAAATATATGCGAAATGTCGGAAAAATACATACAATCTCCTGACTCCACGTAGGGAGGAACTCGCCTAACCATTAGTACGATAGGCGTCGACAGCGCTTCCAGTAGTAATCTGTCTTCCCAATATTCTCACGTACAGCAGTTGGTTCAGACTAGTCGGGAGAGTATCCCCGCACCGTCGTCCGTCGAATGTCCGCCGTGTCTGGGGCAACTACCTATACATTGGTTCAAACAGCACGGTTTAAGCACAGCTAACTGTACCGTGCCGCCGACGAGAACGTCGCAAAACCATCGTCCGTTGTGCCACCCGCCAGTACTTGTGCCGCCCGTGAGATCGCCATCGTCGCTATCCACTGTGCCACCTGTTGTTCGACATCGCCTACGAAACCGCCATAGTCATTGTCCGCTATGCCACCCGTAATTCGACGACCAATTTTATCGTAACGCCTACAGTACCGCTGAAACCGCCGTCCGTAGTGCTATTCGTCGCATCATATTAAAATTGAAACCGTTGTCCGACGACCGTCCGTTGTCGTACATATTTAAACCATCCGTGCCGGTCTGCTTATAAGACCGCTGGAACCGCCGTCCGTAGCCCAGCTGCACGTCGTATTGCACCATCATCTGCTGTTCAATGATCGCTTGCTGTGGGTTTGTCATTGCCATTGCTAACGATCAATCGACCATTCACTTTCGAGGGCCGTAGGAGCCGGAGAGCCATTCGTCGCACCCAGTATAATCAGGTTTATTTGTTACCGACATCGTGAGTCAGAATTGTTGAATATAATTTAATATTGTATTACGTATCATCATATTGTGCAATAACAACATCATTGTTGGTATTAATAGTGTGCAAAATCACGCCATATCATGTGATATAATTATTAGCAAATCGGATATTGTTAAACAGTGGCGTGAGACTTAGGTCAATAGGTCACTTGTATATAAGGCCGACTTTTAGCATACTGTCGCCACTACATTTTAATATTACTTATGTGTACGTCATGCGTTTAGTAAATGTTACTTATAACTAAAAGCAGTGTAGTCATTTTTATCCAGATCGATCTACAAACATAATCCTAAACTCAAAAGGTTATGGGCCCAGACACATTATCTGGATAAACTTGGACTTCAAAGGAACTACTCTCTATACAAGTAATTTTTGTTATTCTTCAAAGTTTTATAAACAGAAAAATTCAAGATGGACGATTCAGTGAAAATAACAAAATTATCTAATGTGGAAAATTGGCCGTTATGGAAATTTCAAATGAAGGTAATTTTCAACTCATTTGAATTAACGTCAGTAATAACAGGAGAGTGGAAAAAGCCTAGTTCTAAAATAACTAAGATAGAAAAAGAAACTGATGAAGAAGCAAGAGCTAGATGGCAAAGGTTAACTGTTGACTGGAGTAGAGCTGACGGTAAGTGTCAAAAACTAATTGTAACTTCAGTGGACAATGGTCCATTACAGAATTTGATTAATTGCGAAAATGCGCGTGATATGTGGGAAAAACTTCTTGCTATTTATGAACAAAAATCCGAAGCATGTATACATTTGCTTCAACAGAAATTTTTCAGTTATTCAATGGAGGCGACTGACGATATGTCGACTCATATTTCCAAAGTAGCAAATTTGGGAATGAAACTGAAGCAATCAGGGGAACCAGTAACGGACAATATGGTCATGACAAAAATATTATGACTTTACCTGATGTATATAATCATTTTTACAGTGCTTGGGACTCAATCCCAGCAGGTGATAAAACAATTAATAATTTAACAAGTAGATTATTAATTGAAGAATCAAGGGTACAACAAAGAAACTTGACAGTGATGGAAAATCAAAAATCAATAGCGCTAACGGCAAATAATCCAAAGAGGGATTGGAAATCTGGAAATAAAAATAAAGCTACCAGAAAACCAGGTAATTGTTATTTTTGTAAATTACCAGGGCATTGGAAAAGTCAATGCAGAAAATACTTGAGGAATCAAGAAAATAAGAAAACACACGGAAAAACAAGTAAAAGTAATGATGGCAGTGCATTTATTACTGGAACTATCAGTACAAACGATATTGAGGAAAGTTGGTTACTTGACTCAGGAGCATCCGATCATATGTGTGGTAAAATAAATTGGTTTTATAACTACGTATTATTTAACGAACCAATTCAAGTAAGAATAGGCGACGGTTCAATTTTGTTAGCAAAAGGAAAAGGTAATATAAAAATATTATCATTTGCCAACAATAAATGGAATAATAATTATTTATTAGACGTACTGTATGTGCCGGAATTAAAATACAATTTATTCTCGTGTTGTACAGCGTTAGATAAAGGTTTAACACTTTTATCAGATAAAAATAAGTGTACTTTCTCAAGAAACGGACAAATAGTCTGTACAGGTGAGCGACAAGGAAAACTATTTAAATTAGAGTTCAAAGTCATTACGCTCGATAAAGAAGAACCACAGGCAAATATTACTATCAAGGACACATTACAATTATGGCATGAAAGGTTGAGTCACCAAAATATAAAGTATGTTAATAATATATTAGAAAAACATAATATAAAAGTGCCAGATAACAAAAATCATTTTTTTTTGTGATGCGTGCATAATTGGTAAACAACACAAACAAACGTTTAAGTCTAGTACTACGTACACCACAGCTGTAGGGGAAATAATACATGCAGACTTATGTGGACCGATGCAAACCAATTCTATTGGAGGTTCAAAATATTTTTTGTTAATTAAAGACGATTATTCACATTACAGAATAGTACATTTTATAAAACATAAAAGTGAAGTGAAAGATTTAATTGAAAATGTGATACATAAAATAAAAACTGATACTGGCTTTAAGGTCAAAGTATTGCGAACAGATAATGGCTTAGAATTCGTTAATAAAGAAATAACTAGTATTTTACAGAAATATGGGATAAGTCATCAAACAACAGTTGCATACACACCGGAACAAAACGGGAAGATTGAACGAGATAACCGGACGATAGTAGAAGCCGCAAGGACTATGTTACATACGAAAAATTTAAATAAAACACTTTGGGCCGAAAGTGTTAATACGGCTGTCTACACAATTAACCGAACAGGTACAAGTTCAATTAAAGACAAAACCCCGTTTGAAATCTATTTTAGAAAAGAACCGGAAATAAAACATTTAAGAGTTTTTGGTACAAATGTTTTTACACATATACCAAAACAAAAACGACAAAAATGGGACCCTAAAAGCGAAAAGGGAATATTTGTCGGGTATGTAGAAAATGTAAAAGGATATAGAATATGGTACCCGGAAACAAACAAAATTAGCGTAAGTAAAGAAGTAATTTTTAAAAAAGAAATAATTTATAACGAGGTTTCAATAAATGAAAATGAACGTGAAGAAATACAACACAGTATAAGTGAAATTACTAATGAAACTAATCTAGACAATAAAGAGGAGTTGGTAAGCACATATAATCTAAGAAACCGTGAACATTTAAATAAACCAAGTAGATATGCATGTACAGCGTTTATAACTGAACCAATTAATTATAACGATGCAATTACTTGTGAACAATCAGATAAATGGAAACAGGCCATGAATGAAGAATTGAACTCGTTACATCAAAACAACACATGGATTTTGGTATCAAAACCAGTCGGGGTCAATGTGTTAAATAATTCTTGGGTGTTTAAAATTAAACATAATGATCGATTCAAGGCTCGTTTAGTTGTTAATGGATCAAGACAAAAATACGGTATTGATTACACGGAAACATTTTCGCCAGTTGTACGGTATGAATCAATCAGGACAATTTTAGCCATCGCAGCAGCTGAAAATTATGAGCTGAGGCAGTTTGACATAAAAACGGCATTTTTGTATGGTAAATTAGAAGAAGATATTTACATGAGCCAACCAATTGGATTTGGAGATTCAACAGAACGGGTATGCAAACTAAACAGAAGTTTGTATGGACTAAAACAATCGCCAAGGTGTTGGAATTCCAGTTTAAGCAATTTCTGTTAGAATTTAATCTAGAACAGAGTACTTCGGACTCGTGTATTTATTTTAATCATAATAATAATGAAACATTAATTTTAGCTATTTTTGTTGACGATGGACTGATAGCGTCTAGTAGCATAATAAAAACAAATATGTTATTACAAGGTCTTGAACAACAATTTGAGATAACACAAGGTAATCTAGATTACACAGACGGATCGTAATCTAGATTATTTTCTAATTAGGTATACAGACGGATCGATACATTTACACCAATTAAATTATGCCAATAAACTTATTAGCAAATTTAATTTATTAGATGCGAAGGAGTTATCTATACCGATTGATAGGTCACATGGTGTAGAACATAATCTTACAACGAGTGATAATCACTTTCCATACAGGCAAGCTGTGGGAAATTTATTATTTCTATCACAAGTCACGAGACCAGATATAGCATTCGCTGTAAACTATGTCAGTAGGTTTTTAAATAATCCAACGTCGGTACATTGGACTATGGTTAAACGTATAATTCGATACGTAAAAGGAACAACAAACTTTGGTCTATATTATAAATCTAACGTAAATCTGTGTTTAAGTGTGTATTCAGATTCTGATTATGCAGGGGACTTAGAGACAAGACGGTCAACTTCAGGTCATCTGTTCATGATAGGGCTATCGACGGTGTCATGGCAAGCCCAGCGGCAATCCATAGTGACACTCAGTTCCACAGAAGCTAAATATATCGCGGCATGTGAAGCAGTCAAAGGCTTGGTTTGGATCAACAGATTAGTCAAGGAAATCAGCAATGATATACAGTACGATCAACCAACATTATACGTGGACAACCAAAGTGCAATTCGACTAGTGAAAAATCCAGAGTTTCACAAAAGGACTAAACACATCGATGTCAGATACCACTTCATCAGGGAAAAGTTTGAAGAAAACTTATTTCGATTACAGTACATTGAGACGGAAGAACAATATGCAGACATATTCACTAAACCACTTCCAAAAGATAGATTTGAAAAATTAAAGGAAAAATTATCAGTGTTTAAATTACATTAATTCTTTATTGTATAAAATATTAATTATGGGGGTGTGTTGAATATAATTTAATATTGTATTACGTATCATCATATTGTGCAATAACAACATCATTGTTGGTATTAATAGTGTGCAAAATCACGCCATATCATGTGATATAATTATTAGCAAATCGGATATTGTTAAACAGTGGCGTGAGACTTAGGTCAATAGGTCACTTGTATATAAGGCCGACTTTTAGCATACTGTCGCCACTACATTTTAATATTACTTATGTGTACGTCATGCGTTTAGTAAATGTTACTTATTACTAAAAGCAGTGTAGTCATTTTTATCCAGATCGATCTACAAACATAATCCTAAACTCAAACTTTAAAAATATTTTCCTTGTTACGCGTATTTTTCGAATATCAAATCACTTAAAGTGATATAATTCATATAAAAGAAAATATTGTATTTATTAAATAATTCAACTGATTTTAATACAATAAACAGCTTACAATTTTTATGAACTTAAAATCAAATTCGAGTTCATCATTTTTTGTTACACTGTCTATTTAGTAAAATTATGGATAGTGATATACCAACATCCATTTCGTATCACAATATGGAGTAGTGGTCAAGTCAATTTATATTTCTAAAAAATTAGTTTTATTGATTATTTTACTAATATTGTTTATTTCTATATTATGCTCCGAAATATCATCGAAAATCTACGATACTCTGGGCCTTGACGCATCAGGTCTCGGCTCGGGGTTGGCGACGTTTTGCCTAAGTGACAGACAACCACATGACTGTCGACACATGAGTTTCCCTTTGTCGAAATGGTCGAACGGTCATAAGCTACCCATATACTCAGGTTGAAAAAATAATTTACAAACATGACCCAAGTCTCAAGGAATCTATTGATATCACTTTTATTAAAAACGGTTCAGTACTTTTGGAGTCTCTAGCTAACAGACATACATCCATTTACATATATTATATACATTTAGTATCTGTAACAAACGACCAAGAAAAAATGAATAAATATAAAATACAGTGCTATTTGAGTGTATCTCGGTTTTAGAGTACCTCAGTTCATTGGTAAATCGGCGTCAATATACTTCGGTTTGTGAAATAATTTGACATAGATGGGTAACTGCAAGTCATGAATTAGATTTAGCTCCTTAAACATATCTGATATCTCTAAGAACAATTCTCTGAGATTTTCGTCAAAATCAGTCGCGTAGTTTTTAAGTATAAGAATAATCTTCAAATATACAATTCCATTTAAGATATAGTTTAGAGGCCATACATAGGACGATTTGATGCATAGTTTTAACATGTCTGGTTAATTTCGGATAAATGCTGGGAAGGAACCTAAAAGCAACGAAAGGTCTACACTTAACGTACAAATGCATAAGAGAACTGGGCTTAACTATGAATTCAGACAAAACTACGTACATGAAGTTATCAATAAATAAGAACACCAATGACAACTTTCATCTAATAATTCATAATTGCCTAAATATGATATATAATATATATATATCATGCAATATGCAAAACAATAAGCAAATTAATCAATTATCAAAAATTCGCTAGCTGGGTATTATTTTCGATAATATTTTGATGTGGCACTTTCATATCCATAATTTAGTAGGGAAACGTCGATACTCATTGCACAAATTCATTTTACTAAAAGATATTTTACCAGTAGAAATTGTACGTACCATTTATTTTGCATTCTATCAGTCTATCTGTCAATATGGCATTTTGGTACGGGGAGGTGTAAAAGAAAATATTTTAAAAATTCTTCAAACAAATCAAAATAATATATTAAGAATAATACTAAATAGAAAATCTTTAGTAGGTTCAACAAAAGTGAATTACATACAAAAAGGTGTTCTTCCAACAATATATCTATACAAGAAGTTTGCAATTTTATTTACAATAAAAAAATTAAGTTATCTTATTAAAAAAAACAGACACTTAAGAGAACATATAGCCTATAATTTGCCAGTAAAATATACGAAAAAATCTTTTGTTGACTGTTTAGGTTCTACCTATTTTAATAAGATGCCAACATTATACAAAAAAAATATTCATGGAGGTCTAGTTAATGAGAAAAAAGTAGTCCATAAATTAATAGAATTAAGTACTCCTTAAATAAGAGTCCGCATTTCAGTGATTATGATTTTTATTTTTATCTGATTTGTTTATTAATATTATTAATATTAACTACGAGTTTTTAAAAAACGAATATTTTGAATCTTGCTATGTTTCTCTTTTATAATTATATGATTTCGTTTGTTTCTCTTATATATTATTATATTGTATTGTAAACTGTTAACTGGCCAGGCTTATGTGACTGTATAGCCCATTAACCAATTTTTAACCATTTATAAATAAAACAAATGTGATTATTCTTCTTTAAAATGTGAGTTTTGGAAAATGTTTTCTTAATAAACCTTTACAGGTGGTACGAAGGTAACATGAAAATTGCAAGACTCAAGCTACCATAGTTTAGACTCTACATTGATCAGTCAGTCAGCAGGACACTTTTAATTATAAGTTTGTATGTTTGTAACTTACAATATACTCAAAAATGTCATGATTAATTTTGATGGAAATCTAAGAAATGTTTTTTTAGCAATATCATAATAGTTTAGAGAGTAATTCAAAGTTTGAACCCCGTTAAAAAATATAGGTACCAAGTGACGTATTCAATCCGTGACTTGTGGTTTCCCATCTAGGATGAATTATTTCACAAAACTAGGTATACCTTGGAACTGAATTGAGGTAGGTATACTAAAACCAAGATAATATATAGCACTGTGTTTTATATTTTTTTATTTTTTCCCGAACCCAGTCTGGTTATTAATAAATAAGTAGATAAATTGTAATTCGACTGTTTTATTAATTTTCCAGAACTTGTAGATGATCTAATACCAGATTATGACAAGTATATGGAAAGAAAAATGAAATCATGTAAGACGCGTTTATAGATATAATGATCTTACAGTGTTCGGACTTATCTAGATAATTATTTGTTCATCTTTTATCTTATCTAGATAAATAGTTACAAGATATCTAACGTTCATCTTAGATCATTTTTTTACTAATCTAAATAAATTCATCTAGATACATTTTTTATTGTACAAACAAATTTTAAATATTTATACAGATTCTCAAACCAAGTTTATGGTTTATAAATAATGTAATTATTTTTATTTATATTATTATTATTATTATGTTCCTAGTGTCCAACTAAAATACCTAAATTTAAAACCCATTTAAAAAAAAATTGTATCTTTTTTTTATCTAGATAAATATGAGTTAAGTTATCTTTATCTTTATCTAGATACATTTGAGTTGCATTATCTTTATCTTTATCTAGATAAATATGAGTTAAGTTATCTTTATCTTTATCTAGATACATTTGAGTTGCATTATCTTTATATTTATCTAGATAAAAAAATACTTATCTAATCCGAACACTGAATTGATCAATGATAATATTAAATAATCTTACTAGGTGTATCCGTGAACAAAAGTGAAGCAATCAGTGCTCGAAATGGACCGGAACGCACCGGAACGGCGTTCCGGTTCGAGATATAAACTTTGCGTCCGTTCCGGTTGGTGAAAATTAAAATTTAAGAGTTCCGGTTCGTAAAAATCGATAGTATCACAGTCTAGAGGATTAAAAAATTATAAAATCTCCTTTCGAAAAAATATAATATTAATAAATAATATATTTAATATAGAGAGAAGTTAAATTTTTTGGTTTTTGGATTTGATGCAACTCTAAATCAAATTACTGTAGGTACATGAAATTTTGACTGAATGTTTATATTAGCATTATCAATACACCATAACATTTTCTAAATATTTTGACTTATTTTGATCTGTTTACGGACATTTTCTGTTTTCATTTTTTCTATAAATATCAAGAAAATTGTATTTCTGGGTAAAAAAGCGTAAAAATTTAATGCAAGGCTCCTTATGCATCGTTACAATAGCAGTTGAAAAATATTAAAAATACATTGGTACGATTTTTTTTTATAAGCGTTTAAAGTTCGAATTTTGACAAAATTTATCAAATGTTGAACTTTTATAACTAAGGATTGAAAATTTAAGACAAGGTTCCACGTAAATAGGTTATATATAAATTACTTTATTCACAATAATATCATCCAATATATTTGGTAATGCCATGGGCTGACGAACATTTTATCAATTATCAAAAATTCGATGAACAAAGATGAAAGAAAATTTCCTAGTCTAATATTTAAAGTTCAAAAGTACATTAAGCATATTATGTATGTTTAAAACAACCGTTCAAAAACTTTTGAGATACTTACGTTAATTGAACTACTGACAAACTTGTATACACCCAATCGAAAATTTACTTCAGCAATTTTTTCAAATTATAAAATCCCCTATTAACGCGACATCATTACATAGTTGTAAATTAATGTCCTAACTTTGTAATACCAGCTACACGCAACTGAGTTTTAGCTAAATAAGTACAAAATATAAAATATTCAAAAAATAAAAACGATTCCATTAAACGTAACTATTTGTTACTGTAGAGTATAGTCAATTTATAAATATAAACAATAAAAATAGAATCGTACCTATCACATTATAGCATTTATCAAAATGATTTATACCTAGTTATTAGTATATATTTTTAATCGTGTTATGATATCTAATGAATTTGTACGTATTAAATATTATGATACCTTACCGTCTTAAATACTGTTTCAAAATCTATGATTACTTATTGTGAATCGACTATAGTTAAATAGATTTAAACAATGATATAACTTTTTAATACTGGTAAACTACTTTATGCGATTATATTTTCAGATGAAAAAAAATTGGAAATTGATCATTACTTTAACGCAATATACAGTAAGTTACAATACATCTTAAGATACAAGTACTTAACATCAATTATGATGATGATGTAAGAGTAAATCATCTTTATTTGTTGTAACGATTACACTTTCGAAATAATTCTTAACATACTATAAATCAAGAATTTTCTAATTAATAAAATGTATTATTATTTAATTTCTATGACTTATTTACATTCCACATATGCTAATTTACTGATGGGTTATGGCAATAGGAAATCCTATGGAAACTAATCGTGGTTAATAATTAATCACCTACTGCTATACAACTTTGTACGATATGTTTATTTTGTTATATTTATGGAAAGTTAATTTTATTACCAATTGGACCAGCTATTGTTTTTAATGTAATGTTTATATACTACACATTTCATATTTCATGGTTTTTTGTAAATAAAGTTTTTATCAGTCAATAATTAAACGATAATAATGAATATAATCTATTACATAAAAGTTCCTAATCTTTTTGTTCAAATACATTTTTGTTATAGATGTATCAGCTAGAAGTAAGTACCTACCTACTTTTGGAGACCTGGTCACGTTTAATTTAGTAAAATGTACCTATTTCAATAGAACAACATTAATAACTTATTGGTGTCTACCTGTAATTTTAGGTTTTTATATAACTAGGGACTATTTTTATACTACTCATTAGTTACACTTGCACATATATTACATTTTAGTTCAGCACACAATCATGCGTGGATTTGTTATTTTCATTTGAAAAAAAACGAAAATTTTTAAATGTTAAAATGATTTAAGAATTAAACATCTTACTATACATATTTGTTAAAAATTATAGGATACCATGATGGAGCATCTTAACCACAAGTCCATAACTGATCAATTATTGTCATAGCTATTGAAAAAATTAAGATGTCATTATGTTTATATTTTATAGTTTATACAGCAAAATATTGTTCGTAACACCTAATAAAAGTGTGTAACTTAATCAACTAAATTTATATGTTTGTATATTGTGTATCATTATTAACACTAAAACTAAACAAGATGATCTGTTATAGAGTTAGAGCAAAAGGTTTCTATACGTTTTGAGAAATAATAATACATAATTATAACTTATATTAAATCTGTGATAAACCTATAAAACTTGACTATTATAGCATTTAAGACTCGGCAATTGAGAAAAATTATAATTTATTATTAAAATAGTTAAGTTTCGACTTTTTTATGACGTATTTCATTTTAGTATGCATAATACTATGTGGGTGTTGCCATAGCGGTGAAAGGTTACATCTTATAGACTATAATAGTAACTAGCTGATCCCGTGCACTTCGTTGCCCGTTAAATGTACCAACTCTATGACTCAAAGTTTGTTCGATTCGTTATTTAATATTCGTTGTATGGTGTGCAAAACTTATCTTAACTTTTCCGCTGTCGGAAAAAAAACCTGATTGTTCAACTCCTCTTGGGTGTAACACACTAGGGAAACAATGTCTTTTTAAGTGTAAATGATATTATATCTTAATGTATAGCCATCACGAATGATAGGTTTGAGGGTCGCCAAAAATAAAAGACGAAGGAAATTATTTTTCCGTCTTATTTAAAAATAAAAAAAAGTTAATTTTATATTTTGAGAGGAACGATGGATACCTATATTGATTTTACAATGATTTGTGTTTTCTTATTAATTTTTAGTTTTTTTTTCATTTTTGTGTCTGTCATCACCTTTTAGGACAGTAAAAATGCTTAGATTTTCTTCAACATTATCTTTTCTGATAGGGGAGTGGATCTAGTTGGTATTTTGAGGGTTCAAAATTAAAAATTTCAAAGTAGTTTTTAAAAGCGCAGTGAAAAACAAAAGAAAAATTCGGAAAAACGGGAATTTTTACGCAAAATCTGTTTTCGAGAAAATCAATTTTGGTTTTTGGTGCAACTTTTAAACAAATCACCGTAGGTACATGCAATTTAGACTGAATATGTATATTAGCATTTTCTATACAGGATAAAATTTTGTAAAATAATTTGACTCTTTTTGAGCTGTTTACGGACATTTTCATTTTCCATTTTTTTTAGTTTTTTTTTTCTATAAATATCAATTAAATTTTATTTGTTGGTTAAAAAAGCTTGAACATTTAATAGAAGACTCCTATTATATTGTTTCAAAGGCAGATGAAAAAAATTAAAAATCCATAGTCACAATTTTTTTTTATAAGCATTTAAAGTTCAAATATCGACAAAATACGTAAAAATGACGAAAATTTGCAAATTATTTTGAGTTAGAAATTCATAAAAAATTTTCTTTTTAAATCTAAGATTTGAAAATGTAATATAAGATTCCTCATAAGTTATTCTACCCTTATCAAAAAAAAATTTTAGAAGAAAGTCAAATTAAATTTTAATGAGCGTCTGAAATTCATATTTTCACAATATTTGATATTGACTCGATTTCTTATGTAACGATTTTCTTATTTTATTGTAATTTCTAAATAATTTGACTATGTTACCAGTTATGCCAGTGTGCGAGGGGATTTATGGAAACTCGACTTTTTTCTAATATAAGAAAATTATAAATAAAACCAAAAAAATAATGGACATTTTACACACCACCAACAGTAAATTAAATAATAAATGTTTACACAAAATAAAGATTAAGTAAAAAAATATTGATGAATTAATAAAAAACCGGGGAGTTAGAGAGTAGGTGTCGAGCGTGTAGATACCTCGGCGAGTGCAAGGTACCACTTTGCTGTACATTAGTGGGTCATCGTAATGGAAGTGTTAAATTTGAATTCAATGATATAAAATCAATATATAGGAAAAACTATTCTGGACGAAGACGGTCTGTCAGCTTATAATATTACTATAGTATATTTTATGATATTATTGCTATCAAAGTAATTTATTTTACTTTTAGTAACTAATACAGTAGGTTGCTAGGTATTTTTTTCAAAAACTTTGTATTTTAAAATATCATTATAAATAGTATACACTTATACATTTTGCTGTACATTTATGTCCAATAAGTATGATATATATATATGTAATGTAGAGTTTTTTCAGGAATTCCATTGCCAGGTGTCAAATATAATGAGTTTCTAAGAAAAAGATATTTCTTCTGTAAGTAAATGATTTATATACTGATTTAATAAGATTATTTACTATTGTCATTGATTTTACTTATATATATTTTATGTTAAACGTAAGTATATTTATTAGTATAAACCATCCCATTGGAAAAATAGCTCTGATTTAAGTCTTCGGTTAAAGTCATGCGTTTTAACATATCTTTACATATTTTAGAGATACAATAGTACAATAGTAGTTATAGTTATTGATTGAATCGAAAAATGTTCAAAGGAGGATATCTGCACTATCAGCACAGCTAAACAGTCCTCTCTCTCTCTCTCTCTTTCTCTCTCTCTCTGACCCACGTGCAGCATAGAAAAAAATATAAAATGCACTTCGCAGAATCAATTTTTTTTTCATGTTATTGAGTATTCTTAGAGTAAAATCATCAATTACAAAAATGTTAGAGAATAATATCTTTAAAGGTATCACATAATTGGGCTCAGATAATTGGTTTGCTAAAATTACTTAGAAGATAATATTAACCATTTTTACTCAAATATTTGTCAACTTATTGAAAACATACCTAATACGGTACAAGTTATACTATCACGGTCAATATTTATTACAAATAAAATAAATATAAAATATGATTCGACGATTCAACGTTTGTTAAATGTAATGTTACCTTCTATAATATAGTTACTATGTATTTCGACTAATATAGATAATAAATATAGGTGCATCCGAATATGTGCTCCCTGATTTTGCAGGTAAATATTTAATTTTTTTTGAAGTTATTTTGTTTTAATTGTGGTAATAATATATTATAATAATTTTACTTTCTTGATTTTTAATCAAGTAAGTATAGTAATTGATATGAAAAAAATCTGAATTTTGAAAACTTAAAGAATTTGTGTTAAATAGGAAAATAATAAAAATAGTAACTCAGTAATGATGAGTAAGCGTGTAATTTAGCTAGCTTTAATATAAAATATCAATGAAAGCGATTTGATATCACACCCAAGCGGTAAACCACTTGAATCCATATAAACTTCGGCGTGAACAGTCCCAAAATTTCTATTTTTAACTTTTCTCCTAAGCTATGATAGCTAGAAAGTTGGTTGATAACTCATTAAGAAGGGATTATCAAGTAGATGCTAAATATAGAATTAAAATTTTTTTTAAATTATTTAATTTTTCACAGATATAAAAATAGTTATTTTTTGCTAAATTTTTATTAAGCGAGATAGATTTCCGAAACTGGAGAACGGATTTTGTTGTTTGGGGGTCTTGTTAGATTCACATTTGGTAGGAGAAGTGCAGTAAAGCTGGAAAACATCAAAAAACGCCTAATAATTTGTTTTAATTTTTTTTAATGTTTTGTAGTGAATTAAATATTAAAGATAATGTTCTGAAAATCTTCACTGTACTTCTCCTAACCAATGTGAATCTAACAAGACCCGAAGACAACGAAATCCGCTCTCCTATTTCGGAGATCTATCTCACTAAATGAAAATTAAAATGATTTTTTGTGGGGCTGTTTACACCGATATTTTTCTGGATTTAAACTGTTATACCGCTTGTGTGTGATATCAGTTAATAAATTTCTAAAAATTAAAAATCAAGAAAGTTTACATGCCGATCACTGACTTGGCAAGCTTATTTTTATACGTAATTGCAACGAGTAACGCGGCTCACGATTGTGCCGATAATATATTCGTGTTTGAATTCACATGCATTATTTAATGATAGAACTGGAACAAATTGTATATACTATTACAATCCTATTAGTTTATAAAATATTTGATTTAATTTGATAACGTTTTTACATAAATAATAATAACTTCACTTTTTTTATTCTAGTTCAAGAGCATTATATTGACAAATTTGAAATAAAGATTGAAGATTTCTTACATTGCTTAGGTAAGTAAGTAATTTATATAAGCCTTACATTGTTACGTGCATATTTATGTTTTTAAAGTATAATAATAATACAGAAGTTAAAGTTAAAGATCAAGTCCATACAATGCTTTATTTTTAACTGATCTTGTACATGTTAAATTCAATATTTATACAATAATTGTATGAACACTTTCAACACACAATGGTATATCCAAGTTCTTTGAACCAATAATTATTATGTTTGTAAGTAGCTTCTTCTGCTGCTCGATTATCGCGTTCAATTTTTCGTTCTAGTCTGGCGTGAGTATGAAACTGTTGTCGGATGAGTGATGACTAGGTAATTTCGTAATTTTATTAAATACTAGTTGCCTCTTTTTTCACAAATTGTGAATAAACCTATAAAACTTGACTATTATATCATTTGAGACTCGGCAATTGAGAAAAATTATAATTTATTATTAAAATAGTTAAGTTTCGACTTTTTTATGACGTATTTCATTTTAATATGCATAATACTATGTGGGTGTTGCCATAGCGGTGTCTACTTATTGGTGTCTACCTGTAATTTTAGGTTTTTATATAACTAGGGACTATTTTTATACTACTCATTAGTTACACTTGCACATATATTACATTTTAGTTCAGCACACAATCATGCGTGGATTTGTTATTTTCATTTGAAAAAAAACGAAAATTTTTAAATGTTAAAATGATTTAAGAATTAAACATCTTACTATACATATTTGTTAAAAATTATAGGATACCATGATGGAGCATCTTAACCACAAGTCCATAACTGATCAATTATTGTCATAGCTATTGAAAAAATTAAGATGTCATTATGTTTATATTTTATAGTTTATACAGCAAAATATTGTTCGTAACACCTAATAAAAGTGTGTAACTTAATCAACTAAATTTATATGTTTGTATATTGTGTATCATTATTAACACTAAAACTAAACAAGATGATCTGTTATAGAGTTAGAGCAAAAGGTTTCTATACGTTTTGAGAAATAATAATACATAATTATAACTTATATTAAATCTGTGATAAACCTATAAAACTTGACTATTATAGCATTTAAGACTCGGCAATTGAGAAAAATTATAATTTATTATTAAAATAGTTAAGTTTCGACTTTTTTATGACGTATTTCATTTTAGTATGCATAATACTATGTGGGTGTTGCCATAGCGGTGAAAGGTTACATCTTATAGACTATAATAGTAACTAGCTGATCCCGTGCACTTCGTTGCCCGTTAAATGTACCAACTCTATGACTCAAAGTTTGTTCGATTCGTTATTTAATATTCGTTGTATGGTGTGCAAAACTTATCTTAACTTTTCCGCTGTCGGAAAAAAAAACCTGATTGTTCAACTCCTCTTGGGTGTAACACACTGCGGAAGCAATGTCTTTTTATGTGTAAATGATATTATATTTTAAGTATATAGATAAGATACTAAATATTGAAATCGAAGCCCTCCTCTGGTAGAAATTTTGTATACAGGATAAAAAATAAATAAACACTATAGTACAACAACTAGTTTCCTCGCTCCGTTCAGAATCTAAAAATTATATCTGTTATAAATTTTTTTTTTTAATTCATAATAGCCTGTAATTCTGGTATTTAGAACTGATTTGAATGATTTGATTGTAAAAACATTTATTTATTTGGTCAACTGGTATATAACGAAAATTTAAAAAAAAAATTGGATTTTACCTTGAAACTATTTGAAAATTCTATTAAAATATATAGATACGTTTTGAATTTAAAATGTATTTTACGACTGGATCAACATTAGTAACTGCTTAGCAAATATAATGAGATTTCAAAAAAAATTTAAAACTAAACTACTTAAGTTAAATAAATATTTTCACAGTCAAAATTTTTCTAAAAATCATATTTACAAAACTCTCATTGAATTTTTGAAGTTATTTAAAAATGCTTCTGATGAACTCGAAGGGGACAAAAATCCAACCATACAAAAAGTGGTATTATATAAATGTCTAATTGAAAATCATTTATTAAAATATACCAACATTAAAAATAATCTTTCAAATGATGATTCCGAAGTAAATATTGATTATATAATGTATAAATTAGGAGAAAAGGCAATGGAGATTTTAAACTCAGCGAGGAACATGAAATCACTGTATTTCTTTGGCCCAAGTTCAAAATGCTGAAAATGTTTTCTCAAGAATATGGTGACCGTTCTCGGATATTAAACAATGTTGAAAAACAGTTTTTAGAGATGGAAACTAGAGACCAAAAATTAAATATCAATACCATTATACAAAGGAACTTTGATGCCTCAAACAGACCATCATCATCCATATTTAAAAAAATTAACTTAATCTTAGTAAAGTTTTAAAATAATAGAAAAAAAAATGTTAGTACATATAAATAAAAAAAAAGTAGACATTTTAATGAAATATTAGAAGAAAAAAATTTGTTTTGGTCCGGTTTGGTCTTTATATCAAATAATATCAGCCCAACTCGGTCTAATATTTAAAAATAAAATTTACTGTGGTCCGGTTTGGTCTTACTTCAATTAAAATTGGTTCAGTTTGGTCTGTTAATTGTTTAAAAATTGTAATGGTCTGGTCCGATCTTCTCAATATGCTAAGTAACAACAAACGGATCGGTTTGGTTCACATGGTCAAATCATTATTCAGTCCTGTCCGACTTCGGTCCCCTGTTAACATTTGAAGTCCGGTCTGGTATCTAAAATAACGGACCATGCAGAGCACTACTTGTCTCCTCGTCCTGCCCTGTGCATTTGGGGCAAGGTGGGAGAGTCGACGGTGTCGTTGCCCGTGGTGGTGTGGTTGACATAGTGTAGATTGGGTCGCAACGGTGCCTGCCTTACTGGTCGCTGTTACGGACCGTGTCAACCCTTCCCCAAATCATAGCATGACTAATTATAAAAAATAGAAAAATCAGATAAAAACCAATAAAAATTGTGATGAGTAATATGAAAATATTTATTTTGTTTAAATTATACATAATTAATACATTTTTATTTACATAATTGTAATTGTTTCCATCACCGTTGTGGTTAGATTTTCAAATTTATTTTTTGTCCATATTCTTCGGCAGCACAGCCGTGGCGCCCCTGTAAAGATGCACCAGGGTACCGCGGTACACAATTTGGGAACCACTAACTAAATAACTACATACTTTTTGTTATCACTTATCACCTATCATCAAAACTGTAGCAGTTTCTTTTAATACAACTATTGTCTTATTCATATTTTTTGCTTTTAATAATATAATGTAACATATTTTTATGATATTTTATCAAAATACACAAATAGCATACATAGTCCACAGCAATTAGAGTTTTTATTCAGAATAAATCAAACAAAAGGTTTTGATTGGTTTTTCATTATAGTTTAGGGTCTTGATTATTCTCCTAAAAGTCCCTGGTGATAACTCGTGTGCTAAACTTTTAAGGGTGGTTTTAAGGGGTGAAAATTACTCAAAAATCAGTTTTTCACTATACCTCTTAAATATCAACTGGAAAACTAAAATACCTATATACTAAATTAAAGCTGAGTAAATTATCTATAAAAAAGTATCCGAAGTCCTTAAGCCTACAATCAAAAGGTTTCAAAAAAAAATTTAAGCAAAAATTAGTATTGATAAGAAATTTTTTTTCGAGATAGATATTTATGAAAACCGTCGTTGTACGGTCCAAGCTAACACACTTTAAATTTCATTGATATTTATAGCACATTATTTTTACTCTATTCCACACCACCTACGGAGGTTGAGTGTTAGGCGCGTTTTTTTTTACGTGGTATCCCTAGTAGGCCTATTCCACAACTACAAAACTCTATCACGGATAAAAATAAAAAATTTACCATAACATTTTGAGTTAGATTTCTTCTTCTTCTTCCTCCATCTCATATCCGTCACTATAATAGACATTTTCTGGTGTTTCAATTTCTTCAGTTGCCTGTTCCATGACATCTTTGGTGTAAATAGAACTATTATTGGAATTATCATTCTCCTCGACCGTACTTTTAAGTGGGGGTGAATTGTAGCATGATTGTCCGTGACAGCTAGCGCAAACTGCCGAGCAGTCCAATCCTAGTTTTCGACAGCCACATAGTGCTCCACAACCTTTCACGCACTTGCAGAAAATCATATTAAGTAGGCAATCTGGTGCAGGGAGCTGCAACATTCTCTTTGGTGTTAAGACACCTTCCCTTAAAATCCAACCACAATCTATGGGATTTAAATCATTACCCAACCATTTCTGAACCTGGTAGTAAACACGTAACAGGTGCATCTCAGCAGCATCAGCAGTCGGTGGAAGTAGATTTAATTTTACGGGCTTATTTTTACTCACAGATTTAATTAAACTCGAGTATCTGTACTTGTTAACAGAGGTTTCGTTGATGGGTGCTCCATAAATACCAAGAATACATTTGATACCATTTTCTTTTAAGAGAATAATCAGGACCCTAAACTATGACGAAAAACCAATTAAAACCTTTTGTTTGATTTATTCCGAATAACGCCATTTTTTGCACATAACTTCTGTGGACTAATAATATATCACTACCATCCCTGGCGCAGTTACGTTGTTTTCTTTAAATATATATTTCACAGATTTTCCACAAAGTACAATGACAGTGATAATGGATAAGCGTATTATCATCTGTAAAATTAAACCATTACATTCAGGGGAGCATATTATTCTGTTCCAAATCGTTTATATAAATATTTGATAAATTCAGATCATTGAACATGTGATATATGTATAGGACCAAATTTAGAGGGTCAGTGGTTCTATGTTACGCCTAGGTTATGGCAAATTTTCGTTAGACCAGTAAAATGAAAGTAAATTGAATCTTATAAATTTTTTTATGTGAAATAAAAGGCGTCAATAGTCTACTTTTAATTACAAAAAAATATTGATAGTCTTAAGCATAATATTTTTGTATATTTCTCAAAAATGAATAGAAAATATGAGAAACTATGTATATATATATGTGTGTTTAAGAGAAAACAACACCACTGCGACAGAAAAGGTATACAAATAACTACATATATAGTTATAAACATATGTTTCAGCTCCCAATGTCTTAAAAAAAATAAAGAATGCTTCATTCGGTAAGTTATTAAACATTTTTTATCATAAATAACAGAAAAAATTAAGAATAAAACAATTGTCTGCCCTATAGCGATAGTATTATTAAAAATAACTTAAAACATTTAATTTAATCAAATAATGTATGTAAAATAATAAATTAATCAAGTACTTGATCTAATAAATAAATAATAATAATTACCTATATTTTTATTCAGTTAAATAAGATAATATATTCTCTCTTCTCACTCTCTACTTTTAACTAAGCTACTTATGTATGGTATTTCTGATCCATTACTATCCTGGTTTTATAGTTACCTATCGGATAGAACCCAAAAAGTTAAGATCAATGGTTTTTGGTCAGATCTATTTTCAGTTCCGTCAGGTTCCCCAGGGTAGTCACATTTCTCCCTTGCTGTTTGCCATATTTATTATAGATGTTGGTTCATGTATTAGATACTGTGATCAGTGATCACTGATTATATACATATGGTTCGCGGATGGTCTCAAATTATGCACTAATGTTTCTTCACCTGTAGACTGTTCTCGTATTCAATCAGACATGGATAACTTGTATGTTTGGTGTCTTGATAACAAACTGAAACTAAACACTTCTAAATGTTTACACCCGTTTATGTATTAAATTAGACCATGATTATTATATCCACGATGAAAAATTGGTTGAAGTTAGCACCATCACGGATCTAGGGGTTGTTTTCCAATTGGATCTTTCTTTTTCCTATCAAATTGAAAAATCACGCGCTAAATCTTTAAAAGTACTTGGCTTTTTAGTCAGAAGTTTTATAGAGTTTAATAATGAATTATGCCTCTAAACTTTATATACGTCACTGGTCAGACCTCTCTAAGAGTTTTGTTCAGTTTTATAGAACCCATCACAAATTGGTCATATTGAATCACTTGAGCATGTGCAAAGACGTTTCACGCGGTTCATTGATTGTAAGCGACGTTTTGGCCTAGATCCTAATCTTCCTAGTTCTGCTTTAACTTCCGTTCAAGCCAGCCTTAATTTGTTATCTCTCGTTACTAGACGTTAGTTAATTGATGTATCCTTTATTTCTAAAATTGTAAGAGGTACAATTGGCTGCTTAGACTTACTACACATTTTTTAGTTTCATACACCCACTTTCAATTCTCGGTCCATTCCTACATTTGCAATTATTTTCCACCATACTTCTTACGGCGCTAATAACCCTATTGACCGAGTATTGTTGAGAAATTAATCCTACACTGTTAGCTTTATATATTAATTCTTATCTATGTCATTATTATTATAACTATTATTTTGTTAAACCGGTATTAAATAAAAGTTAGTCTGTTACACATCGTCAAAGAGGTAGTCACGTTATTTGTTAGTCTTAATCGACCATTAGAATTCAAAAAATATCTCGTATACTTAACCAGCTAAATAATTATGATTTGTTATCTATGTGCACTGTTTAATGTAACTCCGAGAACTCTTTGTTTAATTCAATCGTTTTACTTTTACATGTCATTTATAAGCAATGATACTTTAGTATTTTTATATTGTACCTTAATTGTTTATGTTATGTTTTTTCTGAATTATTTAATTTTTATTAATTTTCTGAATCGATGATTCATTCTCTGTCATTTTATATTTTATGTTGTACTGTACTTGACAGTCTACTACCACCTTTGGCCCTTGGGCGGCGACTCAATAAATAAATAAATTAATTAATAAATATTTAAGTTCTGGCCGTTTTGTGTGAAGTTCCATGATGTTATAATTATATTTTTATTCTTTGATTTTATATTAATCCAAACAATTATTATCAGATTATAATAATATATAATAACGTGACAATTCTAAATTTTTTTTTAATCTTTATCTAAATAACAACAGTACCTAAGGTCATATTAGTCAACATTAAACATTTTACAATTTTACAATTTACATTTCCTTTAGGTAATTAATTTAGGTACATAATTAATAATATTAATATTGGATGTGAAATTAGCTCTCTTGTATTCTCTTTAACTGTATATATTGTTCATTTTAATTTAAATCAGAAATCTTAATATGTGGACTGACCGATTTCAAGTAGACATTGAATTTAGATCAGTTTCTGAAATCATGATCGCATTATTAGGTTGATCAGTAAAATGGAACAATTAAGTACATACAGTCATACAAATTAACATAAATTGTTTACCGTTCACGTAAGCAACGACACGGCAGTGACTTGTATATGCACGTGCGTCCGCTATTTCTTTTATGCACAGTGTCACAGTCACACACACTATACTGATCACTAACTACGCACACATTTACAAAACTCGCATGCATGCAATTTAAAAATTGCCCAATTCGAACTCCTTAAAAACTGTCGACCCCCTATCACTTTGATATTAGTTACATAGGTACGATAGGTATTTAAAACTTTATAACTATTAAGTACCTAACTAAAATATTATTCAAATTAAATACATTATACCTATTTTGGAAAACTTTAACTCACCTCTTCCCAGTGACTTTAAATTTGATTTTAAGTTATTTATTAGATAAAATCGAACCTAAGGAAGATGATACTTCGATTAGTGGTTGTTCAAGTAAGTCAATTTTTGTATGTATAAATAATTTTAAAAATGTATAAGTTATAAAATATTCATCTTGATTCAAATTTAGTTATTATATAAAACTGAAAACATTACGTTATACATATATACATACATACATTTCATACATACATACATAACATGATGTTTGAAATTACTTAATTATAGAAAATAATTTAAAACTTACAAGTATACAATAAGTATTGTCATTACAATGACTTACTCGACAACTACTGCACAGCGGAGCGGTTCCCATCTGTCCACCTTTTTTCTTAATTTCTTTACTTATTGGGGGAAAATTAATATAATATTCCTTTAAAATAAATTTTTGGTATTTATTTCTACTTATAAATCAATTTATAATCATAAAAAATTCATCTTCATTCTAATTTAATTTTTATAGAAACTAATTTATTACTTAATTATTTTAATAATTAATATAGCTAATAGTGCTTTTGAGGATGAGAATTGTAAGTAATTGTCTATGTCTGACTGTCTGAGATACTTTACACATTTTAAGTGTAGAATGCTTAAATATTTTCGTTTTTCGATATGGAATAAAACCGAACTTTATTTCAAAATAATTTCATAGTAAATAACAAAGCTGGGCATCAACTTAACTAGTTAGTTTTGGCATTTAATTAACTTAACTGTTAACTTACTAAATTTCTTTTTTAATTAGCGTGAAATTGACGAATTAATTTTTTCATTTTAAGAAGTTTTTCTTCGATAGCTGCATCCGACACGGGTGGCCCTTTGCATTGTTGTTTTATAATGATCGTTAGCTGTGATTCGAAATCGGTCGCTACATTTTCAAGTGTCACATACAGTTTTGTTGTTCGGTTCTGCTTCGATTGCCTCACCCGCATCATAAACGCGTTGTACTTTGCACTGCAAACTAGCTTTACGTAATTTTGACTCTTCGTATATTGCCATGATTGATTAAATAATTATAAAGGTGTTTTTTTTAAACAATTATGTATTAATGGGAAATTGTAAATTCCGCCCGAAATGAGCAGGTAAAAACAGGGTATATAGTAAATTCCGCCCGGGAAAATATCCAAGTAAAAAAGGCACATGTAAATTCCGCCCAAAAAAAATTAGTCACATGTATATTGTATTAAATCGTATAAAATTATTAAAAATATTTAACATAGTAATAATAATCAAAATAAATACATTCAAATAAAATATGAATACATTTGTATTATAGTAAAATTAAATCTAATCAATAATTAGCACGTCATATTATTAGTCGTATGTATATTGTATTGTATATCATATCAAATTGTTAAAAATACTAAACATAGTAACAATTATCAAAATATAGTCAAAATATTTATTCCATTTTTTTTTCAAAATCCCCAAAACAATGAGCCACGTTTTCCACATAATTATCTATGGATATTTCGTTATTTTTATATTTTTTAATTATATCTTGCATGTATGCATATTTTTTTTTTGATTTCGAATTCCTATATTTATGTGGTTTATTTATACTATTTATTTTGATGTAATTTTCTAATTGAATTTGTTTAAGTATATCTAAAAATATAAAAATATCAGCGTGAGTAGAGTTGAAACTTTTATTGAAATGGGAATGAAACGACTTACAAGCATTAGTCGTTCTGTTCAAATCTACTGTAGCAGCAGCCCATATATTTGGAGGAAAAGCAGCGTCATTACTTATATAATTTTTTAATAAATAATCGGAAAATTGTATTAATCTATAATCATTTGGCTTAGAACTCATTAAAAATACTTCAAGGTAATCAAAAACCATCTCGGGCTCTAAAAAAACTAATCCGAAACATTTAACTATCCAATTTCTAATATTCGAGGCTTTGGTCTTATATTCTACACTTATCACTACTGTTTGAACGTACCTATAGGTACCGCAATTGTAATAAATGAAAACGACAACCATAAATTTGAATATTTGGTTAGATAGATTTACATGCGTTGTGTATAGCTTTTTCAAAGTCAATGACAACATACATTGGCTCAAATAAGTAATTAGCATGAATACAAAGATCGACTATTAATTTACGAGGCGTGTCCCAAAAGTAAGGTCTCCATAATTATAATAATCGAAATAAGCTTTATTCAAAATATTTTTTACATGGTCATATATACAGTACTTATGAGTTATTTTTCCACATAATCGCCATTTACTTGGATGCATTTTTCGAGGCGATCTGGACGTTTTTGTATGCCAGCCTCATAGAAACTCGCCGCCAGCTCCTTATTTAGGTATTGGGTGACTTCTGTCTTCACTTCTTCATCTGTCTCTAACCGTTTCCCTCCCAAATGTTTCTTTAAGTTCAAGAACAAATGGTAGTAACCCAAGTCTCATCACCCGTTACTATGGAGTCTAAAAAATCCTCTCCTTGTTCGGCATAACGAGACAAAAATTCTCGAGAAGTCTCAATGCGTTGGCGCTTATGGTCCTCAGTCAACATTTTAGGCACCCACCGAGCACAACATTTGTGATAGCCCATATCATTAAAAAACCTTTGAATGGTGCTTTTTGACAACTCAAATCTTTGTTTGAGATCTCGAACCGTCACTCGTCGATCTTCACGAAGCTCTCTTTCAATTTGTTCTTTCAACTCGTCTGAAATCGAAGGTCTTCCACTTCTTTGTTCATCATGAACTTCCGTCCGACCTCCTGAAAATTCTCTACACCTCTTTCTAACATTTTTTAAAGACATGCAACTCGTACCATATGTTTGACAAAGTTTTCGATGAATAGATATTGGTGTTTCACCCGTTGAATGCAAAAATCGAATAACGGCGCGAAGTTCGCATTGAGCATACACGGGAATAGAGGTGGTGGCGGCTGACATAGAAATGTCCATCTTAAACGCGTGTCAGACGCAAACTAAACATCGGATCTAGTTGAGCCGCCTCTCGTTGGAAAGGGTACGACCGACACTATATAATAGTATTACCAAATTTTGAAAAATTTATTTATTTATGGCTCTAGGAGCATGGAGACCTTACTTTTGGGACACGCCTCGTAAAACATTGTAAATAAATATTTTGAGTTTTTGCTTTTAATAAACAAAAAACTAAAGGTATATAACGGCCGTTAAAATAGCCATGTATAGTAAAAAGTTGCGAAAAAAAATTAGAACTATATTCAAATGTACCATCCATGTAAATCCATTCAGCAGTTGATAACATTTTTAGATTTGTTTTGCATCCAAAAATTATAATACCATTTTCTTTGTCATTACTAAATATACAATTTTCATCTCGATTGGTTACCACCTGTATATCATCCAGCATATTTTGAACTTCTTCCCCAGATTTTGGCAAAGAAGGAAATTTTTTTCGCTTTGCACTGTAAAGATTTCGCTTGATATTATGCAAGTCATTTACTTGCAACGCTTCAGACCGAGAAATGCTTTTAATAACAGAACACACTATTTCACTAGGTTTCTCATCATGATCTTCAACAGCTTTACGTTTCGCCGATACTGATACAATTTGCCGTTGTATATTTTGATCACTAAAAATACAATTATAATTTCAAGTTTTAAAAAATTAATACTTTTAAAATATATTCTTTAATTAAGTTGTATATGTATAATATTGTACTTGCCTATTTGCACTATGTTTATCATGATCAACATTTTGTTCAGCAATGTTTGTAGTTTCACCAAAAGTTTTCACAAAAGCTTTGTTAACCCAAAAGCCAAAGGTCTATTAACTTTAGAAAATTTTAAATTGTTTAATACTAAAAGCATATTTCCACGTTCTGATTCCATAAGTTGAGCCATTGTAGCGTATAAGACTCTAGGACGTGTACTGAACACAATTTATAATATTACTATCTGGTATTTCCAATTATTAAATCCACAATATGTGGCAGCTGATAACTGATTAGATATGACATGATTGACGATTGTCGTCTGAGATACGATTGTTTTCGTTCGATACGTTCGATGCTATAACACTCCGCATCGCGAACTGTACGGACGCGTCGTACAGTCACGGAACGCCTTGTTTAAAAATATTTAATTTTTTGGGTGGAATTTACAAATCCATTTTTATACCTGCATATTTTTTCGGGCAGAATTTACATGTACCTTATTTTACCTGTAGTTTTTTTGGGCGGAATTTACATGCGCCCATATTAATGGGTGATCAGCTACCTTGACCTATTTTTGCGATTAGTCTGTAAGGATGAATACATATATAGGTATATAATGGGATAGTGTGGAACGCGTTGTGTTCGCGATCCGGTTGGCCTTCGTTTACGGCGGCGCTGCATCGACCGTCTTATTATACTTGCTATGCTACTACAGTACAAAGTACAAATTCTCGCACAGTGGTTCTCACTCTTATATAATAAGTTATTTATATTAACAGATTGCGGCGTGAGGGTAGATGGGGTATATTTAGAAAATGGCTAATATCAGAATAGTTATGATTAGGATTTGGTAATTTAAGAAAGGAATTTATGTTGGACTCGCTCAAGACGCAGCTGATTCTTTGCAAAGTGTGGGTGCCAAACTCTGAGTAGAGAAAATGTCATCTGGAGAAAAGTAGCAATTAGAGGGAAGCAAATAAGGGTGCTCAAATGGGAAGACAGAAGAACAAGAAGAAGTTACCGACTTGAAGACAGATGCAAAATATTCAGAAAAGAGAGAAGCCGATTCAAAATCAGAAGAAGCAGTAAGCGAGCCATATTGAACATTTGAAGGAATTGATGTTTGCCTGTTTAGATCAAGAAAATATTACCAAAAATTATGAGGCAATTGAGATAACTGGATCTGAGTAGTATTTATATGAACCTGGTAGTTAAGCTTAGAAAGGCGTTTGCACTTAGCTCTTAATTCTAAAAATTTGCAGTTATCACTAGAGAGTGTAGTTCTTTTAAATAAACAATGTGTAATTTTTTTTTATAAATTAAATTTTTTAACTCTTTAGAGATCCGGTGAGGAAACGACGAGGTTTTATAGATTTTGAGAGGAACAAAGGAATTAATAAATTGCAATAAGGCATCATTAAAAACGTTGCACTATCATTTGCACTGTAGAGAGGAAAGGTATCATCCCAACTGAATGACAGAAAAAACTTATTGATGTCCTAATAATTAGCATTCTTGAAATCATAGTAAGAAATAGAATTAGGTATTTTTGTAAGTTTAGAGAGAGGGAAACAAATTGCTAGAGGAGGATAATACAAGTCAGCAGGAACTAGGGGTGATGTAGCGCTACTGGTAAAGACCTCACTAGAGCTTGAAAAGACAAAATCAAGAAGAACACCAAAGGAGTTATGGATTTGGTGATTTGGTGAAGATTTCTCCAAAGTTTATATTAGGATGATATTCTCTTCAATCTATTTTTATACTAACAATAATAATTCCTTGGATAACTGATTACGGCATGATTCCAGTCCCGCAGCTAGCGTTGTTGTAATTAAGTAAAACACAACATGATAATAATAATGTTTATTTTACTTTTACGTAATACCTACATACGTCTTGATTATTAATAAAATTAAGATCAGAAAAAATGCAATTGAAATAAATAATACATTTTTTTCAGTTTATAATATGAATATAAACTATAACTATTCAGATACCAAAGATACCTACTAGATTCTTTCAAATTAATATGTGCAGTAAATTTTTTTTTAAATGAGATAAAAAAATTATTGTAAATTGTAATATTGTATTCATTTTTTTTTTTTACTTATAATTTTTTTATATGAACTATAATATGTTTATTTAACATTTGTTGTCCTAGAAATTTAAGAGATAATTAATAAATGAAAATATGAAATATTGAAAGGAATGCAGTTTAACTGAAAATTGATGATCATGAATTTTTTTCTTCAAAATTTGTTTTTTCCAAGCTTAATGATGGTACTATAAAAAATGTCTCTTAAATTTTCTGTAGAAGTTATAGGATTAAAAAAATTTCATAACCTTAAAATCATATTATTAAAATACCGAAATAACATTTTTGATTTTGTTTTTTGTAGATGTGAGTAATTTATCCTTAAAATTTATAATTTTGGTGAAATCAGAAATTACCTATTGTACTTACTGTATATTATATTGTTAATAAAGAAATTTAATAAAAAAAACCCTGATGGATTGACATATGCAAACTCGTGTATAACTTTGAAACTAAGTCCGACTGACAAATCTGTTTGCATCACTGATTGTTCTAAACTCATTGAAAAACAAAGGTTTCCAAAAAAAATTTTTTCAGAATTAGACTACATTTATGTGTTATAAAAACGAATATTAATATTTATTTATAATAAAGAATATTCGATGCACTGTTTGATGAATGTAGTATGAATATTCAATAACAATAATAATAATAATAATTTATAGCTTAAGAATATTTTAGATATTAATGCATAAAATAAATTTGTTTATAATTTGCAATCAAATACAGGTTATTCACATGATTAATTTTTGAAATGTAAAATTTAAATACACTTTATGCTAATAATCTCTGTTATTAAAGCGAATAGATCAATATATAAAAAATATTTTTGGAGGAACAGTATCAATACACAACGTATTAAAGTCATAGGTACGTGAATTATTATTGTAAAATCAGTACACATTACATATATTCAATTATTAACATAATTCAATTCAAAATAAAAATTAATTAAAAATATAACACAATCTTAAGGAAATTTTATAGAAACAATTCATACAGAAAAAATTAATTAACATTATCGAACTATCTCAGAATATATTTTTGTATCCACCTGGTCATAGAATATAGATAGTACAAATTATACGTAATTTTAACAATCAACATTTCTTTGACCATGATATTTTTACTTTATAGTATTGTAAGTTACAACTTACAACTATAAAAACGTATCATTTTCGTTAACACTTGAATAATAAATATAAAATATAACTTTTTGGTAGCAAAACAATATCATTGCTAACCCTGAGAAATCTATGAAGTATTAAAAGTACTCGATCGACCGTATAATGAAGCTTATGATAAAAATAAACATTAAACATACTATGTTATTTTAACAGATAATGAATTACAATCAGACCAAATTAATTTATATGATTGTTTTCGTAAGTTATCAAAAAAATAAATACATAAATTATTATAAATGTTTAATAAATATAATAATAGTATTTTTCTACTACTATGCTTAATATTCTGAAATAATATTAAAAAATCTAAAGGTTAACAGCGGTGGATACAAGGGGGTGCGATCGCCCTTGGAATGTGTTTCTTATGTTATTCTTTTATTTTTATTATAATATTGGGCTAAAAAGGGTGTAGCACGTTTCCACCAAAGTCGGCCTTTCCCTTTTCCACCATTATCTGTTTCTACCAAAAGTGTACCCTTCCCTTTTCTACCAAATAAGATATTGACCACGTTTGTGATCGTGGTTGTGTATAATTGATTGACAGGATAATACTTCATATTTATCATCAGTGTACACTTTTGCGAAACAACTTTTTTTAATACATCGCTAACGAACATTTTTATTAGACGTGTAAACTGACCCAATAAAAAATGTTAAGTGGTTTAGTAATAGTTGTTAGGGAACAATATTATAACATACATACGAAAACGGTCTTTCTCAGGACCAACAAACAGTAGTACAACATACCGCAAGAATGACCAATCATAAGCCGACAAAACACTTGGCATAACGGATATAACGGAGCAACTACCACAACGGCCTTCTTCAAGACGACATAACAAATAAAACACACATAAAGAACAGGAAAACCCAACAAGAAAGTGTGATTTTCTACAAGTATATTTCAATTAGTATGACTAGCAAAAACGCACCTAGCAAGGTATAACAATAAAGCAACGGTGCGATGATTCCTCGTCATACCAAGGTAAACACCACATCAGCAACAAGGAATACGATTCAAAGAGGTATAAGTATAGGCACATTTCCAAGAGTTGAGAAAATAGTAGCACACATCTCAACGATGGACCAGCTTCTTCTGAAAATGCCACAAGAAGCTGAAAATCACTTCATAAAATAGCATACCACTTTAAAAAAACGTAAATACCTTGCATTACTACACTTTCACAGACCATGAGGCAAGTGCATCTCAGGGGTGCACGCAGCCGGGTCTCGCACCGCAATCGTACCGAAATCACAGATCACGTCATATACCTACCGTTATGTGCAACCATCGCGATGGCTCATGTCACAGCACCAACAATAATACAATCAACTCACAAACAGCCCAAGGAACTACTATCACGAAGCTCAGGCACCGAGGGGCAACAACCTCCAACGGTAAAGGACCCCAACGACCAGAACTAAAGTCACCGCCTCCCTCCGGCAACAAATCCTCCATCGACACGAAGTCACCAACTCTTTCTTCAACAACTATTGATTTAAACGACAGCTGGGACGGCAGTGAATCCCACACCTCACGATCAGAAATCAAACTACCTCATGTTTAACAAGAACGAATTCTACCAATCATTATATAACCAAACCATTGGATTAAAGCTGCCCCAAAAATCATGTCACTATTTCCAAATGGTAAACTTATGGCCAAACTTATCAACGACAACATGCATGCCCTAGCAACCGACTCTGCCACCTTTCGCCAAGCTCAGGACATTTTGGAAAAATCCAAAATACCTTTCCGAACCTTTTCGTTACCAGTGAATAGATCCTTAAAAGTCTTACTCCGAGGAATACCCAGCAACACCCTAGTAAAAGACGTTCAAAACGAACTCTCCAAGCCCGGATTTGAAATAACCCTCATCAGGCAATTCCTAAAAAATGGAAAAACAACTACCAATGTACATGGTCGCTCTTCCCTGTAACCCAACCAACAAGAATATATTCAATCTGACATCAATCTTCTACATCTCAATCACAGTTGAATAATACCGAGCTTTTGGGCCCTCGCAATGCTTCAACTGCCAAAACTTCGACCACTCATCAGTAAACTGTAAACACTCCGTCCGTTGCATCAAATGCAGTGGCCCACCAATTAAGAGAATCCAAAACCACAGAAAACCTCCAAAATGCTGCAATTTGGGAGAAGAACACACAGCAGACTTCAGACAATGTCCTGTTTTCTCAGCTCAAATGACCCTCAAATCCAAAACAAACAACACTGCAGCTAAATTACCATCACCAACCATTACGAAAAATCCTACACCATCAGTTAAGGAACCTAGCAACTCAACCACCTATTAAGCTTCAATTACTACAAACTACTCGGACAAACCTAATAGCAAATCCAAAGATTCTCTCACCAAGCTTCTTATAGATACGATACAAAAAATATCCACATCCACAGATATCAAGGAAACCATCATGTCGGCCCTCTCAGCCATGCTCATGATTATCCAAAATGTCCAAAAATCTCCGTATCCTCTACTAAAACTGCCGGGGCGTCTTCAAAAAACGCCTCGAACTTCTTGGCTTAGTTCAAAGGAAAAATATCGACATTATTCTACTCAATGAAACGCATTTTAATAACTCCCAACAATTCAAACTTCCAAACTACCACTCATATATCAATAATTGTCCGCAACGGCTAGGACATCCTGCATGTGGAAACACAGCCATATTAATCGAAAAATCGTTCACCATCAGATTAAGATCACTACATCTTCAATAGAAAACACCTCAATCCAAATTCAAGTAGGCAACAAAGAATTAAAATTATCAGCGGTCTACAAAAAACCTGATACTCCACTACTTACTTCAGACCTCGCTGCTCTGCTTAATACTTCCCTCTACGTCGTCGTAGCCGGTGACTTAAACGCTAAAGACTAATCCTCGAACAGCAGGAGACAAAACACAGCAGGAAGCACGCTCGCCAAATTCTCAGACAAGAGACGATACATAACCATAGCATAGTGTTTGCCCAACAACTGCAAGTACCACTGTCAATAACCAGCGATCCCGTGACCACGGTCGACGTATTCTACAGATCCCGGAGACCTGACGTGCATTAAGGTTGACTACTCGACGGCTCTACACGGTTCTATTGTCAATCACACCGCTCAGGACTAATCGAATACTAAGTTGTGTTCACACTCTTAGCGAACGTCCTCGACGTGTGATTGACACCGCCATTCGACAGACGCCCGGCAACGAAAAACCAACGAACCAATAATCAGCTAGAAGAACTGCCGGTGTCTCACCCGGTATTGCCCGTGTAAATTTTCAGATTTACTACAAATCATAATCTATTTGTTTTTGCAAACAAAGTTATATATAATTTTTTACATTAATATTTTCTATATTATATTATTATAATAATAATATATAGTATATTAATGCATTACTTTTTACAACTTGTCTTGGTGAAAACGTGGTCAATATCTCGAGTATTGGTGGAAAAGGGAAAGGTCGACTTTTGGTGAAAATTGGTAGCGCCCGCTAAAAAAAGTTATTTAATTTTTTGAAAATTCTCACCCGTTTGGTTAGGTTAACCTAACCTAACCTAACCCGTTTGGTGACTTCTGAATCTGCTACTGAAGGTTAACATAATGGTTAATCAAATATAAGTTGTAAAATATAAAAATATATAAATATCGTTAGTTCTTTGATAATAACCATTTTATGAATTATAAATAATACAATATGTTATACACATAATCTAATACAACATTTTATGTTTTATTATTTCCAGAAAAGTTCAAAAACGATGTTTTTGAATTAAATATAAAATTTGGTAAACTTAAAAATAAATCAATGTTTTGTAGTTTTCTAATAATACGAAAGTGGCTTGGTACGTCGCGTTGGCTGCTACCAGTCGCGCAATGCGACTGAGAGTAAGAAACGCTTGCTGCTACTATTTCCCGGATGGGTGACCACCCGGGTTCGCAGTAGTAAAAACGTTGCCACATATACACGTGTTTGCTTACCTACCGTAACAACCGCGGTAATAACACCTACAATAACTAATTGCCAGTCGCCGTGCTTAAGTTAAAAAAAGAAAATAATAATAACAATAATACGATAGACTTTTTGTTTATCTAAAACAGAAAATATTGAAGAAACCACGTGTTATTTATTTTGAAAATATATGTTTTTATATAATTTTTAAATAAAGACTATGATATAATAGATTGACGCCAAACTGACTGTGGGTGAAGGAGGGGACGGTTTTAAATTGTATACTGTGAAAAATTACCGTATGCATTACTATCTAGTGACATAGTTTTATAATTATATCTACATCTAGTTCAAAACACAAAAATTATAAAGAAGTTTCAATATATTCTGGATTTATGCTAAAAGGATATTCAAATAAATTGATAAGATTTTAATTTCCTCGAATGTCTTTAAATGTGTGCTTAATTATTATAACCATTGAGTGAAGCATAATATTATATATCTTTTTCAGGACAGTACCCAAAAAAAAAAACTAACATTAAGATAGGTAAGTTAGTATTAAGTTAATTAAAATTATTCTATATAGTTGCTCATATAATTGTACAAATGTGCAGTAATGTCTCCTCTTCACTTATCGCTTCTATCACTCCTTAGGTGTCGTTCTGTTTATATTAACAAAGTCTCGGAGACTCGACCTAGTCGACCTCGGTGTACGATATTATTATTAGGGATCAGGGTTACCTTGCGTGCAGCGAATTACTCAACGTATATATATATATATATATATATATGTAACTGTTATTAAATATGAATGTATTATTATTACTACAATATCGAATCTTATAATACATCGAACATCAAATAATATGTATTAGGTATACTTATAAATTATAATTGAGGGTTACCGATCGGTCTATGATGTGTCGCGTGTGCCGATATCCAATATGAGTTGAGCTGAGTCCTCTTCAGGTTGTTGTCACCCATCGACTTCCACTATCGACCATCAAACTATCGACTTCCGACTAAAGACTGCCCGGAGTCCCGGTCGGTTATTAACACGACGCGTGCTAAACATCCCGTCAGCACAATATATATTGCATACATATATACACATTTGCCATTACTAACACTCAACATATCAACCGTGCTCAACGTAGGGAGTAACATACGATGTCGATGACGACAATCGTAACAGTATTATGTACATATTGACAAAAAAAAGTAAATTACGAATCATCCAATGTTGGAATTTTAAATTTAACACTAGTATAATATTTGGAATTTTTTGTTAAATTTTTTATGCATTCGAATTTCAAACCAAAGTTTTCGATCATGACTTTTGTTGTAAGGTAGCTGCTAGCAAATCTCATAATATAGTGATCCTAACATTTACAAACGTACGTTTCCCCAGCCCTCCACGTTGTGTTTTTGCAATTTTTTTTTCGGCCAATATTTTGTACTGAATTTGTACGAATTTGTACGATAAGAACCTAAATTTGTACGAATTTATTTTTAAAGGTATACGAGAATTCAAGTGGGGGACTATAGAAACGTTTCTCCAACTCCCCCCCCCCATCACCAAAACTAACTATCTATATAAAATTCCTTTGTAGTTATTTAGTACGGAATTTGTACGAAATTGTAGGACCGTTCCCGACATTTTTCGAAAATCTCTTGCAACTGAAAAACGCTTTTCCTGATATGCCGTTTCCCCAGCCCCCCCACCAAACTAAAAATAAGTTCAACCGAAAACTTTCTTTGCAGTTATTTAGACAGAATTTGTTCGTTTCCATAACCCCCCACTTAAATTCTCGTATACCTTCAAAAATAAATAAATCAATAATAAAAAGCATTTAAAATGTCAAAAAAAGCATTTAATTTATATAAAAATGCAATACAAAAAAAATTTACTAAAAAATGTAATAGTTTGTATATTGTATATTTAACTAGTGAGTATTAAAAAAAATGTGTAAACTGTCAGTAAAATTATATGAGTACATTGTATAGTCACTTGGTCATTAAGCTTAACATACGTTGACGCGTAACCACGAATTAAGATATACAAGATATGAAACGGAAAGGTCTTATCAATATTATTCTGAATCCGACCGCTTCTCACGTTGCGGCTAGACTACTAGCGCTTTATAGGATTGTTCAATGTTAACCGGGAGAATAAGAAACTCCCGGTTAACACTGAACAATCCTATAAAGCGCTAGTAGTCTCGCTGCAACGCGAGAAGATGCGGGTTTCACTTATCACAAGTTCGTTTCGTATCCTGTATATCTTAATTCGTATGCGTAACCATTCTATCTTAAACCGTGAGTCCAACATAGATAAGAAATTGAGGCCGTTTGTTTACATTGAAATATGTTTGATTATATCTATTGATTCTTGTTGATCATAAAAATTCTAATAAACACAAATAAATTAATAATACATTAATACAATTAGGTATACAACGTTAATACTTGTACTATATTAGTATAATACCATGTGAATAAATATCCTAAAAATAAGAAATCGCATTAGGCATTGTTTAATAAAAAAAAAATTCTAATTTAGGTAGACCATTTTCTGGTTATATTTAAATAACTATAAAATAATCATATAATAATCAATAATAAATAAATGGACACTAAAAAATATTAATTATTTTCTTAAAAACAGAAATTAATAGAATTTATATCCTAACATATTTTTAGACAAATATTTAAGTTTAAACAACAAACGTAAGTTAATAACTTTAATTTTTAATTTAAATTTTCAAACAACTATATAAAAACATAAAATTATTATGTTCTTAACGTTTTGTACCATATAATAATGTTAATCCTAGGATTGATTAAGCAGGATTGGACTTCATATTTTTCATGGAAAGTCTAATTTTGAATAATATGTGTACCTATACCTAATATCAATTTTTGGAAAGAGCGTCGTTTATATTTAATGAACGATACGTGAACGTCACTCGTTTTTGAAGTAAAACTTTTTTCTTGAGGTGAGGGTGGAAAAAAATTCGGAACGAAAAATGAAACGACACGTTTGTTTATTTCTTTATATATGTCCATAGAAACCATTAATAAACAAAAGTTTCTATCGTAATTTACATATTTTTTTTATTGTATTGATTTTTCTCACTCTCTCCCTAATTCATTTATAATTTCACGGGCTCAATTACTTATGAAAGAAGTTTTACTTTACGAGAGTGTAAAAACTAATGGTGGGCTCACACACTCTCTCACTTTTTTTTCAAATACAACGTGAACGTGAACGACATTTATATATTTAATGAATTTGAACGATTTTTAATACTTCAAATTTATTTATTATTTAATAAATATTGATTGATAAACTATTATGATATATGTATAATGTTTTACGAATTATAAAAATAAAATCCATGAAATTCCAGTGGGCACGCCTGGACATAATACAACAAAAAATTGAGAGAGTATGTGAGCTCACCATTAATCATTACACTCTGGGGAAGTAAAACTTCTTTCATAAGTATTGGGGCCCGTGAAATTATAAGTGAATTAGGGAGAGAGAGTGAGAAAAATCAATACAATAAAAATAAACGTGCACGCCGCCACCGCCACCGTGCATTATATGCAAAATAAATAAATAAACAAACGTGTCGTTTCATTTTTCATTAAGATTTTTTTTCCATCCACACCTCAAAAAAGAAGTTTTACCTCAAAAAGTGGACAAGTTGGTACCGATCTGCTGTACAGTAGTTTTAATTGATATGGATGTGTTATATTTGAATACAATGGTCAATGATAAACCATTGTATACGAAAAACGATTCTGAGTGGTTAGCGTAATCCTAATAATATTATTATTTTTTATTTGTTTTTATGGTGATAAACAAACGTGTATATATAATATAGGTGTACAATTTAAACGTTTATTTTAATTAATAGATAACTCAAATGATAATTAACTTAAATAAATGTTTTTTCGATAGGGACCAGTGGCGTCATTTCAATTTTTATTAGCCTAGAGCAACTTTTCACTGCTTTTCCGACTCAACATTATCTTCGCTCAGATTCTCATAGCATAGTGTTATAGTGGTTAAGGTGGGGGTGGGGAGGGGTGGTAAATGAGCTGACTTAAGGTTGATGTAAATACCAGACTAGGCCCATTCGCCCTTTCCCCCAAATGACGCCACTGATAGGAACCTTCTCCGTGATATTATAATCTTTCATTAGCTATGACTCATCATTCTCGACCATCAAACTATCAACTGCCGACTACAGACTACCTAAATGTTTATCGCCAGGAGTTCCGGTCAGTTATTAACACGATGCGTGCTAAACATCACGTCAGTATAATACATATACATATACACATTTTCCATTACTAACACTCAGCATATTAGTCCGGCCCAACGTAGGGAGTAATGTACGATGTCGATGACAATCGTTATACTTGTAAGATATTTTAGAATAAATTTGTCATCTCTCATTGGACAAACATAGAATTTTTAAAGTTGAGTACAAAATAGAGCCTGGAACTAGTTACTTAAAACATTTGTCCGTAGGGTTCATTCTTACAAAGCCACATTGTATCTGGTAATAAATCCTTTAAAAATGATAATGATATTATGTTGCCTACTATTGAAGAGTTCTTTATGCTTTTCTGCTTTATATTTTCTAAACATATTTTTATAATATGTGAATCTTAATTTTCATAATTAACATCTTAGCGTTTTTTGAAACTCAGTTTGTATACTTTACAAGAAAAATATGATGTTCCACATTCGGAAAACTAGGTTCCAAATGGTCCCAATAAAGTTAAAAATATAGGTAAAAGTTACACTCTTAAAATAAAGGGTGTTGGGTGGGTAAATACTAAATACATATAATAATAAGTAATTTATTCTACACTTTTTACACATACCTTACATGAAATATTATACATATTATTCATAATTTTACTTTCCGTGAAAAATAATAAGTTCCGAATTCCAAAAACTATATTTCAATTATAATTCCAAATGAGTTCCAAAATATTGATAAAGGTTCGATATCAAAATTAAAATGTGGAGGGAGGATCAACTACACACAACTTAAATTATCACCATTCCGGGAGGCACTTGAAATTTCAAACCGATAATTGAATGAACTTTTATATTTGATATATTTATATTATATACATTTATTGATATATATTTTTGTATATATTTATATATTTTTATTCAGGTCTATGGAAATTTCTCAATGATTGTGGAATTTGATGGAATTTTTGAATTTAGAACATTTGTTACAAGGGAGGGACAATTTACTTTCCCAATAATTAAATTCCCCCCTACCCATTTATTATTGATACAAATAAATACTATAAGGAATTTACCATATTCTTATAATCAATAGATATTATATACCTAATCAAATGCATATATGACTATAATACACATCTATTTTAGAAAAAATACTAACAGATCATGATATAACATTTTTAAGAAGCATTAAAAGTGAGTAATTTAGTGTGATTTTTAAGTATGTAACTGGTAGATATATAAATTTCATGATTGATGATTCCAATCAAAGTTTCGGTAAGCTTTATCACATTTCTATTTTTGTATAAGTTTTGTCGAACACAAATAATTCACTGGTATTTTTCACATCAGTACTTGGATTATAAGATATTATTCGATTACTTTTTTACTAACACCATGTTAATATCAATTTGATATTTAAATACCTAATACTAAAAAATATAACTAAAAGTAAAAAAAATATTGATTAACCTAACTTTTTATTATCTGCCACGGTTATCTACACATGTTGGAGCTCGCGGATATGCTGCCCGCGTGTAGCTGCCGTCTTGTAGTGGCGACCACGGGTACAAACAGCGCTAGGTGTACTGGGACCGACACTTATATGTCTTTTATAGAATATTAGATGGCTTTTTTTTTCTATCTTTTAAATAACATAATTTAGCAATAATTTGTATACAACTTAAATTGTTGGTCACATTGTTTTCGGGTGATCAAAGCCACAGATACATACTAACTTTTATATTTATATCATGAACCTTGTATTACATTTTCAAACTTTTTAACCTAGCGAATAAAATTTTATTGACATTAATTATAGAAAAAAAATTAAAATAATTGAAAATTATAAATATCCGTAAATAGCCCAAAACGAGTCAAATTCCTTAAAAATGTTATCAAGTAGCTATAAGAATTGATAAAACAAACAAAGTATGTAAATTTCATGTATCTACGGTCATTTGTTTTAGAATTACACCAAATTCCAAAATCGATTTTGTCAAAATCCGGAAATTTCGTTTTTCCTTTATTTGTTTTCTGTTATTCTAGGCGCTTTTAGAAACTATTGAGTATTTTTACTCCACCCAAAAAAAAGTACTGACTAGATTCACTTTCCTATCAGAAAAAATACTGTTGAAGAAAATCCAAGAATTTTTACTGTCCTAAAAGGTCATGACATACACAGATACGATTTTTAAGAAATCATATTGTAAAATCAATACATTATCGCTCCGCTCCGCTCAAAATCTAAACGAATGATTAAACAAACTTTTTACCATATTTCTAGTAAATATTTTTAAACTTAGTACATATTTTTTTCATGTTCATTTTACACAGTTAATGATGGTAAGCACTTGGATTCATTTATGTCTAACTAATGTAAATTCGAGCAGCTCGAATTATGAGTATTGTAAACCACGTCGCTCATAATATGCCCTTGCTTTAAAATTACTTATACGTATACTAATTGGGGCCCTCAGCCAATATTTGCTGCATAATACATGAGTTTCCGGAACACAGGCAGTCGATCCCCTGACTGACTGATCGTCGAACATAAACACTGCATACTAACACGTTTGACGTCAGGAGATGTACAAAAGACCTACTAACCAACCACTGACTGTACCGGCTAGTTCTATGTGTTCTACCCGTTATATATAGAATGTGGGTCGGACCGCAGGTGACAATAAGTTACGTAGTATTACAAACTTGCTCAATCTAATCTATTCTTGATGAATGATGACCCTATCATACTCTTTCAGTGATAAAAATATGATTATTATGTAAATTATGCTTATTACGCACGTAACCACCTCGAAGCATTTGATGGACAAGAACAATATGTAGGTATATAGGTACATTAGATTATTGGCATAAGGTATGCGGTGTAACCAATCAAGGAAGAAATATGCAACAACAGAATCAAGAGACGAGTCGATAGGCATGAAAATGAAGTATCGGATGACACCAAACAGAGCCAAACACGAATTCCAATAGCGGATGACATCAGGTGGAGCCACGCACAAATACCTACCGATGATAAGACTCTATGGGTATGGCTTTACAAGCAACAATGACCTCCGTTGACGACCCAATAATCAATCACAGACGACTATGGGCGGCAACTGCGTTGCATATTATCGACGCTATGGGAGACAAGACGCTCTTAAATATGAGCGTGGATCAAAAAATCAATCAGTATACTTACAAACTGCAGTTCAAAAAAGACCAACACCTACTACCGACCGGGATAGTGCGAACACATCCAAATAGTTAGTTCCTTCAGGGCTCGAAGGCTCGCTGGAACAACACTTGTACATGAAATATTCAAACACACCTAACAAATAACGGGGTGCAGACATAATACACTCCAGAACAAAAAATCAAAACGTCTGTGCATTGAGGTAATTCTAGAAAAAAAATGTGAATGCAATCTAAATAGCACTCTGAAAGGTAAAGATATAGTAGATGTAAACATTTCTGTGATGTCACAACTGGAGAAGGACAATGAGCAACCTAATATACTAAGACCACATTTAAAAACTAACCATATGGAATTTATTCAACTAGAATGATATTTTTTTTTGGTTTTGGCTTACATAAAAGTAGCAAAAGCTTGAACAATTAACTTAAATTGACGTACACACAACCATTAATAGTTGACAACGAACTATGGCAGCAATTAGCAATTAGCAATCGCAGCATGCACGGAGAATCACTAACATTGGATAATCATGAACAAGAATTAAAGATATAGGGTAACAAATATACACTGAAATATATCAGTGTTATCACAATTACAATGTTGTACGATTTATAAGATTACAAAAGTTAAGGTTGAAATGCACAGCTTTTTACACAAATACAGCATACTCCATGACTAAACCATAAATTGTGTTTTAATTTTAAAATATTTCCTACAGGTAACTGTAATGTATGACATATTTTAGTTGCTAAGATATGGACAGTTTTTAGGAATTGTTAGTTTAATCATGGGTTCCTAGACAGAATGTACAATAAATGTTTCTTTTTTCTGTTAACAATCCCATCCGTTAATAATCCTGTTTTCAGATGGTAAATTATCAGAAGGTCATAGGGAATTGTTCACAAGTAACTATATCAACTATACATATAAATATATTATATGTAGCATGATATTTTAAACTTAAATCACTTTTTTTGTCTAGAGAAGTTTTAATTTTTTTTTACATTGTATTGCCTACGTTTTTTGAATTTATTGCACAACAACAAATTTGAAGAGAAAAAATGTTAACTATTTTCAAGGCTTGGCAAGTTAGTGATATTTTTTAACTAAATTAAATTATTATGGGTTAAGAAGAAAATGTTAAAAGTTAATATAATTTTTGGTTAACGTACTTAAGTTAAAAGTTAATACTCATGTATGTGAACGAAATAGAAGCGAATACCCGAAGCACCAGTCGGTTATGTCCGAAAATAATTTGAACTTGGTTGTGCTATGATTATCACAGACTAATAGTTAGGTAGACAACTATATACGTACAACTAACTTTGAGTGGATAGGTTATCATAGTGGATATGCGTAATGACGACGCAGAACACAGGAAATGAGACTACGTTCTTCGAAAGGAAAGTAGGACTGAGTATAGTTACGGGGATGGGGGCCCTGAGGCCGATTCGGTCAGGTTTAAATTCTTGACTCGAAGCTTTTTTGAAGTCATTATTAGCATGTGAAAACTTCTATCGTACTTCTACATTTTCGTAGTAGTTGTCGAATGATGAATATTTTGTCAATGGTAGAGCGGTTTTGTCTGAAGCCTCCAAAGATCTCTTCCGCCCAAGATTTGATTCTATCGAGGAGGCAGTACGACAAAGTTTTGTAAGCAACATTGAGCAGAGCTATCTTTCGGTGATTATTACAAAGCTGCATGTCTCCTTTCTTATGTATGGAATAAATAAGCGTTGTCCTCCATTCTTTAGGCTATTTTTTCCATATTAGACTGACTAAACGGTGTAAGTATTTAGCTGGATCATCACACATTATTTTCAGTAACTCTCCGATTATTTTATCCTCGCCAGGGGTCTTGAGATTTTTTTAAACATTTTATTTGTTTCTTAATTTTGTCTATTGTTGATTCAGGGTGTTCTACCATGTTAGGTTCTTTCTGCTCGAAGAGTAAATGATTTTGGAGAAAGCTGTTAATAACTGTGTTAATACATTTTTTAGAACTTTTGGTTACAGTATGAACTATTTATGAGAAACGTTATTTTAAATTTTCAATCTTAAACTGTAAAAATTGAGCATTTTAAAAATTTTCAACTACAATAAATTTGAACATTTTCGAGATTTTGATAAATATTGTCAACATTTAAACTTAAATACTTTTAAAAAGAAATTTGCTTATGGATCTTGAATATTTTTCAACTGCGCCAACGAATAAAATTGTATTGAAATATATCTATTTATACTATCATATAAAATTGTGAGAGGTTTTCTACGAACGCGCTAACCGAGAAAACTTCTGAACCGATTCAGCTAAAAATTTTTACTGTTATTCCTGACAGTCTACTTAAGGTTTTAGTTCCACTTTTTTTAACATTTTTCAATTTTTATACCAAATACTCCTACGAGAGATATATTATTCACAATTTGATTACAGTTAGGTTACCTAGGTTATACACTCTGTCATAAATAACTACTTGCCGAAATTATAAACTACAAATAATTTTAATATTATAAGAGTTGTATGGAAAACAACGATCGAAAAATAATAATACTCTTCTTATCGATATGCCAACAACACTCAAACATATTACGATCCGCCCGATGCCAAACGGGTTTTAATGGTTTTCCACACATGGCATTTTCTCTATTTTTACAATGGTATGCATCGTTTATCGCTGTTTACAATAATATTATACCTACGCTTACCTAGCAGCAGGCTAACATTAGCACTCGGCACACCGCACGTGGCATACTACTACGCGTCTACACCCATAACGGGTATAGATAGGTAAATATAAATATATATAATATATATACAAAGAAATATAAATAACATAGTTATTATCTATCTATCTATTTCTGTCAAACCTTACCAGTGATCCCTAAGGCACTCGAGCTGATGTCATTAATGCATGCTTAAAATTTTCCCTCATATGGAGAAATGTTGAAAAACTTTATTTGCGAACAAACATGAGAGTTCATTTATGCGAAGGGGAAGATATATTTCCAGCACAGTTGTTGAAAATTGGAAATGGAACTTTAGAAAATGAAAATGGTTACATTTCTGTCAATCAAACGATTGGACGGGTGGTAAACAATGTGGAAGAGTTGATTTCTGCAGTTTATCCTGGAATTTTTAATCTGTCCAATAAATCTTATCAGTGGCTATGTGAAAGAGCTATTTACTCTCCGAGAAATTTAACAGCAGAAGAAATCAATGACATCATCCTTCTAAAATTCGATGGAAACTCACGAGAATATCCATCTATTGATACCGTTACATTAACAGATGATGCTATTCATTATCCACAAGAATTACTCAATTCTCTTTCTCCTTTGGGATTTCCTACTCATAAGGTTCTGGGATAGCAAAAGGAGAAATTACATATATTCCAAGAATTCCCATGATTCCCACTGACTTGCTGTTTTCATTCAAACGGATTCAATTCCTGTCAAAGTTTCTTTTGCGATTATAATTAACAAAGCTCAAGGTCAAACATTTAGGTACGTTGGCAGTGATCTTCATTCAGGGTGCTTTTCACATGGACAATTATACGTGAGATTCTCTCGAACTGGGGACCCAAATCATCTAATGATTTTGATGTCAACAGGAGATAAAACAAAAAACGTTATATACTCAGAAGTTCTATAAAATTTTTATCGACAACAGATTAATTAGTACCTATTTCGTTTGTATCTGTATTAGTTTTTGTAAAAATATATTCATCGTTTATACCGCTAGAAACATTTTAATACGTTTTCATTAACCGTCTTTTATATTTACTTCCCGATCACATTAAACGATAAAATTTGAATACAAAATTATACATATCATCGTCCAAAGGCAAAATAAACAAGCTGTGATGGGTTGGCTAGTATAGAATAAAAAACTAAAAATAGAAAAATTCAAATGCCTATAAATAACTCAAACTTAGTCAAAATATTTTAAAAATGTGATCATGTATGGAAAATAATAAAATAAACATTTGATGAAAATGTCAAATACGTTAATATTTTTTAATAAAGACAAAATTTAAGAAAAGGTTGACAAATGGGTATCACTCTGCTGTTTAGCAGTTGTCAAGCCTGTCGTTGTAATATTAAAGTGTTTCCATTTACAAATTCAAAAGTAAAAAAAAAATTAACATTTTAAGAATATTAATTATTTGTATATTTCATTAAATATCAACATTTCCAAGAAAAAAAAATTTTGAAAGAATTAAAACTTTACGTTAAAAGTATCATTCTGTATAATTTACGAGTATATTTGAGAAAATGTTTCTGTTGACTTTATACTCAGGTTTCACCAGTAAGTATTAAAATTTATTGAATTGAAACAGGTGTAAACTTACAATAAATGCTAATACTATACTACTATAATACAATAAATTGTCATTGAATTAAAATTATTGTTACTGAGGTATGTTTTAAAACAAATGGAATATTAAAATACAAAATGTCATAATGATTAAATTGAATAACTGCAAAAGCACTCAATACATTTACAGAAATATTGTTAGTTAAAAAATGAATATTATGTACTTTTGTATTTGATATTATTAATACAAAATATGTTTAAATATAGATAGGAATCCTATAAATAAAGTAAATATTTTAATTTTAGATTACAGATTCGGATATCTCTTAATTCATGATGGGAAAGACTTTTGTATGAGTAAGCCATTATTATTAGAAAATCATTATATAAAACACAAATTACTGAAACAACATATTCATACAATTTCGTAATATTTATTTTTTCTCTGATCTAGACGTTATTTATTATTTCAGGCATTGATTTGTGTTAATGTTAGACAATATTTTACTAAACCTACCTACTTTAAAAAAGATTTATGAATATTTTGTTTTTGACCAAGTTAAATTTAAATTTATTTTGTTACTTCAATATTGGTTCAGATACATCAAAAACTATAAACCAGTTTGATATAAAAATTAGAATTTGTTTAAACATATTGAATATCATGTAGATATTATTCTTGCAGTGGCGCAATTTCAATGAAAAAAGTGTGCTGTAGGGGGTCCTGAAGCCCCATATTTTCATTAGTTAGTCCACAAATAGCATAATTTATGAGGGTGCTAATTTAAAAACTGGGGGTGCTAATCATCCCCAAGCCCTCCCCCCAAATTGTGCCTATGAATTAAGAATCCCTTCAACGAGGAAATTTTCCTTGACTACCATAGTCATCAATTGTGTTCCTAATCATTACTATGTACTTTATAATTTATCTTGGTTTTGTTTACTATAAGTAGGTACCATAAGGTAACTGGATTTTATTAGTTTTTTGTACTCTCTTCAATATTGTATCTAGATTTATCTATCAGAATAACATCCTCTAAAAATGAATAGATATAATAAACATTAAATTGTCTAATGTAAATGCAAAAACACATTCAATGAGCATCTGTAAATCTGTTCATTCTTATTACTTCTCTTATACAAGATACAATTACTACATTTTTAACTATTATTTATTTTAGGGAAATTGTGGTACAGTGTGGATGAACGGAAATTTAAATTAACACAACTGAGTAGGTCCATTTAACGTAAATATTTCACTCCTATTTTATACGAAATTGAATTTATTTATTTTTATAAATTAACGCCATTTGGCGTTTTAAACAAGTGTACCTACTTAATAAATATCAGTATTAATAATGTAAAAGTAATCAACATTTAAACATAATTTATATAAAAGGATAGAATATTAGGATGGTCTTAATGCGAATGAGTATTGGTTATTACTAGTTAAGGATATCATTCTTATAATGAAGGCATTCTTAGTGAAGTTGGAACAACTCACTGGCAATTAAAAGGACTCCTAGATATTGATGTTACCGGGGACACCAAAACAAAGTCGCTCTAAAAAACGTGGGACATCAATCTAAGATTAAATTAGCGTTTGTGTAAAATGAACACAAAAGGGTAAGTCAATAATTAATGTGGAATGATGTATAAGTTTCATATAATAATCCTGTAGTCTGTACATGTGTGGAGAAAACGGGGGATAAATAAATGTTAGTTTAGCTAGCGTTAGTTTCCTTTTGAATGACATATAATTTTTGACCTGTGGTTTGTACAATGAGATGAGATGAAGAAATGACGATGTCGAATGTAGATAGAATCAATGTATTTTTTATATTTTATATGTAAGGCCGGAAACTTCACGATGTGATCTGTATTAGGCTGGTAGTAAAGATTGTGCATGGAGGCAAATAAGGTAAGTATGGCAAAAAGAGAAGGAAGAAATAAAAACTTTAGTTTTCTAAACATTTGTATTCATAGTTACCTTATTAATTGACAATTAAAATGATACGTTTTTTCACGTTGAACGTAACAGCTGAAATGAATTACAATTATTATAAAATTGATTATAAAATTAATACTGAATCATCCAATTATTAGTTTATATATTTTATTTAAATTGTTTGTTCATCTTATTTTTTAAAAGTTTTTACGTGAATGTATTTGTTTCATAAAAATTAATAGGATTTTTCATTACCTACAGCTCGCCAATACAGTAAGCACATTTCAATTAATTTGATACTGTTTTATCAAATCACAAACTACATTTATGCCTATTTGACCAAAAACTATTTCAAGAAAATATTTATAATTTTAAACAATTAATTTATTCTTTAAATACCTAATATTATAAATTATAATAATTTATAATTTTAATTTTTAGTATACCCATCACAATCAGATGATCTGAGTTCTTATAAAAAAAAAAGAAAATTCATAAGTTAGTTAAAATATATTATGTATTAGTTAATTTAATTTAGTATCTACCTATTTTTAAAATAGTTTATATACGATTAAAGATATATAATATAGTTCAAAAAATGTATTTATTATGTATATATTTTAATATTTTATGATAATTGTATAGTGTGAACTATGTAACAAACTGTTAATACCAAAGACTATTAAAAACGGCAAAACCATTTTCCCCCAAAGATGGAATACCAAATTTCTACTTTGTGCATTCATATTAAACGAAAGAAGGGGTTCAGCTAGCTGAATTTAGGTACATATTTTTATGACATCGTTATAAACAACGCGTAGAAAGTTGACCTCGATATCATGTACGCGTAAAGGTTATTCAAGGTAAAAATTTTTTTGAATATCACGGTTTTTATTAGTCGTACAATAAAAAGTGTTGGATAAAAATTGTAGCTCAATACCTATATATCTACAAATATTGGTAACCATCATCAGACTTTATTCTTAATGATCATTGCACCAGACCAATCTGTTCATAGAGAACGCCCCCCTCCCCTCTCTGATAACTAATCTGCATCATCCCATGTTTAAACTCAAGTTCTTCATATCGTACAACAAAAGGTACCGCATGCATAGTGTCGTCATCAGATGAGAGGTTGCATACTGCCCATCACTCAGACGTGTATACTAAGTTACCTATCCGACCAGTTTTAGACATTCTGTAATTTAATCTCGAATACTACTGAGTGGTTCTTCAGAAGATTAATGCACCGTACATGTACAGCACTAAACTATGTAGAAGTTTAATGTTAAATCTCAAAGTATCAACTTGAATATAAATTACTACCATAAATAATTAAATTTTTCTCATTAAATTTTCTCATTTGAAATAATAGGGTAGTTAAAATTAATAAGATAACTACTAAGACAAAGCATATGATTTTAATACTTGGTTAAAAGTATAAATCATTAGAGTCTATCGAATTGTGGTGACGGTACCTCATTTTTGAAGAAAAATGGTACCGATCTTACATGTTAAAATATGTAGCATACTGCAAAATGTGAAACTTCTATTACTTGAAAATCCTGGGCAATTTTAAATTAATTTAACTTTTTTTATTATTATATTCTTACATTAATTACAGTTAATACTCTAGGTAAGTATACTACCATAAAATATATTTTAAACACTTAATTTTTCCGTAACTTAAGTATAAAAAAAAATGTGCATGAAGCAAATACGCGTGGATGAAGTGAAAATTCTTAAAACAAAGGATACGAAAAAAAAGATTATTATATTTTAAAATATCTAAATTAATTGAAGGTTAACTATAAACGATTACAATTTTCATAGTTTTTAGTTTTATATAAAGTACTGATAGTAATTTAGAGTTGCAATTAAACAGATTGGAAAATTAATACAAGATCCCATAGGTACATCGACACAATATTTTAACTTTCTTGATTTTTAATCAAGTAAATATGGTAATTGAAATGAAAAAAGTCTGAATTTTGAAAACTTCAAGAATTTGTGTTAGATAGGAAAATAATAAAAATATAACTCAGTAATGATGAGTAGGAGGGTAATTTAGCTAACATTAATATAAAATATATATGAGATAAAATATAAAATATTAATGAGAGCGATTTGATATCACACCCAAGCGGTAAACCACTTGAATCCATAAAAACGTCGGCGTGAACAATCCCAAAATTTCTATTTTTTAACTTTTCTCCTAAACTAAGATAGCTAGAAAATTGGTTGATAACTCATTTCAGGGATTATCTAGTAGATACTAAATGTAGAATTAAAATTTTTTTAAATTATTTAATTTTTCACAGATAAAAAAATAGTTATTTTTCGCTAGATTTTCATTTAGCGAGGTAGATTTCCGAAACTGGAGAACGGATTTTGTTGTTTGGAGGTCTTGTTAGATTCACATTTGGTAGGAAAAGTGCAGTGAAGATTTTCAGAACTTTATCTCCAATGTTAATTCACTACAAAGCTGTAAAGCTGAAAAACATCAAAAAACGCCTAATAAAATTTGTTTTAATTTTTTTAAATGTTCTGTAGTGAATTAACTATTAAAGATAAAGTTCTGAAAATCTTTACTACTCTAACTAACAAGACCCCAAACAACGAAATCCACTCTCCAGTTTCGGAGATCTATCTCACTAAATTAAAATGAAAATGATTTTTTGCGGGGCTGTTCATATCGACATTTTTCTGGATTCAAATTATTATACCACTTGGGTGTGATATCAGTTCATAAATTTCTAAAAAAATCAAAATCAAAAAAGTTTACATGCCGATCCTTGACTTGGCAATCGTTTTTTCAATAGTGTTTGAACTTTTTAAGTTCGATGTACCTTATACGTTTTCTTACGGAAACCTAAAAGTTTCAAAAACATAAATTATTATTTTTATTTTTAATTTTGTTAAATAAAATGTCATTACTTACTTATATAATCGTTATATTTTGTTCTTGGAAGTCAGCCAAGTTTACTCCAAACTCCCCTAAAAATAAACCCTAGGATCACCTCTGCTCAGTAAGCAGGTGATATGTTATTTACCAGAATATGTTATTTATAAATGTATAGTAAATAAAATAACAGATATTTTATTTAAGTATTTCCCTTTTATTGATAAATGATAATCAATAATACAGGAAGATTCAAAAAATATATGTAGGTACCTACATCAAGGCCATACATTATATTTGAATCTCAATAAATTATATTAAACGCTGTATAATTTTTAAATTTATTTTAAACCCGTGCAGAAAAGCTCGGTAAGTATTTATTTTTTAATCTTAAGACGATGTTAGCATACTATTTGTTTTCTCCCTCTCTCTCTCTTTCTCACAACATAGAAAATTGTACGTTCTCAATAATGATTATAATCATATGAAATTCTAAAATTAGAAAGAAATGACTTCTTATCAATTTAGGGGTAAGATTATTTTATTTTTTATTATATTATTATTATTGGTCTTGAATTGTACAATTTCTGATTCGACTGCTATGGTTATTAGCGAAACATTATAAACATTATATTTATAATGAAGAACAGAAAAAAGAGCAAAAAAAGATACAAAAAAAGCAGTTTTAAATATGATTTTTGATATTTTGTACATTACAAATGTTGACTAAAGTAGCTTAAGTAATTTAGTTGTTTTAAAGAATTCAATAGTGTCGGTTTCATTATCTGGATTTGGACCTAAGCTTGCTCCAATTTGGTGACTTATATTGAGATCCTCTCTTTGTTTTACGTACATTCTACATTCTTCGAAGATGTGTTTGGTTGAGATTATGGTTCCGTGTGATTGACATATTGGTGGGTCACCTTTATTCATTAAATATAAAATGAATGTGGTCGATTTAGTATTTTTTTCATTTGTGGTACTAATATTAGGGTTTCTTCTCCATCTTTTAACCGTTTGTTTGGCTAGGTTTAATTTGTTGTTTTTGGTGTTCCATATATTTTGCCACAGAAGGATGGTGTCTTGTTGAATTTATTTTTTTATATCAGAGTATGAAGAAATGTTGATATACTGTGAATCCGGGGAACTGATAACTAGTTTTGCTTGTTTATCTACCCTTTCGTTACTGATTATCCCTATGTGTCCAGGTATCCAAATTATAATTATATTGTTGTTCTTTTGGTTTGCTTCTTCTAGTATATTTTGAATTTGAATTGCTATATCACTAAGATTGAATTTATTTTTTACACTAATTAGTGAACTAAACGAATCGCTTAGAATAATATGTTTTTGGTTTTCCTTTTTGTTTATATATTTTATGGCTAGCAATATAGTGAGTGCTTCGGCTGTGTATATAGAGCATGTTGATGGTAGTTTTAACGATGCCTGTGAATTGCTTTTTATTATGACTATTCCTATCCCTTCGTCACTTTTGGAGACATCGGTATATAATTCTTGAAATTCATTTTGGTTCTCTAGAGTATTTTTCAAAATGTTTTTGTATATATATGGAGGTGTGTTTTCCTTGGGTAGAGTATTCAATTCTGTGTTTATTTTGTATATGCTTGTCCATGAAGGACTAATTATTTTTTATTTTTTATTATTTGTGGAATCTTGGCGTCGTTTTTATTTTTTTGTAGTTCTAGAGTTATGTTTGATGCTGGGTTATTTGTTAATCTGGTTAGTCTCGCAGCATATAAAAGTGTCAACTCTGTTCTTTTTAATTCTGGCGTTGGTTCTCCCACTATATTATAGATACTTTTAATTGGGCTGCTTTTGAGAGCCCCTATAGCCATTTACATTCCTGTATTTTGATTCGAGTCTATATATTTTATTTATGTGTTTTTAGCTGTGTTATAAAGAAATGAACCGTAAAATAGTTTTGCTAGGATTGTAGGCTTGACTATTTTCATCAATGTTTCTGTATCACTTTCCCATTTTGTGTGTGATAATAGTTTTATTAATCTAAGGCTTTGTTTGTAGATATTTTCAAGGATTTTATGTGCTGCGAACATGTGAGCCTAGAATCGAATGTGATATCCAATATTTGTATACATTTTTTATTAGGTATATTTTTATTATTCATTTTAATATTTATTTCCCCTAAATTTGATTTCCTAGTAAAAGTTATGCAGTTTGATTTTTCTATTGAAAAGCTGAAGCCCGTTTTTGCTGACTATTTTTCTAGGTGTTTTGCTGTTGCTTGTGGGTGATATTGTACTGTTTTGATATTTTTACTTCTACAGGAAAAGTTAGCATCATCTGCAAATATGTTGGCTTTTATCGGAAATGTACAGTGTTTGTTAATTTTGTTAATTGCCACTAAAAATAATGTAACTGAAAATGCGGATCCTTGTGTTACACCATTTTCCTGTGTGAAGGTATCAAAGAGTTGGTTTGATGTTTTAACTTGGAATTATCTATTTTTTAGGAAGTTTACAATAAAATTTAGCATGTTATCATTACATATGACTTTATTTAGTTTTGATAGAAAGTAATGTCTCCAGGTGACGTCGTATGCTTTTGATATGTCTATACTAAGTAAACCTAAGATTTGTTTATTTTGAAGAGCTTGCTAAGCTTCTTCTTTTAATTGGTGAGGTTGTCGTTTGTGGAACGATTTTTCCTAAAGCCACTTTGAAACGTCGTTAGGTAATTAATTTTTTCTTGAAACCAATTAAGTCTAAAATTAACAATTTTTTCTATGACTTTACACATGGTATTTAATAATGTGATTAGCCGATAACCTTTTGTATTGAATCTACATATTCCGGGTTTGTTAATAGTGATGACCATGCCGCTTTTCCATGTTGAGGGGAAAGTTCCGTCACACCAAATGATGGTGTTGTATATTTTTTAAAGTTTTTTTTTAAATTTGACCCAAATATTGTATAAAAATAAATGGGATTCCGTCTGGCCCTGGCCCTGGACTTTTACATTTTTTTAGTGTGTATGATATCTTATCCCTTGTTATCTTTGAATTAATTTGTAATTGATTTTCATTGTTGTGATCGACGATATTAATAATAGGTGTATTTTTTTTTTTTGTTTGAGTTTGATAAAGTTTGGACTGTAAGATGTGTCATTACTGTTTGAATGGAAGTACTGACCTAATTTATTAGAAATTTAATTTGGATTACTTATTAATTATTAGTTTATTGCTGTCTTCGTCGATTATGTTTATTTTGTAGTTAGGTTTAAATCTTTTTAGCGAGTGTATTTTATTCCATATAAGTTTGGTATCTGCCTCTTCGTTTATATTATTGATGAAAGTTTCCCATGACTTTTTTTTTGCTTGATTTAATTATATATTTTGTCGGTGCCCTGTGTTTTTTTTAATTAATATAATCAATTTGATATTTTGTTTATTTGAATTTATTAAGGGCTTTATTTTTAATTTTTAATGCGTTTTTGATAACATCGTTCCACCACGGCACCTTTGGTTTTTTTTTTTTTTGCTTATTCTTATTTTTTCCTATCGTAAGTCCAGCTGTTTTTATTATGGCGTCCGTGAATGGTTTTGTTAGACTGTCTATGTTTGATGAGTCTATATTTTGTATGTTATCCACTTCCAGTTCTCGTATCTCCGTGTATCTAGCCCAATTTGGGTCTTTTAAGGGCCACCTCTCTATTGTGGCATTAATTATTGCGTTGTAGGACCGAGATAAATTTTGTAGTATTATAGGAAAATGGTCGTCGCTGGTTCAGCGGTCCATTGAGCTAATGATGTGCTTGCGAATGATAGGTCAATGTTTGATAAGTTTCCATTTATTAGATTTAGTCTTGTGGTTCAGCGCTATTTAATAATATTATGTTGTTCTTTTCAAGGATTTTTTCTAAAACTTTACCTCTTCGATCCGTGTTTTTGGAGCCCCATATTACGTAGTGACTATTAAAATCTCCTACAATTATAAATGGTTGTGGTAATTGTTTTATGATATTGTTAATATCCGTGCCAGTGAATTATTTGTGATTAGGTAAATATATATTTATGTTAATATCATTCTTTGTTGATTTGACTGTAACCACTATTGCTTCTATGTTTGTAGATATGTTTAATTGTCTGCTCAGATAATTAGTGTAAACATATATGGCCACTCCACCATGCCCTTGCACTATCTAATCTGTTTTTATTGTAACCGTCATAATTGGCTAGGTTTGTTATGTTGTCGTTTTTAAAATTGGTTTCTTGAATGCATATGATATTTGGATTATGGTCTTGTATTAAAATGGTAATTTATTCATACTTTTTATTGAACCCGTTCATGTTCCATTGTAGTATTTTTATATTAATATTATTATGTGAATTTGTTTTTTTTCTCTAATTGTAAGGGGAGCCATAATTGATGTATATAATATTGTTGTTTAATGACATGTTTTTTTTTTGTTGGTTGTGATGTTTGTGTTGTGTGATGTATTATTATTTTGTTTGTTTATGCTTCTGATTCGTTGGAATCATAGATTTCTGCATTTAAATTTTTGTAAAACGGGTCAATCTGTTTTTGATGCTGCTGTTTTGGTGGCTTGGTTTGATTTCCACAATGATATCTAACAATTCTTCTTTTGAAATTTTTTAGTCGTTGTAAATTGTTGGAGGTTCAAACGGGCCTTGATGATTTTCGAAGATATGTTTAAAGGTGATGTCATCGATTTTAAAGTTATTTTCATCAGTGAAAAATTGTTCTGCAGGTTTTAGATTTGTGTCGATATTTTCAAGAAATTTTGCTAAGGACGCCGATTTAGTTTTCTTACTCTTTTTTTTCTTCAGTTTTTTTCATTTGGGGGGTTCCCGGTTTGGAAGAGCAAACATTTCGTTTGCATCTTGATTTGATTTAAAGGGGCAGAATGGGTATTGAATGAATCTGGAAGAGATCTTTTAGTGCCGGAGGGTTGATCTATATCCATATGGATATAGTCTATGTTTGGCGTCACTTGGCATTTTGAATCGCTGGTTTTGTTGTGGTCGAGGTTGTGGCTGGTAGATTGGTTGGAGATGTAGGCACAGGATGTATATTGGATGTTTCTATTAAAGATGTTTCAGAATCCGATGAAGGGTAAGCTACTAAAGGGTTAGTATCTTTATTTGAAATGACGTCTAATTTTGAAGCTATGTTAGGGATGGTTTGGATATTATTTTCCTTTGACATTGTATTTAGTGAATCATTTTGATTTAAACATTGAGATGCAATGTGCCGTTGGGGCTTACATAAGTAGCAGGGTAGCGAGTCATCGGATAAAAAAATTCGGTAGTTGGTGTCTTCATAATTGATAAGAAATGAAGGTGGGATTTTTTTAAGATCATCATGTTGGATATTAATATATTATACATTTGTCGACGAAAGCTTAAAAATGTGTCTACAATCTTCAACTTGGATGCCAGCCCTTAAAAAGGTTATTGGGCTGCAAAGAGGTATATTAAATTTGACGAATTCTTGCGTGATAATGTCGGGTAGCTGTTAGACGTTAGACAGTATGATTCTTTTGTTTGGATTAAATAGTTTACGTAATTTGAAATGTTGTTCTTGTATTATGATAATTGGATGATTGGATCGTAACCACAAAAGATTGTTTACTGTTATCCTTGTTAATTTGGGTTTCAGAAGAAATGACGTTGGATATATTATTTTTTTGGGGACTGTTGTTGTAGTTTAAGGTTTGATATGGATCTTGGTGTATTTGGTTTCGGGATGATCTTAGTTATAGTGTTTGGTGACGTTTTATTTTTTTGTTTTAGTACATTATTTGTTTGAGCTGGCTGACTAATTGAGGGGCTTTTCAAAGCCAGTGTGTTGAATACATTTTTGTATTGTAGACTTGCGCCCGATGAGTGATTCATATTTATTAGCTAGTCATGTAAATTACATGCATATTACCTCAGATAAGATGAGTGTGTGATATCGGAAGCTAAAAATACGATACTCATGAGACGCGATAAGGTACTTGTTGACTGTACTAACGGTGTCTAACCACGAACTAATAAGAAAATTATCTAGGAATCTCACAGGCGAGTTATGAGTATTTTAAAATTGTAAATTCTCTATATCTTAAAATACTCTTAACTCACTTTAAAATTAAAATACAATAAAACGCCTATGAGAAGCCCTAGATAACCTTATCTATACATTTTATAAGAAGTCATTTCACTCTAATTTGATAAATTTATTTTTATATATTTATATAAACTAAAGTAATTAATTTAATTTTTAATATTAATATGAAATAATTTATAATTCTGTGATAGTATTAACATATTATTTATATAATTAATAACGACATTATCTTATATATCCTTGAATGGAAAAAAAATATAATTTATAAATACTCGCATATTGTACTAAAACAATAAGGTAATCTGGTTTTTAAATAAACAATTCGGAAATTTATTTTATTTTTATTTCTGAAGAAATCTGAAGTCAATTCACATTTTTCGATATTTTTAAGGATATTAAAATCCGAGCCCCCTAATTATCACTTATTTAGAATAGGACAAATTTATTCGGTCCACAAACAAGAAAAAAAGTAAAAACCGACAATTTTATACGTTCAAGTGTTGTAATTTATAATTTTTATTTCTGAGCGAAGCGATGAATGTATTGATTTTATAATGATGTGCGTTTTTTTTTTTATTTTTAATTTTTTTTTTATTTTATTTTATTTTTATTTAATTATTTTTGTGTCTGTCACCACCTTTTAGCACAGTAAAAATGCTTGGATTTTCTTCTACAGTAACTTTTCTGATAGGAAAGTGAATCAAGTTGGTACTTTGGGGGGTCAAAAGTAAACATTTACCTTTTTAAAAGCGACATGAAAAACAGAAGAAAAATTAAGGAAAAACGATAATTTTTACGCAAAATCTGAAAACTCTAAAACAAATAACCGTAGGTCCATGAAATTTTGACTGAATGTTTTCATTAGCATTTTCTATACACTATCACATTTTCCAAAAATTTTGACTAATTTTGAGCTGTTTACGGACATTATCAGTTTCCATTTTTTTTAGTTTTTTTTTTCTATAAATATCAATAAAATTTTATTTGTTGGGTAGAAAAGCTTGAAAATGTAATGCTAGGCTCCTGATATATTGTTACAATAGCAGTTGAAAAATATTAAAAATCCTTAGTCACAGTTTTTGTTTATAAGCATTTAAAGTTCAAATATTGACAAAATACGAAAAAATCACGAAAATTAGCAAATTATTTTGAGTTGAGACTTCATAAAAATTTTTTTTTTCAATCTAAGACTTGAAAATGTTATACAAGATTATCTATAAATCTGTCTACCTTTATCAAAAAAAAATGTCTACAAGAAAGTCAAATTAAATTTTTATGAGCGTTTGAAATTCATATTTTTACAACATTTGATATTCACTCGATTTCTCGTGTAACGATATTCTTATTTTGATGTAATTAAAAAACGTATGACTGTAAATACTTGAAAATTTTACTGAATGTTTATATTAGCATTTTCTATACAAGATAAAATTTTGAAAATAATTTAACTCTTTTTGAGCTGTTTACGTGCATAGTTTTAGTTTTTCTTTTCTATAAATATCAATAAAATTTTATTTGTTGAGTAGAAAAGCGTGAAAATGTAATGCAAGGCTCCTGATATATTGTTACAATAGCAGTTGAAAAATATTAAAAATACATGGGCACAATTTTTTTTTATAAACATTTAAAGTTAAAATTTTGACAAAATTTAATAATTAATTTGTAGTTCAAAATGCTCAACTTTTGTAGCTAAAGAAAATTTAAAACAAGGTTCCACGTAAATAAGTAAATATATAAATAACTTTATTCACAATAATATCATCAAATATACTTAGTAATATCATAGGCTGACTGACCGTTTTCGCTCAGAATCGTTTTTCTTATACAATGATATTATATCATTGAATTCAAATTTAACACCATCCATTACAGTGACCCACTTGTAACCTACTGTACAGCAGAGCTACATCCACTTACCCACCTTTTTGTTTATTGGTTTTTACCGACATCAGTAATTACGATGGCCCGCGAAAAATGTCTAATTCATACAGGCTTCTCTTCTTCTCTTCCATTGGGTAACGGCCATTAAGACCAGACTAATATAATGCAAAGAAAATGCAAATATAAACAACCAGTGAAAATTGCATGTATTACGTTCATTTGTTTTAGAGTTACACCAAAAACCAAAATTAATTTTCTCGAAAACAGATTTTGCGTATAAATTCCCGTTTTTCCTTAATTTTTCTTTTGTTTTTCACGTCACTTTTGAAAACTTCTGGGAAATTTTGACTTTTGACCCCTCAAAATAACAACTAGATTCACTTTTCTATCAGAAAAGTTACTGTTGAAGAAAATCTATGCTTTTTTACTGTCCTAAAAGGTGATGACAGACACAAAAAAAATAAAAAATAAAAAAAAACACATCATTGTAAAATCAATACATTCATCGTTTCGCTCAGAATCTAAAATTTGAAAGAATATTTGTATTTTTATCATTTATATAAAATACTTTGAAAAACTAATATTCGTTATTATTACAATATATTATAATTTAATGCTTAATTTTGAAATGGAAAATTGTATAAATAATGTTTTGATCTTGATATAGGTGCTAATAAATAATTTTTTTTTAATTTTTCTTATAGACCAACGTGTTCAAAAATATAAGAAGGAGATTTACAATAATTTAGAAGTTGAAAATAAAAAACGTACATAGTACAAATGTTTATTATTTGTCGTATATTATAAATTATATAGATACTATGTGAAAATTTAACATACAACTATTGACATAACAAATTAACACTGTAAGCGCTGTCGACGCTTATCATACTGGCCATTAAGACCAGACCTCCAAGCATATTTTCCTCCACATTTCTCTGTCCTCTGCTGCTTTTCTCAATTGTGTTCGAGGATCCACCGCTTCTACATCTCTGGTGATAAAGTCCTCTTATTGTCCCACGTCAGATGAAGTCTTTTCATAGGTCGTTTTCCTGCCTGGTTGTTTTTTATCACAATTTTATTATTGATCACTGTTTTCTCCATGCATGTCCTGCTCATTTCAGTTTTCTGAGTAAAGGTTCTGGAGTTCTTGATTATGTCTTTTTCTCCACTCATAGTTTTGATCTTTGTATAGTCCAAAAATTCTTCTTAAATTATCTTTTTGAAGACACCTAACCTTATTCTTTTCGCTTTTCTGAGGAGCTATTTTTCTGTTCCGTATAATTTATTATAGTACCTGTGGGTGTATAATTGTAATGTTTATCACTGGGAGCGCTGTCGACGCCTATCGTACTGATGGTTAGGCGGGTTCCCCCTTACATAGAGTCAGGACTCGAGTCGGGAGATTGTATTTATTTTCCCGACATTTCGCATACATTTTGTCTTAAGTAAAGTGTATTTAAATGTATTTGATAATATTAACAGAAATTGTACTTACCAACGTATACAGTTAGCTATAAATGCGTAACTCTAAAACAAATAGATACATAGATACATAATATGTTCAATAGTTATTTATATTAGCATTTTTTTTACACGATTAAATTTCCTAAATATTTTGATTTGTTTTAAATTGTTTTCAGTCTCCAATTTTTTTAGTTTTTTTTCTATGAATGTCAATAAAATATTATTTATTGGTTAAAAAAGCTTGAAAATTTAATACAAAGCTCTTAATATATTTTACAATGACATTTGAAAATATAAAAAATCCAAAGTTTTATAAGCATCTTAAGTTCAAATTTTGACAAAATTTATAAAATTTCAATTTAATAATTATTTTATAGTTAAAAATGTATACAAACAATGTTTAACTTTTATAACTAAGGATTGAAAATTTAAAACTATGTTCCACGTAAATAGGTTATAATATTATATAAATTACTATTTATTCACAATAATATCATCAAATATACTTAGTAAATATTATAACATTGAATTCAAATTTAACACCATCCATAACAGCGATCCACTTATAATCTACTGTACAGAAGAGCGACATCCACTTATCCACATTTTTTTAATTTACTTTTCAATTTTAATTATGTTATTTATAATTCGTATATCAAAGATGGACAAGTTAATGAAAATAATTAACTCAAGTTCAGTTAAGTTTAGAGGACACAAGATCAAAAAGTAAAAAGTTAACAGTTCACAAATCATAAATTTAACGCGATAAAATAAAAATCAACAGAGAAAAAAATATTAACTTAACTCAGTTTAAAAAAAGTTAATCTACTTTTTTTAGTTAGTGTATGAAATGTGGATCACATAAAGAGTGACTGAGTTCTTTATAATTTCCTAAATTAGAATAACAATTTTTATTGAACTTTCAATGTACTGTGCAGTGTAAGTACCTATTTTACTTTACATGATTAATAAATATTTAAACTACACCAAAACATCCCAATTAATAATTTAACAAATATTAAGTTTTTTATATCAAATGACAATTTAAAGTCATATAATATTATGCCTATTTAATCTACTGAAATATATATTTTTACAAAATATTTTTATCAAGAAAAATAATAGAAATATTAGTATTAGTATAGTACTTATTGGATTATTTTTATTTTTATTTCACTATTAATATTTACGTATAAAACCTTAAAAACGAAAAATTTCAAAACATTTTTAACTTGATGGATTATTTTTAAATAAACTAAGGAAAGTTAAGTTATTTAAACTTTCAATTAAACTAGTTAAGTTTATAAGTTCATTTGAAAATTAACTAACTAGTTTAGTTAAAAATTTTAAATAATATAACTTTTTAAGTTTTATCTATTTAGTTAATGCCCACCTTTGGCGTATATTACGTGATATTGTGTTATACATTTTCAATTAATATTATTATTTTTACTTTTTAAAGCCTGGCAACTATGGCTATTAGCTGTTTGTAGGGAGAGTTCGATTAGAACACGTGTATGTGTGGCAAGGATTTGTCGCTAAAATATCCCATCTGGGAACTATATAGTGATACCACCCAGTGCTTGCACTCAGAACACGCTTCGTGACTGAATGCAACCACCGCGCAAAATCAAGGCACTGTATGGGATTTATATAACTGTATAATGTAAAATATAATAATATTTTGTTTCAGTGGACCAACTATATTATAATTTGATGAGAAAATGTGAGTCTTTCATATACTATTTTTCTCTAATTTAATACTTAAAGTATTTAATATCTAAGTAATTTTAGCATAACATAATATTTTGATTATGTAATTTATATAGTAATATATCTTAATTTTGAAAAATTATTCAATTTAGTACTCTGCTCAATTTTCCTCTTTCTACCTAAAAATAGTACCTTTTTTCAAATACAATACTATATTCTATTCAGGATAAAATTGAACCGCGTCACGCATGCAGACTGAGCCGCCGAACAGTGCCTGACCCCCCTGCAATGGCTATGCGTTCTGTGATTGGCCCACAGTCATCGCCGGCGGTCGTCGATCGTCGGCGCCGGTGCTGGCCGTGCATAGTGTATACGCTCCCAACGGTGTCCAGAATGCTCGAAAAAAACGTGTTTTGGTCGAATGAGCGGTTCAAAATTATTCTGTATAAAGTATATTTGTATGTAATTACTAATTTTTGTACGATTATTAGTTATTAGTAGAGGCCGGAATTATATTATTTTGCATATTTTTTTTTTCTATGCAGTCTGACGGGTGTTTGACATTTTTACAAATCATGAAACATGTAAATTAATAGCAAAAGTTGTTTTGCTTATTTGAGAATATTTCAAGATGAAAGAATATTTTGTATAATAAAAAATATTAGAAAATATACTAATTAATTTTATAGATTTTTGATATTTTGTGTTGCAGTGGCATAAATAATAAAAATTGTATATTATGCCCGATAATAGTATATATAGTAATAAATTTACTATGCTCTAACCGTCGTTCATTTTTCATATTCTAGGTACGAGTATATCAATATATTTAAATTTGAATTATGAATATGATCTATTTTTACTCTTTTTGTTAGTAAATTTCTAAGTAAAAAAAAATAAAAATCAGAAAAATTAAATTGTCAATGCACAGATAATTTAGTGACGAATTCAAATCTGCTTTCAAAATTGATATCGGAACATTATATTGGGCGTAGTTATTGAAGTCGTGAGCTATGTTTTCGACCGAAAATTAATCTCGCTCCAGCCCCCTTAATATAATAGTAATTAAATAGTAATAATAATCATTTTCATTTTCATTTATTTTTCACATTTACTTGTTGATATTTAATTTTATTTTGAATGGTTCCACTAAAATGTATTTGTAATCTATAATATTTGTTGGAAAAGAAACTTCGTTTCTATCGGGTGCCCCACGATAGCATTCACTTTTTTGTATTACCTGTATACCTATTTATATTAGTATTATTTATTGATTGAATACATTCATTAATTTTCTTGATGCATATTTTTTGCATATTTTCTGATGGTTTTTAAAGAATATTGAAAGAATATTTTCAACTTTTTAAGAGATAATATTATTCCGGCCTCTAGTAATTAGGTGATACCGTCAAATAAAGTAATGAAAAGCATATTTTCATTAATCTGGTGATATATTTGTAATGGAATGAATTACTCACAATCACTGATCTATTATAGGTACCTAGGTACCTACTCTGTTAGGAAACATAGTCAGCGGCTGACTTGTGCGCAGTGGCCAGATTCGTAGCAATAACACGGCCACATGGCAGTTATATACGGATAGTTCGATGGAGTTGACAAACAGGTGTTGCTTGAGTGAATCACTGCTGCACGGGGAAAACTGGTCGCCGCTGTCTATACCTACGTTTCTTAAATTGAACGGAGTATGGAATATGGATCCAATGAACATTATTGTCTACGAAAGCCTCTAATAATACATAAATAATCTAGTAAAGCAAATATTGAATAACACTCGTTTTAACTGTTAGGTATATACTTATAAGTTATAATATGCAATTAAGTTGTTGTATATTTATTTATTTCTGTGTACCTACATAAATGGATCATATTATTATATTTATCAGGTCGGGCTCTTAGCAAAGAAGATGAGTATCATGTATACGTAATAAGACTATATTATAACGGTAAAATATTTGAATCAAACGATTATGTCTTTACTCATTGTATATTATTATATTTATGTAAATAAAACTACAAGAGGCACTTAATAGAATTAAATTTCTCAATTAACCCCAATTCCTAAATAATCTAAAATAATTGCGCGTATTTTTAATAATTACATCAATGATTGTGTAACAACATGACAAATTAAATAGGTATGTCAGCAACTTGTGATACGCATGTCTGTGACGTAAGCATTTCTCCAACAGGCTGAGCGGTGGAGTAGTGGTGAAGTCTTCAGTGGCGGCGGCTATTTGCGGCAGGGGCGGCGGTGGACCAATGAGAACTGGAGAAATGCCGACGTCACAGTAAAAGGCTGGGCGGAGGATGGATGCGCGATTTGTTTCCAAACCCGTAATATTGCTGACATACATATTTAATTTGTCATGTGTAACAATATGTAAATTAAATCGGAACTGTAAATTTTTTTCTGTTAATATGATTATATAGTGGTTATAATGGTTACCTATAACGTATGAACGTACCTAATTAGAGATTTATCGTTTCTTATATGATTATTGTGATTTTGTTTTAAATTAATTTAACTACCTATGTTAAAATTTATTTAAAAAATCATAAAATGTATGTCTCCAAATTCTTAAATATTGAATTATTTAATACCTACCTACATATCTAATGAATTATAATTTTTAGGATGCATACCATTAAGCGTATCAATGTGGGAAGACGAACTAAGAGCTGCCAAAAGTAAGATTTTAGAATTTTAAAATAATTAGAATTTTACACAAATTTCCTATATTCAATGTAGGCAAGACTTCGAATGGTGGGTGCTTGACGTTTGTCATTATGTCACCTATGTGCACAATAAATGATGCAATTATTCACTTACCCATTCATTTTTTTAGTATGACCTGCTTATTATTAGCGCTTTTCGTTTGTGTTTCCGTAGGTACTGTTATGAACCCCTGTTTTTAAGTAGTAGTTTTTGCTTACGTAGTATATGTCGACCGCCATCGCGAAATTATGTCTAACAATGCGACGTCAGTCGAGTGTTACACGTCGAAGTTATAATACGTTTAATGATATATTAATTAATTTAAGTATATATAATAGTTCTGTTGTAAACCGTCTCATATTAATAAACTAGTAGTAACTCGAAGGACTTGTGTTGATTCCTGAACGAACCCAACCTACCAATTTTCCTTAACCGTCTTCTGGAAGAAACCAATCGACGGCACACTCAAACTGACGTTAACCGTATCAACCGGGTAAGTCATAACAACTGGTGGCAGCGGTGTTGCGTTCCTAGTTCACAAAGAGACTATTTCGGAGAAAAGAGGGACTATTATAGTTTCATACGCGATAATATTATTGTACATACGTACTTAATATTCTCTATAATACGTTAATACATAATAAACAAATATCTATACAGTATACGTAATTACGTATAGTTATATACGTATATTGTCTATACACCATTTATACGATATTTGTACGTAGCGTAATATACGCTATGTGCCTATAAGTACCTATATAGTGTATTGTGCTACGCCAAAAAAAAAAAATTCCTGATTGCGTCATATTCCATTCACACGCTCATCGAGAATCGGAATCAAGTGTCTCAGCGTTATTGGAGTATACTCTGAGACGCATTACAATAATTGCAGTGAGGACTAAGTGCCCACTGTTAATTTTCTCGTATTCTGCACCTTTAAGAGACGCTAAAACAATAGACATCTTCCAGCGATCAGCATAATCCAAACGAACACTATACACCGTCGTCTCGTCGTCGTCACCGCCGTGTTCAGCCCCGCAGTGACAACACAGGAGTAGGTCAAACCAACGGAGTGGGGACAGCAGTAGGTTGCGTATCAAAACAACACAACTACGGACGACATGTATTCATTACGTTCGAACATACTACTTGGACTATTGTAAGTAATTAATTGTAATAAAAAAAAAAAAAAAAATACTAACATAACATAATAGTATATTAGTACCTATATAGTACACATAAGCAAATTATTATTAGATTCAATTAATTAAATTGCTTAAAATTATTTAAATATACATTAATGCATGTCAGCTCACACGAGTAGTAGCGAAAATAGTGACTCTGATCCTCTTGAGCTAGACCCTGATTATAAGCCCAATCGAATAATTCTTCCCGACAACCCACAGAATATTCCGTCAACTAGGTCTCGGAGTAAGAATAAATATATAAACGTCCTCGATACGTCATTAATAATAAACGATAAAAATCCCATTTTAAAACCAATTAAAATAATGAGCCCAGTTAAGCTATCCTTTGAAACAGCTATCCACTTAATACCAATTTTTGATGGTGAAAATCCGCAAAAAATATACCAATTTTTAAAATCATGCGACTTTGTCATAAAAAAATATTGATGCAGATACACAACCTATGCTGTTAGAGGCAATTCAGATGAAATTAGTAGGCAATGCTTTTACAGTAATACAACATAAGGAAATTCCATCGTTATCAGTACTAAAAAAAATACTAGAGGAATCTTATTGTGCCACACGTACACCAGAATACCTACAACTAGAACTGTCTACTACACGATTTCGTCAGGGCGAGTCCGTGCAACAGTATGCGTCGAGGGTAGAAAAGTTACTGAGTGAACTTTGCAATGTAAGTACAAGTAGAAAATCAACTACGGAAGCTAAGATAATCAATGACTATATAAAGGAAGTAACATTGACAACGTTTGTAGAAGGACTACCAAACAGCATTCGAAGAATAATTAAATCAAGGAACTTTCAAAGTATAGAGGAAGCCATGAAAGGAAGTTTGGAAGAGGATAAAATATATCAATCGAATAAAGAAGCTCAATGGTTGATGCAAAACAAACCAAGTACTAGTGGTAACAGTAAATACTGCAAACAATGTCGAAAGAGCAATCATAATACAAATGAATGCAAATACGCAAACCGTAATATGGGTACGGGTCAGCAAAACAAACATTCCATAGAAACTAAGGAGACAGGCCATAAGCGATTAACGTGCGCTTACTGTCGTAAGCCTGGTCATCTATTAGAAGATTGTTTCAAAAAGAAAAATGCGGACGGTCGGAAATTAAATAACGATGGACAAACGAGCTCGGGAAACGACAAGCGAACGGACACAGCGGGCGACCGTCCAGTTCGCGAGTTGAAAGTAATCGCCCAACATCAAAAATTCTAACGTTTATGGCAGAATTAAAAGATAAACATGCCATGTGTGTTATTCCACAATGCATTTTTAGGCAGTGCGAATCTACTGGTCGACACAGGAGCTGACCTTAATTTAATAAAGATAAATACCCTGAAAGATGACATCATTGTATCAACATCAAAAGTACAACGCATGATGGGGATAGCGAACCAACTGATTAGCACACTGGGTGCAACTACACTGACGATGGCTAACAATGGACAAAATATTGAAACGGAATTCCATGTGGTACCTTCAGATTTCCCAATTAGTGGAGACGGAATATTAGGTGACCCTTTCCTAAGGGACAACAAAATTTCTATCAATGTAGCTGGAGATCATATCACTTCAATGATAAACGACAAGAGCACTATTCCAGCGCGTAGTGAAGCCATTATCCCAGTAAGATTGGTCAAAGCACACTCATCAGATCAACAGAACATACTGGTACATGCCCAACGAATAGGAGAACACATATTATGCGGTAATGTTTTGAATACACCAAAGAATCAGCAAGTGCTCATCAATGTAATCAACCCGACAGACTACCCACAAACTACCGGAGCTTTCAGATTTGGCACATAAAATATTCGACATAGTTTCAATAAACAGTATCCAGACAACCAGGATGTCTAAAAATCCGGATAATCGTATTCGCCTCATTAAAAATGCAATCAGATGCGAGCACATGAACAAAAAAGAGAAAGAAGCAATTCTACAACTTTGTAGCGAGTTCTCTGACATATTTTTGCTTGAAGGTGATACAGTGAGATGCTCTGAGGCAAGCATGAAATTAAGACTCCGGGGGTCTCTCAACCGTTACATCAACGACCATACCGCCTTCCATACTCACAAAAAGCGGAAATAGATAAGCAAGTGAAACAGCTGATTCAGAATAAAATTATTTCACCTAGCGAGAATCCGTGGAATGCTCCACTACTAATCGTACCGAAAAAATTAGACGCTACTGGAACCAGCAAATACAGGTTGTAGTCGATTTTAGGAAACTCAATAACCTCACAGTAGGGGATGCTTTTCCAATGCCTGACATTAACTCAATCTTGGACCAACTGGGGAAAGCAAAATATTTTACTTGTTTGGACATGGCGAGTGGGTACTACCAAATATTAATACGTCCGGAAGATAGGGAAAAAACAGCGTTTAGTACAGACCAGGGCCACTATGAGTTTAATCGCATGTGTTTCGGGCTCAAAGGTGCACCCGCAACATTCCAAAGACCTATGAATAGGGTTCTACAAGGGATCAATGGATATAGAGCTTTCGTATACCTAGATGATATAATAGTCATAAGTCCTACGCTGGATGAACACATAAAGCAATTGCAAGAAGTGTTTACAAGGTTAAAAAATTTAACCTACAGTTACAACCACCTAAGTGTGAATTCTTAAGACACGAAGTTAATTATTTAGGCCACGCTATCACGGAGGATGGCGTGAAACCAGATATGAAAAAAGTAGAGTGTGTATCTAATTATCCCACTCCAAAGAATGCTAAAGAAATAAAATCATTTCTAGGGTTAGTAGGATACTACAGACGATTTATACAAGATTTCAGTAAAAAAGCAAAGCCGCTGAACAATCTCCTTAAACAAGATCAACCATTCTTTTGGTCGGATTTCTGCCAGGATGCCTTTGATTTTTTCAAAAAGGTTTTGACCACAGAGCCGTTGCTTCAACATCCTGATTTTGATAAACCTTTCAACGTAACGACGGATGCCAGCAACTTGGCGATCGGAGCTATCTTATCCCAAGGCAAAGTCGGTTCAGATCTCCCGATCACTTACGCATCACGCACGCTTAATAAAGCAGAACGAAATTACAATACAAATGAAAAGGAATTACTCGCCATCATATGGGCAGTTAAAGTGTTTAGACCATATATTTATGGTAGGAAATTTGTTATTTTCACTGACCATAAGCCACTCACATGGCTCTTTGGAGTAAAAGATCCAGGAGCACGTCTGATAAGATGGAGGCTGCAACTTGAAGAATACGATTACGAAGTCGTATACAAGCCGGGTACACAAAATACAAATTCTGATGCACTGAATAGAATAGCAGTCACAAATGTAGTGAATAGTGCCGAAACGGAAACGACCGAATATCAACCATTCATTGATGTGAAAGCCAGACAATCGATATTGAATAAAAACATTAAAGAAGTAGCAGGTAACCTATTTGAAGCACCTGAAAATTATGCTATTGGCCACTGTGTGTCACAGGATTTTCAAATGAATGTAGGTATTGCGTTGGAGTTTCGAAGAAAATTTGGTCAAGTCGAGAAACTAAAGAGACAAAACAAATTAGTAACTGAAATATCAAGTATCATAACACATCAGAGAAGAATAATTTGCCTGATAACAAAAGAACACTATTGGCAGAAACCAACTTATGAGAATGTATTTAGTACGTTGAGAAATCTCAAGAAATTTCGCGACGAACAAGAAATTACAAATTTAGCGTTACCTAAAATTGCATGTGGTCTGAATCAACTAGAATGGTCAGAAATTCGGACAATGTTAAGGTATATATTCAAAGGTTCGCCAGTACAAATATTAATATTCATAGATGACGAATACTCAGAAACGGATAAAATTAAGATCATAGAAGAATTCCATAATTCACCACTAGGTGGACACCAAGGAGTATCAAGAACTATAAAAAGGATCAAACAACATCACCAGTGGAGAGGGTTGAAAAAAGATGTCCAGATGTACATAGCTGCATGTCAATCCTGTCAACAGAATAAAAACAGCGATAAGACAACATGTCAGCCCATTATTATTTCAACTACAGCATCGAGACCATTTGAAAAGATATTCCTCGATATCTTAGGCCCACTAACAACATCAAATAGACAGAATTCGTACATTTTGACTATTCTGGATGACTTATCGAAATTTTCAACCGCAATTCCATTGATCACACATGACGCAAATAGTGTAGCGAAAGCGTTAGTCGAAGAGTTCATATGTCAACATGGAATACCTGAATCCATTGTAACAGATTGTGGAACGGAGTTTATTAGTAAAATTTTCTCAAATTGTTGTAAACTTCTCCATATAGAGAAAATGAACACAACGCCATACCATCCGCAGGCAAATGGGAGTCTTGAGAGATCCCATCGAACGTTAGCGGAGTATTTGAGACACTATGCGGAGAAGAAACAAACAGACTGGAACGATTATGTAGTTTATGCTATGTTTGTCTACAACGCAACGGTCCATTCGACAACGAATTATCAACCGTATGAGCTAGTTTACGGCTTTCTAGCAGTGGTGCCTCATACTCTCAGCAGTTCCCCGCAAGTTAGATACAATTACGACGACTATACGTTTGAATTAAAGCAAAAGTTACACAAAGTAGCACGAGAAACTATAATAGCCAGTAAACAAAAGTCAAAGCTAGTGTACGACCAAAAACAACATCAAATAAATGTGGAAATTGATGATCAAGTATGGATAAAAAACCACCAACAAAAAGGAAAATTGGGACAAAAGTGGCTGGGATCATACAAAGTGTTTACACGACAACGAAAACGTGGTCATACAGCGAGGAAAAAACGAAGTTAAAATACACAAAAATGAATTAAAAAGTCCTAATTTGTAAATAAATACGTAAAAAAAAAAGATAAAAAAAAATAAATAAATAAAATAAAATAATAGATGAATAAATAATAATAGTAATAATAATAGCAATAATAATTTAAATAAAATACAAAAAATTCCTTGATAAAATCAAGTATAAAATCAATTGTTACAGATTCACCGTTATTTAAACCGTCACAACTCAATTTTCGGACACCCGGATACAGCAGCCAGCAGGAATATACTTTCAGGCTATTAAGGATCTCCGGCTGTCGAATGCGCAGTGGCGTTTGATCACATATGTAAACATTACAAATTATAATGAAAAATACAGCCAAATAAGTAATATCATCGAAAAAATAAACAAACCTTGCAATTTAGGAATAGAACTTTCAAGCGCTTCGATAAAAGACAGCTGTTTACAATTCCGTAAGCAAGCATTAAATTTTCTAACAGAAATCAATAATAATAGAAATCACGTTCCAAGAGCTATAAGTAATGCGGAATTTAATAATTCACGTCCCAAAAGAGGATTAATAAATGTAGTAGGGCGCGCAGCTAATGCTTTATTTGGTATCTGCGATGATTCAGACGCTGAATACTTTTATTTAAACCGCCATAATAGAAAAAAATACGATTTTTAATTTAATTCTTACACAGTTTGCTTACGAGACTAATAATCTAGCTAATATCGTAAATTCAGCATTACAGGGATTTATTCACTCAAGTCTGGTAGATACTGAAATGTTTATTGAACAGTTGAGAGAAATAAAATTGCACCTGCCACTAGATTTAGGATTACCCGTAAATTTGTCTGGCTCAGGCGTATCAGAGTTATTACGATTGGCTACAGTCAATATAGTTTACGTAAGAAATATATTAACTTTTATCATAGAAATTACCCTTATTAATAATTTTGAATTCATATTGTATAAATCCATACCTTTACCTGCTAAGTTAAACAATGATGTATATTTAGTTATAGAACCTACATCCGAATACATAGCGATAGATAAGCAACGTTTGCATTTTATAAAATTAAACCTTTTCAACTATCTCAATGTAAAACAACAATAGATTCAATTATTTGTAAACACGAACAACCCATTCGAAATGTAAAAGAATCATGTGAAATAATGTTGTTCCGCAATCCAAAAAATATCCCCGAAAAATGTAATGTCAAATATATACACTTTAATCATAGCGTATGGCATAAAATAGAAAATACGAACAATTGGTTATATTTAGTAAATAAGGAGAATATGCTAGTAATATGTCAAAATATTACAGAACCAGTAAATGTACAAATAGATGGCACAGGTATTTTTAAGTTAGACAACTATTGTGAGGCAAACACTATTGATGGAGATGTTAGCTTAAAACCAAACAGAAAACTAGTTTCAAAAATGTCACTAAATTATATCCCAAAATTGAACATTTCAATGGACTTTGAAAAAGTCTGGATAAATTTAATTAATGAAGAAATGAAACATTCTGGAATCATAAAACAAAATCCCGATACAAAACATAATTTAAATAAATGAGCCGAAATTGCTAAATCAATAAATTTATTGGAAAAATTACCTATCAAAGAGACAGAAAATATGATGAGCATCTCATATAGTTATATAAATGTAATAATAATTATATTGATCATTAGTGTTGGCTTAAGTATATTAGCATTATATTTTAAGATTAATCATATATCATGTTCTAAAATAAAACAAGTAGAAACGACAGAGTTAACTTCCCCAGAAAGTCCCTCGCCCAGGTATATTTAATTTTAATGGACGATGAACTTTCATTTCACCCTGGGGGTGTTATGAGCCCCTGTTTTTAAGTAGTAGTTTTTGCTTACGTAGTATATGTCGACCGCCATCGCGAAATTATGTCTAACAATGCGACGTCAGTCGAGTGTTACACGTCGAAGTTATAATACGTTTAATGATATATTAATTAATTTAAGTATATATAATAGTTCTGTTGTAAACCGTCTCATATTAATAAACTAGTAGTAACTCGAAGGACTTGTGTTGATTCCTGAACGAACCCAACCTACCAATTTTCCTTAACCGTCTTCTGGAAGAAACCAATCGACGGCACACTCAAACTGACGTTAACCGTATCAACCGGGTAAGTCATAACAGTACCTACATAGATCTGAGTTAATTTCCTGTACGAATTTTCTAACATTTAAAAATAATAACATAAATTATTATAGTATTACAAGTTAACACGTATATAAAATATTTCAGAAAATAATGCTGTCGCAAAAATGGAGTTATGATGTAGTAAACGCTATCTTTGCTGATAAAATGGTCATTAATTCATTATTAATGATATTAATTTATAACTGAATATCGATAACATTTATTAAAATGTATTTACCTTATGTTGAAAATTAAAAGTTTGATCTTGTTATTAAAATTATTCAATATATTATTTATGTAACACTTGTGCTTGTAATATCAAATAAATCTAATAATATACAAAATATTATCGAAAGCTATTCTCAAAATATTTTATTATTATACTTATTACCTAATTAATGTCAAAACTACTTAAATATTTTGCACAAAAAACTTAAGAGTGTGCAATAGTAAAAGTGTTACGTATGTAACGCTCCAGAGATGGCGTTGTGCGCCGTATCGCCGCCGTCGCGGCTGGACGTAACCACGCCCATGTCTCCGTAGCGAGACTCACGCGGCGTTCTCACAGGAGAGGCGCATTATTATTTCACGAACAGTCTAGTTGAGCGGTCCATACAATATTGACATTGACCATTGCGTAAATTGTCACCCGTGTATTTCTAATGCACGTACCATTACGCCGCGCGCTCGATCTTCGCTTGACTTACTTTTTAATGAAAGCTCCTGATTATTTAAATATATGTATCAATACATACATTACAAAAAATTTAACCAGATGGCTTGATTTACATTTGTAACCTAATTAGTAATTACTTTTTTAAAATACACATAAAATAATAATTCGTTATGAGTAAATACATTTTTTAGTAACCATACCGTGTCTTTTACGTTTTAACCTGAAGCACTTTTCGTACGATAGTTAATTATTCTCCTATATATGTATCTATTAGTAATAATTGAAATAGGTAGTTGATATTAATATAAACAGCATAATATGTTATAATAAAACTATGATTTAAGTAACTGTGGATTGTTTCAAGTTTCGATGAATAATATTTTTTCAATAATAAGTTCCTATTTAAATTAAATAACAAACGGTGTTTTGTAATTTATTTTTCCACAGATTATTTTGTACAGTATTTAGTTGTTTGTATTATTTTTGTATGAAAATATATGTACACACGTTGTAAAATATGTAAGTTTATGGGCTCATGGCTGATTTTCTGTTAATCGTCTATTTGGTTAACTCTCATAGTCTTGGTCCCGACGGTGACGATTAATCGAGTTTCTACTGAATACTTATAAACAGATAATGTGGTGACAAAATATTTTATTTGGTAAATAACTGTTCAATAGTTGTTGACATTTTTGTTCATGGTTTCAATGAAATGTGTATCATAAATATAAAAAAATTCTATAACTTATAACCTACACAATGCGATATACTTATATCACGGAAATTAGAAAAAAATTATGTTACAAATAATTTTTTTTAAATAATTGGTTAGTGAAAAAGCCTATTACAATAAATTACAATAATTTGTTACAATCGATCTTTTATTCGTTAACTAAGATTAAAAAGTTCTGATAAATTATTTCTGAAAGCTAGATGTCCAATTCGATTTTTTTTTAGTATTAAGGCATTCGTAATACAGTAGGCTAAATTCATTTTTGTCAAAAAAATTGCATTTGAAAGTGTCATTGTCTGTATAAAATATAATAATATACTTCAAAAGTTTCAAGTACTCAAGAATAATATTTTTAAATTACAACAAATTAACTAAAATCTTTATTCTTGGTAAAATATCTAATTTTGTCCACAAATAAACATAAAATTGCTAGAAAAAACACTGTGCTTATATATTTTTTTAGATTTTTTGGTTACAGAAAGAACGGCTTTCGTTAACCAACCTAACCTAATTTTTTATTCAATTTTCAATCCTAAGGTATAGAAATTTAACATTTTATAAATTTTTAACAACAAAATAGTTTTTAATTTTAAATTTGTCAAAATTTAAACTTTAAATGCTTATAAAAAAAAAGTGTGATTATGTTACAAGTACGCGCGCGGGAAGTGAAACTTCTTTTGAACGGTACACGTGAGTGAGTGAAAAAGAAAGGCATGGATAGACTGGGGTAATGAGGATAATAAAAAAGAAAAGAAACAATGTAAATTATATTCTTTATATTTTTTTTCTATTTTTATTTTTTTATTCTAATGATTGATTATCATTTTGCTCAATCGGTATAGTAGTTATGATTGTCATATAATAACTAAAATAGGAAACGTACATTTGCGACTGAACATTATCGATATATAGCTTCAAAATTACATTGATTGTTGTGCCTGATTTGGTAGTCGATATTGTTGGATCATTATTCAATTGCAAACTGAATTTGTCTCGCAATAAAGTTACGAGTGGTGCTGAATCAGAAGATGCAAAATTAACATTTCGATAATATTATATTGTAAATTTTAATCAATAGGTAAAATAAAAATACCTACTAATTTTACTACTTAGTACAATTATCTTCATAAAATATAAAATACGTTTAATATAAAAAAACATTGTTATTAAGTATATTGTAATTGTATGGAAATATATACCAAATAAATATACCTTACTTGTGGTTATTTATGTAGGTATAAAGTATTAACTAGTTCTGTAAAATCTAGTCTTATAATATTCAGTTGATACACATAAATCAATGAAAACGGACTTAACAGATCTGAGATCAATTATGAAAATTGTAAAATTATTATTTATGCAGCAGTATAATACATTTATATTATTATGTTGCCAAGTAAAATAAATAAGTAATAATATTAATATTATACAAACCTAACTCGCCAGGTAACCATTTTTTTTACACGGACATGTACGCGTTCGACGTTCGTATGGCCGCCCGTTCGCTTTTTTTTTCCTCACTACCCTGCGTAAAGAAGTTTAACTTCAAAAAAATTTGGACTATGAATTTTTAATATTTTTAAAAAGTATATTGTAACAATTTGTGAGGAGCCTTGTATTAAATTTTTAATCTTTTTGACCTAACGAATAAAATTTAATTGACATTTATAGAAAAAAAATAAAAAATTTCCGCAAACACCTCAAAACAGGCGTCAAAATATTTTGAAAATTTATCAAGTAAAGAAAATAAACATTTGGTGGAAATTTCAAGTATTTACGGTTATTCGTTTTTTAACTACAATAAAATAAGAATAAAGTTCCATGAAAATTCGAGTCAATATATCTAATGTTGTAAAAATTCAAACTTCAAACACTCATGAAAATTTCATTAAGTTTCCGGTAGGCATTATTTTTTAGATTCTGAGTGTATTGATTTTACAAATAACAATGATGTATGTTTTAGATTCTGAGCGAAGCGATTAATGTATTGATTTTACAATGATGTGTGTTTTTTTTTAAATTTTTTTATTTTTTTTTATTTTAATTTTTTTTGTTTCTGTCATCACCTTTTGGGACAGTAAAAATGCTTGGATTTTATTCATTAGTAACTTTTCTGATAGGAAAGTGAATCTAGTTGGTACTTTGGGGGGTCAAAAGTAAAAATGTCCCAGTAGTTTTCAAAAGCGGCATGAAAAACAAAAGAAAAATTAAGGAAAAACGGGAATTTTTACGCAAAATCTGTTTTCGAGAAAATCGATTTAGGTTTTTGGTGCAACTCAAAAACAAATGACCGTAGATTGACTTGAAAATTTCACTGAATGTTTATATTAGCGTTTTCTATACACGATAAAATTTTGAAAATAATTTTACTCTTTTTGAGCTGTTTACGGAAATTGTCAGTTTTAAATTTTTTTAGTTTTTTTTTCTACAAATATCAATATAATTTCATTTATTGGTTAAAAAAGCTTGAAAATTAAATAGAAGGCTCCTGGGTTATTTTTTCAAAGGCAGATGAAAAAAATTAAAAATCCTTTGTCACAGTTTTTATTTATAATAGCATTTAAAGTTCAAATTTTGACAAAATACGGAAAAATCACGAAAATTAGCAAATTATTTTGAGTTGAGAATTCATAAAATTTTTCTTTTTAAATTTAGGATTTGAAAATGTTATACAGGGTTATCCATAAGTTTGTCTACCTTTATCAAAAAAAAAACGTCTACAATAAGAACGTCAAATTAAATTTTTATGATCGTTTGAAATTCATATTTTTACAACATTTAATATTACTCGATTTCTAACTTAAAGATTTTCTTATTTTGTTGTAATTAAAAAACGAACTACCGTAGATTCTTGACATTTAGATCATATGTCTATTTTATCAATAACCTATACTTGATAAAAATTTCAAAATAATTTGACCTGTTTTGAGTTGTTTACGGGCGATTTAAAATTAAAATTTTTTTTTTTTATTTAAATTTCAACAAAATATTATTTGTTGGGCCAAAAGCGTCAAAATTTATTACAAGGCTCCTGATATATTGCTCAAATAGCAGTGTAAAAATACATAGGCACATTTTTTTTGTATATTCAATTTTTGACAACATTTATCAAATTTTAAATTTTAAAATGATTTTGTAGTAAAATATGTATAAAATCTTCAACTTGTATACCTAAGGATTGAAAACTTACAGCAATGTTCCACGTCAGTAGGTTATTATTCTGTAATAAAAAATCTCAAAAATATAAATCTATATAGTTATTTTATGTTCAAATATGGAGGAAATTACATACTAAATAACCAAGAATAACGATTTTAGTTATATTTTTGTAATTTTATAAGATTAATTCAACTTACCGGCTACCGTTTTAATAATAACTTATTACAATAACAATATAAATATAGTATAAAATATCCACATTGACAAACCATCATCGCTCAGAATCGTTTTTCGTATACAATGATATTATTATAACATTGAATTAAAATTTAATACCATCCATTATACAGTGACCCACTTGTAACCTACCGTAAGGTAGAGCGACATCCAATTACCCTTTAACCCTTTAACCCTTAACATTTTTTCCTTAATTTTTTTAGTTTTTACCAGGTTTTCGTAAATTATTACTCAGAATTTTAGATTCTGAGCAAAGCGATGAATATATTGATTTTACAATGATGTGTGTTTTTTTTTTAATTTTAATTTTTTTTTATATCTGTCATCACCTTTTAGGACAGTAACAGTGCTTGGATTTTCTTCAACAGCAACTTTTCTAATAGGAAAGTGAATCTAGTTGGTATTAAGGGGGGTTCAAAAGTTAATTTACCAGTAGTTTTCGAAAGCGACATGAAAAACAAAAGAAAAATTAAGGAAAAACGGGAATTTTTACGCAAAATCCGTTTTTGAGAAAATCGATTTTGGTTTTTGGTGCAACTCTAAAAGAAATTACAGGTACATGAAATTTTGACCTAATGTTTATATTAAAATTTTCTTTGCAACATAACATTTTCCAAATATTTTGAGCTTTTAACGGATATTTTCAGTTTCCATTTTTTTTTAGTTTTTTTTCTAAAATATCAATAAAATTTTATTTGTTGGGTAAAAAAGCTTGAAAATTTAATACAAGGCTCCTACTATATTGTTACAATGATGATTGAAAAATATTAAATATCTTTAGTCACAGTTTTTATTTATAAGCATTAAAGTTCAAATCTTGACAAAATACGGAAAAATCACGAAAATTAGCAAATTATTTTGAGTTGAGAATTCATAAAAATTTTTATTTTTCAATGTAAGATTTGAAAATGTTATACAAGATTATCCATAAGTTTGTCTACTTTTATCAAAAAAAAAAAATACAATAAAGTCAAATTTTATTTTTATAAGCTTTTGAAATTCATATTTTTACAACATTTGATATTCACTTGATTTCTCATGTAACGATTTCCTTATTTTGTTGTAATTAAAAAACGTATGACTGTAAATACTTGAAAATTTGACTGAATGTTTATATTAGCGTTTTCTATACACGATACAATTTTGAAAATAATTTGACTCTTTTTGAGCTGTTTACGGACATTGTACGTTTCCAATACTACAACATTTCCAAATGTTTTAAATTTTTGTCCGAGCGAAAAATGTTGTATCGACAATAATTAAATTAAAACTAAGAAAACTCTAAATTTTCTCACATGCTAAAAAATAGCTCAAAATGAGTCGAAATAATATTTCGAAAATGTTATGGTTCATAAAAATTGTTAATATAAACATTAATTTCATCTTTATATGGTTATTATTTTTAGAATTACAATAAAAAACAAAATCTATTTTTCGAAAACTGGTTTTGCGTAAAAATCCAAGTATTTTCCTTGTTGGTTTGTTTTTCTCATCGCTATAGAAAACTATTTTGAATTTTTACTTTTACAACATTTAAAAATTATTATATTATTTTTTATAATTTCAAATTTGTATTTTCGTCGGCGTGCTTTTTTTCTTGTGTGCAATTATTGCTTTACGTATGTGGTATTTCTATATTAATTATTCCAAAATTATTATTCACGATTACATAATAAACCGTTTTGCTATTCTTGATATATTTTTTCTCCAAATTTTTGTTTTATTTAGTATCGTGAATAATAATTTGTGGAAAAATTAATAAATGAAACAAAAATTTCAAGTATAATGTATCAAGAACAGTTGATTATGTATTACCATATTATCAAAAGAGTAATTTTCGTAGGCAGACGCATTGGCGCAGCTATGAGGGGCTAGAGCAGGGTTAGCCCCCAAAAATATCCCTTATTGATTTAGATATGAGGCTTCTATAGGCTATTTTTAATAGTTTTGTTTGCCCCCCAGGATTTTAACCCTAGTTGCGCCTATGGGCAGACAGCAGTAGATATGTGACAAAAAATAGTATGTGTAGATTGGTTGGGAAGGCAATTTCTCGACTTGGACTATCGAATCTTTGATGATTTGACTATTTGAGTAAAGTACTTTCGGTTACATTAGTTGGTTATAAAATTTACATAATTATATGCGTGACGTCTTCATATTGTCCGCCTAACTTGTAACAGCTTTTTCAGGATTTAAGTTTTCATGCATTTTAAGTTTTGGGTTACATTTTGTGAATATTTCAAATCAAAAAAATTATTTAGAAAGGTACCAGCTACTGAGGTGACATCACACTAGTCCCTGATATCAAAAATTGGAATTCTGGACATTCTTGTAAGTAACGATAAAGTTTATGTGGTTTCATATTGTTACAAATCATTACAAAATCTTGAAAAGTTTTGTACGAAAATTCAAAACTAGATGTGCTAGAGTAATGAATCTACAAATGCAGCAATACCACACATTGTGTATGATTATAATATAAATACTTGTGAAACAACAATCAATTAAGATCAGGAAATAAAGTATTTTACTAGTTTTATTAATCATCATAATATTATGTTAAATTGAAATTAAATCACAACCTTAAATACATTTGAAATATAGAAAAAAAAAATTAAATAATTACGAAAATAAAAACAGTAAATTAAAAATGTTTAAATAAAAACCGTCCTGAGAGTTTGGAGTGTTTCCTGTACAAAATATTATTTTATGGCACAACACAGCATAAAAAAAAGAAAAACAAAATTGAATTAAAAAAAGTTATGTACACATTTTTGTTAAATAAATGCATTACATTAAAATGTCAAGCAAACACATAAACAACAACTCTAAACACTAAAAAAATTGCACACGGACCTGTGAATTTATTTGATGATGATATTAATTATCAAGTGCTTTATAATTTCTAACATTTTTCTTTATTTGTTTGTTTTGAGCAATGGAAAGACAGAAAAAAATTATTTTGAGATTATGGTAACATTTTTTCTTTCTTTTTTTTCATTAAGTGCTGTTTATTTAGTTATTATGTCAAATATAAATATACATAAATATATACATAATTATATATTTATATATAAATATATAGAAAAAAATTGTGAATTTAAAATTTTGTTGATATTATTTTTAAAACATGTACATTAGGTCTACAAAAAAAAAAAACAAATACAAATTAACAAATACAAATGTTTTAAATTATTTTTAACTCTATTTACAAAATTATTTTTGATGTCGAGTTTCAAATGTTCCTAAAAATAGTCATAACCAATAAAGACATAGTACATTTTATTACCATTACAATTAAAGCTTAAGTGTTACGTGGAAATAATTTATACACAAAACGGCCTTAACTAATACACAATAATTGTCTAGAATGATAAAAAAAAAAGATAATATATATGAAAAAAAATATATGTATAATAAATATATTGCACAATTTATAAAAAGTACACACGCTAATATTAATTACATTTAATAAATTAAATCAATATCTGTATTTATAATTATATTTTACATTAAAATTAATAATTAAAATACGAAAAAAAATACAAATTAAATCCTAGTTTTGTTAATTTATTAACAGACTCGATAGATTAATACCATAATTTAGTTTTAAGCCTAATGGTAGGTAATGTTCAGGTAATCTGATTTGAGTAAGAATAAAAATAAAAATTACCTATTCAGAATGAGGTCAGCCAGCCAATTGTTTTGTTTAAATTTGAATGGCTTATTAATAACATGAAATGATAAATCACATTATTTTGCAGTCAAAAATGTTTATCCAAAATAATACCCAAGTTAGTAATAATAAATTGGACAATATATTAGGTTGTACGTTTTATTAAGTTTTAAAACGAAAAGTTTTTTTGTTAAGTAGAAGAACAAAAGGAATGAATACATTTATACTTAAGGTTACATAATAAACCATATAATAGGTTTGTTAATTGGTTCATATACCATCAAGTATTATTTACTAGCAATTAAAAATCCTAATATGATACATACACTTTTTTTTACTTATTATGAAGTACTTAAAATGTGTTCTTATTTTTTAATTCACCATTAAAGTGTGTGATTCAATAGGTGCTGCTGAGTCATACAATGTATCTGTGTCCTGTGTTGGTTCGCCTTGTAACTGACATTGGTTATTTAAAGTGCCAGCTCCACAATCACAAAAGAATCTATAATACAGAGGTTTTGTAGTAATTTAATCAGATAATAATGGTTATGTCTTAAAATATTATATACTATAAAAATACAGTTTTTTATTAAAAAATGTCTAAATCTCTAACCCTTATTGCTGATTTGACAATATTAATAACCCAAATAAAATATTTTCTATTCAATATATTCATATTATGTATACTTGACATACCTGTCATGCCTTATGAATTCAACATCATGTCCAGCATGGCATGTTTTTATACAATTTACACAAATTGCATTTCTATCAGTCGTGTTGCATGTCTGACAACGGTAAAAATCATGCATAGGAAATGAAGTGTATGAGGATATTTTATACAAACATTGACCATTAGCTACAGCTTTTTCTACAGCATCTTGATTACTAAAAATTTTATTGCCTAAAAATATTCAATAAGTATCAATTCTTTAAAACATAAATTATATCTCATAAATAAATTACTTACATCTAACAATAGGTTGTACACCGCTCGCTAAGCAAAGCCCACCAAAACGGTTATTAAATATTTGATTACTATCTAAGGTGGCTGTTGCATTGTTAGTAATTTCAACACCAGCAGCTAAGCCATCAAAAATTCTATTGCGCCTTAATGTAGGATGGCTTTGAGTCGAAATTAAAACACCAGCTTGAGCATTTCTAAATATTTCATTTTCTTCTAAATTACCTAAAAACATATTTTATCTTATTAAAGGAGGTTCACATAAAAAAATCAAAAGAAATAGAGAAATTAAATACTATTTTAGTTTATGTACAATTTTGTACAGAAAATAAAATTACATTAAATTTCTAAATTTTAAATCTCATTTTTTTTTTTTATTAGATAATTATTTATTAAATAATATTATAGAATATTAGTATTAGTAACTACTATTATTGGATCAAGGTGCTTTAATTCATAGACTAATATAAGAATGACTGGAAACCAACCAGTAAGTGGGTGAGTAGTTAATATAGATGGAGTCAGTGAAATCAAATTTGTGCAACAATATCAAACTCAAGTTTAACATTAATGCAACCTTGAACTAATATACCACTATTGTACTATATTAATTTCAACAAAAACTATACAAGTGGAAAAATATATATAAAACTTCATAAGACACATTTTATAAGCAGTTATAATGATTATATTTAATTGAATCAGCTATAGTTGCATAGTCCAGATAGGCCGTGCCCAGGTGGGAGAACAATGGGGCAAGTGTCTTAGGGCACCGCAAAATTTGGGGCACCAAAGCTCTAAGAGAATTTTTAAGGTTTAAATATGTATGTCGAATTGTCGAATAGGGGTACATAATGATATGTAACACGTCACTACTATTGTTTAATGATTCAGTTCTTGACCATACCATTATAATATATAATATAAATGCTATTCTCCAGTATTCATTATTTTAGTTTGCGATTTAAATTAAAAAACTGTATAAATATTTTTGAGGATGAAAATAAATATTACTTTAATATGATAAAATAGGCAAATATATAGACTAACACAATTATTTTTGAACATTCTACATCTTCAACATTTTACATCAATATAAAATAACAAATATCTTACCTTTCCCACCATTGAATATACAAATTCCACCATCTCTACCATCATAGATCTTATTCCGTTTAAGTGTTGGGTTAGAATCTGTTTTTATCCAAACACCAGCCATCGCATTATCAAATATTTCATTTTGTTCCAAAACTCCTAATCCACCATTGTACACTAAAACTCCACCATTTTGACCTCCCCAAATTTTATTACCTTTAATGATTGGATTACTACCAGTTCTAAAAAAAAATATACACACATATATTATTAATTTATAAACCAAATACGTACCTATTAAATACAATTAACAAAACAAATTTTGTCAACATTTTTTTTAATTTTAAAGGATTATAATAAAATGTTATGAGTATGTATTTTTGATATTTTTAAATTAGCATAGGTATGAACAAATTATGAGAAACCTTGTATTAAATTATCAAGGTTTTTAAATTTTTAACAGATAGAAAATGTCTAAACAGAGTGTAACGAAAAGATCTGATAAATGAAAAATTGATACAAGTTAAACATAAAAAAAAAATTATGAAAATTATATGGATAATAAACGATTTACGATTTACTTATGTCTGAAAATTACCAAAAATAAGATTAAAAAAAGTTATGATGATTCAAATATCTACCTAATTTAAAAAAAAATTTTTGATATTTTAAAAAAATTTAAAATATAAACTACAAGACTTAAACAATTGTTTTTAACATCAATATTTTTATTAAAATAAGATAAACAATTTGATTTTTTTAATTTTTCAAAAAATAATTTAGTAAAATTTATAATTATTTATATTTAGTATATTTAGTAAAAAAATTTGGTATACCGTACTTGAAGTACAAGCATCCATAAACTATACACAAGAAATGTTTTTAAATATTGATTAGAACAAAAGTTATTTGTCAGACCTCTCTATTACACATTATACATAGCTCAAAAAGAATCAAAATATTATGAAAATTATACCATGTATGGAAAATGGCAATATAAACATTTGTTTATTTGTTATTTGTTTTTAAATTATAGGTAACAAAAAAAAAATCAATTTTGTCAAAAATTGGTTACAGAAGAATGGTTTAACCTTAATTTTGTGGGAGAACTTTAATATAATCATAGTTTTATTCACCAGAGTACCATGATTTAATTTTTTTTTCATAAAGTGGGGTTACTTTGATAGCATATTAAGAAATATAAGTATAAAAGTTGCCCGCTACGTTGTGTAACTTTGGTCTTTGATAGCATATTAAAACGATTGAAATCTCATAAGATGACTAAGAAATTTAAAAATTTTAAAAATTGATCATAACTAGCCGTAACTAAGATTTAATTTTGAGAGTTTTATCATTAATACTACAGAATTTATCCATAAAATATAAAATAAAATTGCTATAAAACAGTAAAGAATTATCAAAATAACCACATTTTACGATAAGCAAAAAAATTCCCTAATTTTATTTTTATTTTTTTATTTTTCGGTTATTATTTAAATTACTAAGGTATTTTACTTTTGAAATAGTATCAACTACAGAAGTATCAACTAGATACAATTTGCTACCAGTAATCAAGTTAAATACCAAAGCTTTCTTACTGTTCCAAATGGTGATGACACAAAAATTAAAAATTTAAAAAAACACACTGTAAAATCAATACATTCAATACTTAGAATATTAAAATATGAATTTACACAGGTATGACATACCAAATTTTTGCTCGGCATTTTCAATAGTGTAGTGTCAGTTATGATATTAGAGTGAATTGACCTATTATTAAAGTTTTAAGTAAGAACATTATCTGTGTTCTCTCGTTTTTTTAAGTGAATTATTAGCATGTTAAAATATTAATATTTTACACACTCATGTCTCATAGGAATTCCACTTAAAATTAAAACATGTCTTAAATAAAACGAGAGAACACGATGATGATGTTATTATTTAAAGGTTTGATAATAGGTCAATTCACTCTAATATCATAACTGACAGGATACTTTGAAACTGGCGAGCGAAATTTTGGTATGTCATATGTATAAGACAGAATCAACAAAATGCGAGTACCCCGTCTTTTTAAGAATATGATTCAAATATTGTTTAATACGTTTACACAAAAAAAAATATTACTCACCTTATTTGAACACCAGAATATAAATGATTAAAAATGTCATTGTCTTCAAGTTTTCCATGTCCATTATCATAGAAATATACGCCCACTTGTTTACCAGAATGTATTCGGTTACGGCGCAAAACTGGAGTACTACCAGTAGTGATCCAAACTCCAGCTAATGTGTTTGCATATACTTCATTTTCTTCAACAAGCCCTGCACCCTTTTCATGTACATATATTCCACCATGCTGACCATGATGAATTTTGTTATGCCTAACAATTGGGTCGCTGTTTGTACGAATTTGAATACCAGCTAATGCATTTCCTGAAAAAATATATATTAATATATTAATATTTATATGATCAAAACTGAATTACCCGGCATTGCCCGGAATAAAAATGTTGACTGTTCAACTCCTTATGAGTGTAACTCGCTGTGGAAGCAAAGTCTTTTAAACTGTAAATTATATTATATTATAATTTATAGCCATGCCAAACAGCATTGTCTGTGAGATTCGCTTGTGATTATGCGAGCAGTATATTATCATGTAGGCACTACCTGCAGTAAATTGCAGACCCCGTAAGTACATAGTTTAACTTTAAATAATCAAAGTTGTACCAGGTTTGTTGTGTTTACTTAATTTAACCTAATCCGATTGTTATTCGTTGCCCGGAAAAAATTATCAATTAATACAAAATCCTAATCGAACAGTACTAAAATCCAAACATTTGTATCTATAGATAAAGAAGTACTCACTATAAAAAAAAAAACAATATAAAAACAATTCGAAAAATTGGTCCAACGAATTCAGGTTCGAACTAGACATTCTGTAACTAACATTCATACTAAAATACTGTTTGAGAACCTCCTCAGGTTGGATCTACCGGGTCCAATTGTGAATCTAAATTATCCCAGGAACCACTCAAACAACACACAAAAGAATGTCATCAAAATCAGTTCAGCCGTTTAGGAATGCATAAGGACATCCAGACAGATAGACGAACATTCATTTTTATAAATTATGAATATTTTTGTACCAACCATATATATTGTTATGTTCAATCAGTCCTCTGCCTTCACCAAATATATATACTCCACCTTGATGTCCATTATATATATCATTACGCCGTATTGTTGGATTGCTGTTCGAAGTAATCCAAACACCAGCAAAATTGTTACTATGAATTCTATTATCAATAAACTGGCCAAGACCATTTTCATGAACATAGATTCCACCTGTCTGACCGTGATGAATCTCGCACTGCACAACAGATGGATTGGCTCCAGCTTTGACTTCAAAACCAGCAATGCGGTTATTGTGAATATCATTGGCTTCAAAAAATCCCTAAACATAAAACAGAAATTGAAAAAGAATTGCAAACTCAGAATAAGTAAAATAGAATCATGTATTTTTAAAATTGCTAATTACCAATCCATTATCAAATGTAAATATGCCCACATCTCTTCCATGGTGTATATGGTTGCGACGCATCACTGGATTTGCATGGTTTTTAACCCAAACACCAGCTAAAGCATTTCTACAAATTTCATTGTCTTCAAATGTTCCTTGAGCATGATCAGTAACATATATACCAACATTTTCACAGTCACTAACATCACAATGGTGAATCCTAGGATTTGCGCCAGCTCCACTAACACATACAGCAGCTCCTACAACTGAGGAGCTTCTGATAATACAATGATCAATTGTAGGTGAACAATTTTCGCCAACTTCCAAACAAAAATGTTTATGGTGTGGTACAGTTGAAGTAACATTTGGGGTAAATTTTAGTGTAACATGTCCCAAATAGGCACTTTTAGCACCCTCAACAAACATTACAGTTGATTCAGTTTCTCTTTCAAGAATTACTGCATCAGCAACCACACCGGGGGCAGCTCCAATTAATGTTATATCTGAATCTATCACCAAAAATTCTCCTCGATAAGTACCAGGATGCAAAAATATTTTTGCTCCACCATTTAAATGTTCATCGGCATGATCTAAACCAGCTTGAATTGTTTCAAAATGTGGCATTCTCCTAACTGGGTCTTTGGCAGTACCATTATAATGTGGTCGTACATGTAAACAACGTTTTTTTAGTTGCCTAAAACTTTCTTTCCATGGATTATGGTGTTCACTTTCTTCAAATGGAATAAAATCAAAACGACTATTTTCTGTATGAAACAGTGGTGTATCATACTCAAATACACTTTGATACAATCTTTTCCATAGATTATTATCATTAGCTATTGCTTGAAATCGTTTACAAACTTGAGCTATTCTACATAGATCTTGTTCATATAAGTAACTGAATATTGTCAACATGACCTCATCTGGCAGTTCACATTGTAAATAATGGGCGGCCGAGTTTGAATCTGAAATGTAATCAAATGTATTTTTTTAACATTTGTACCTATAAACGGTTGATTATGGAAATTCACTAAGAACTAAATATACATTAAGAAATGAAAAATAAAGAAAGAACAACAATTTAAGAATCAGCTCATTAAATTAATAAATACAGTATATTATAGTGTGAATTTAATATAAGCATTTTGGTGGTAACTGATAGGTATACAATTATATTAAGGGAGCTAACGTAAGTATATCATAGGTTAGGAAATTTATTTAGACCATGTTTAGTAATAACTTATAATATACATTTTACAATAATTAGGTATTGAAGAAAAAATTTTCATTTTTAAATAAAAGAAACTAGAAGAAATATAAGTAGACGTGTATTACATAAAATAAATATAATTGTATGTAGAAAAGGGAAATGCAAGTGGGTTTCAATAATGGAAATATTGTAATTTCATTTATTTTATAGAAGCATATAATTAAAATACTTGCTTTGGACCTTCTCCAACGTCAAGCCTAATCTATATAAATAATACAGATGGTTATATTTGTTTGTTGGCTACTGTGTGTCAGGATGCCCTCCTTCACTAAGAGTGTAGGAATGATATCTGTTATCTTACTTTAAAATGAAATAGGTAACTGATTTTAAGAAAAAGGTACCAGAAAAACAATTTTATTTTTTATTTTTGGTAATGGTTAATAATTTAGTGCACCAAATTTTTTGAACTCATTAAAATTAATTTTTATAAAAATTAAATTATTATATAGTATTACTGTTACTTATAAACGAGATTATTTTCCTGCCATGCTTAGATCCAACATTTCAGATAACTCAATAGATAGAGTGAAATACGATATGGAAAAACAGCATATTATGAAACAGGATAGTCAACAATAAGCTTTATTTATTTTTATTAAGTCAATAGCAAGTTAAGACGTGCCATATAACAATGTGAAGTTTATTTAACACAATAGGTTTGTGATAAATAACATTAAATTAATTAAAATTTTAAATTCTAAATCTTAAATGAATTTTAATTTTTAAAACTTAATTGTGATGTCTATACAAATTTAAAATTAATAAAAAAAATTCAGTAAATGGACATTTTTGTATTTGGCCAAATTTTCTTCTGGCAATTTTTGTGTATGGACGTAATTACTTGAAAAACTTTTTTATTCTGTGTTTTTACCGACTGCCATACAAATATAGACTACAACATTAGATGTACCTATACCATAATCACGTCTGTTGTGCGGACAATTCTCTAAATGTCCAGAGTCTAGACAATGTTTAATATTTTACTTATTTGTCTCAATAGATTTTTACATTTTTTTGAATTTCCTGTTTAAATTGTAAAAAATACTTTGTGTTATTGATTACCAAATTAATTTAATCTATTAATCCATATAATATTCCATGATATGAGAAAAATCATTGTAAACCTACGAGTAAAAATAGATAAATAACATAAGTGAAGATGTAAATACGTGAATACGTGAAAGAGTATAGGTACACATGAAACAAGGGGCCCTAGCCCTAATCATAACACATAAAAATGATAATTTTGCTTTTTTAGTGTAATAAATGTACCTACCTAGCAAATAATATCAAAAGTACATTTTATATATATTATAAATGCTTAATTTGCGTTGTGATATTAAATTTGAAAGAAAGAATTTCAGACCTAACTTACGCTAATATATTTTTTTTACTACCTATTAAAAAATTTGAAAAACTTCTTCTTTAAAATAGGTATAAACTAAACTTATTTCTAATTACTTAATAAAAATGATAAATTGAAATTTTTTGAGTGTTCATTTTCTTAAAAGGGTTCACTGTATATGTAATACTTATGTATAATTTCATTTAATATTTTCTAAAAAAAAATAAGGATCTACCTAAATTAATATAATGTTGTTAGTATAATTATCTTGTACGTAATTTACCTACTAAAGTATGAAATAATATTAAATTAATATAAAACTATAGATATAAATACAAGAAACAATGATATAATATTGCAAAACAGTAAAATTACCACTTAATTAAGTTTAATATAAATTAATCACTTACTGTCAGAGCTAGTAATTGTACAAGAAGTATTTCGCCTGAGCCGTTTACGGGCAGGCTGAGATAAAGGTGGTGTAGCAGCTGACTGCAATACCGATGCAGTAGCTGATGCTGTAGGTGATGTAGGACGAGTAGCAGTTGGGTGAACTGGTGCTGTAGCATTAAATCCAGCTGTACTAGCATCATGTAAGTGTAAAGGTGATTTTCGACCACGTAAATCATAAGGTGGCACATGTTGGAAACTACTAGTACTGGTACTAGCGCCTCCTGGAGTTGCATAGCTACCACTTGCAGCAACTAAAGGTTCACATGTTACTCCAGCTTCAACAACTCCACCTAAACAATAATAAAAAAATGTATTATATTAGGTAAATATATATATTTTTTTTTTTTTTTATTGAGTAAAAAGACAATCTACAATCTATACAACAAATATGTACATTAATTAGATGAGATAGAAGAATACAAAACAAATAACAATGAATAATATGATTTTGGGGAATTACCCAGCGGTAACACCCAGCACGTGATACTTTATTTACTGACGGTTAATATGGGTTTTAAATATATTTAAAATCATTTACCTAAAGAAAAAAAAATTCTTTTGATTTTTAATTTTTTGTGATAAATAATTGTTAAGTAATATGTTATTGGAATGCAGTACTATCTACCCTGGTAGCTAAATTCATAATCCTAAAAATGCCAGGTATACAATTTTAAAATAGGTAGCTATATAAACATAATAAGTGTCATAACTGAAGAGTTGTTTACACTCGAATTTTAACGAGATTAAAAATATTTTTAAAAGAGAAAGAAAGTATCAAACAATAAATAAAAAATGATAGTTAAGTACCTAGGTACAGTTATTTATTCTTATTTATTCAATATTAGGAAAAAACTGATTACCTACTTACTTCATGTTTAAAATAAAAAAATCTAATTAAAATGGGTATAAGCACGAATAACAAACATAGCATAACTAGGTAAGTTTGTAGTTATTTTCATCAACTAAAATTTAAAAATTGATTTTTATGACACGCAATTTCACAAATTAAAATATAAATATTATGAATGTAGTCATCGAGGTAGTGATGTAATATCATTACAATTGAGGTAACAATTTACAAGACAATTTAAAAGTAATTGATATTAACATAACCTTTTTAGAGTAAATGTTTCATATTATACAAGTACCTAGATAGGTACCCAGGTTCCAATTTTTTCATTAAATAGACGTATTTAATTCAACGCTTCAATGATTTAAATGATTAATGCTTCAAGGCCCTGGCCCACGAACAAGTAATTTATAATGGGTATAGCTCTGATTTCTTTTTCTTTATTAAATCTCCTTGAAATAATATAACAAGTAAATGTATGGACATAAAAAATAATATTCATTATTTAAAACAAGGTCCATAACATTAACACTGATACCTATTTGAGAAAAAATAATAGTTATTTAATAGTATTTTAATATAATTTTGTTATTATTTATAGATAGTTGATAAAAGTTAACTAAAATGAATGAATCATAACAATATTTTTGAAACACACAATAAGTACCTCGATAAGTACCTACCTACATAGTTATTACCATTTACCTACCTACTGATTTAATTATTTATCATAAAGTATTAATAGTTATACCAGATAGGTAGGAATAAACAGAGGAATAATGGTCCAAACAGATAATCAAATTTTGCCGACCGGTCACTAGTCAAACACTAAGCCAGAGCTAACAAACCATGGTGAACTGACCATTCGGTGAAAAACATCTGATTACTAAAATCTAACTCTACAACTATATAAAAAAAACTGTATAGCATCGACGGCCATCAAAATCCAGTCTTCTGTTTGGACCCTAAACAATTATTATATTAGGTATACTACAAGTATAATACTACCTATATAGGTAATAAAATGGTATAAAATGGTAAATGTGAGAAAACATAATATGTTAACATGTAAGTATCTTTCGAGGTATCTTTATAATATCTGAATGTAGTAAACTATTTAAGAGATAATGGTAACAGACAACAGTTATTAAATAAGAAGTTATTTCTGTACGAGGTCTATAATAAATATTACAAGGTTACACGACTGACAATCCAGTAAATAAGGTACAAACAAACAGCGGCCAACAAACCTATCTTGTGACGATTGATACGATTGATTCGGCAGGGTCATTTGCCAGAACAAAGGCACTGGTGACGGACCACCCAAATGCAATACCAGGAAAGCCCAGGTCCTAACTACCCATTTCTCTGCAGGTAGTAATAAATTTTCCCCTCCTCTTTCTCCGTTCATGGCACAGCACTAGTGCCCACCCGAGTGCCATACCGATTGCCCATGGGGGCCCCACGACACTAAGCGCCCCCGAAAAACTTGACCTAAAATCCCGTGGTCGGCGGCGCGAGACTACCATTGCCGTGCGGTGCCTAAGCGGCGGAACGCAGAAGACCCCGCGCGGGGCCCCGTTTATCGATTCGGAAAGTCGTACGCACACGCACACGCAACACATTTTACCTTGAAAGCAATCGCTTCTCGCTGGGCTGTCGCACGCGGCTCATTGTCATGGGGGCACCTCCAAGGGTCTCTCCCCCCCCCCACCATATTCCAGAGGAAGACGGGAAACCGTCGGCGAAGCGATAACCTACCTAGATACCTAAGTACTCACCGGAATTTGACGTCCTAGACGGTATGGGCAGACGGTTGGAGCCTTTTCTCCTCGTCCTCCGCGTATAAGAACGAGTCGAGCTGAACGATGCGCTCGGCATTCTCTTCGAAGAAGTTTTTCGTACAATTTTTAAAACGCGTCGCGTACGGTCGGACGACAAAATTATATACAAAACAAAACGACTAAGACGGTATAACGGATAAAAAAATTATCACAAAAATGATTGATTATTATTTATTATTATTATTATTGCACGCGAACGCGAATACCTACGACGGATACATACGGACACCGCGCGCGCACACGTACACAATTTTATTTATAAATATAGACGTCAGACGCACACACGCACACACTGGCTTCTGCGGGCCGCAATCTAAACCTACTCTAGACTATAGATTAACAATAATATTATTTATTAGAATATTAAAGTATTATTATTTTTTATAAAACTTATATTACGTTGCGTAGGTACGTGTGTGTAATAGTTGTGTGTGTATACGCGAACGCGGCGGCGGCGGCGGCGGCGGCGACGACGACGACGACGCTCTCACACACACACACAGTCACTGTAGTCACTAGTCTGTAGCTCACACGCACATAATATTATACACACCACAACTCGGCTCTCCCGCACGCACACAATCTCGCACACGAACGCACCAACGAGCACACGGGCGCACGCACACGCTCTCGCGGTTCGGGTCGACGGCGAAACAAAAGAAAGGAGGCACAAGGCAGCTGCTGCTGCTGGTCATGAACGACGACGACGGCAGCGGTGAAGTCGCACAGGCATTTTTTTTCTCTCTCGGCAAACGTCTACTCTCTCTCTTTCACACGCTCTCCCTCCAACACTTTCTCACTCACTCAAAGTGTGTCTCTCTGTCTATTGCACGCACGCACCGTAGCGCCACACAAAGTCTCCCCGCCGCGCCCCTCACTGACCACCTCCGAATCGCTGCTGCTACTACAACAGTACTACTACAATTACTACAATAAAATACTACTACCACCACTACCACCCCTCGCTCAACGGAGAGTACCGCGCGGCCGCGCAGCACTCACCCACTCATGGTCGGTAGAAGGCGGCGACGAACGACGGCGGACGAGGACGACCATTAATGAAAAAATAAAAATAATGTGGACGCGGTCACACGCATCGTGTACCGTCAAGTCAGCGGCGCCCCTCGAACCAATGCCGCGTCCAGGAACCGGTCACGTGACACCCCGGACAACTACAGTGAACACTGAAACAGACGAATGTACCGCCGCCGCCGTAGCACTCTCACAGACGGGTGTACGGGACGTTCGGCGTGTGGGGGATCTCCGCCACCGTCGTCAGGCGAACGGCTGAACGAGTGTTATATTTTTTGTTTCTCTACACGCGATTTCTAGGTTTATTTCAGATCTCGCTCGTCGGACTCGGCCCAGCCGTCCGCACCCTATTGAGGCCTCTGTACTCGGACTGTTTACGATTTTCTTCCGTCTACTTTTACCTGAATTATTTACTTGATGACGTTTGACACAACGTCGTCGAGTAAATTATATTATTTTCATAGTGCCATATATTATTATTGCGCAATTGCGACATTATTAATATTTTACTTATCTTACTGAGTTCTGACTACTGACTGAAATTAATTTATAATGATAATTTGTATTGGCACAAATTAGGGGGAGACACCAAATGTCGCCAAGTCCCCCAATTCACAGTGTAGTACTTGATATTCAGCAAGTCATTTTTAGAAAATATTATGGAAAGGTCTTCAGCTTCTCCCACGCCAAATGATATTTTTGAGTAATTGAGTAATTGAACCCCAAACTAAAATATGAATTCAAAACATTCCATTATTTGATATTTTGATAGCACTTATCACTGGTTGATAACAAATAGCACCTGTCATATTATTTTTATTTTTGCTCGTCAGTTGCCACTATCATGGTATTGTCTATCGTACTATCGTAGCCCTTAGCTGTTATTTAGGTAATGTGTTTTGTGTTATTCGCTGTAATATACCTATATAATTTAATAGTTGATTAATATTTTGGATTGAAACACTTACCATCCGTTTGACTTTTGAATGTTACTTTTTAAGTTGTAATTGTAGTTATAAGTCGAAAAAGTTAAATAATAGTGCAAAAATTCACGATTATTTTACTCGTTGAATTTATGGGTTACTGTAGGAGAGAATAGTAATTTAAGTCATATTATTCAGTATTCTATAATTAGGTGATTAACTAATTCACATAAAAGGTAAATAATTGTACAATAATCGCATATACGATTGTATGTAAATTAATTACCTTTTTTTTATTTGTTTCTCATTGTATTTCAAAAATGTTAGGTTAACAGAAATTAATTTGTTCTTTATATTTAATAACTAATGTTTGCTATAGTAAATATAGTTTTCAATTTTAATGCAAGCCCAAAGGCTAAAAGTAATGATTTAAAATTTAAATTATTAATTTTTAAAGGCAAATTTAATACAATATAATCTTATATTATAATATAATGTTTAGTCATTTCATAGCCTTTAAATAATAAACCTAACTAAGAATTGTTGAGTCATGAAACAAATTTTGACATTAAAATAAAAACTATAAAATAATAAAATTACACATAGTACATTCTATGAAAATTAAACATTGAATTTAAAATGTCTTCAATGGCATTAAAAAAAATCTGATTTCCCTCCTGCCATCATTATATTTCCTCACACTAATGTTTTAATTTGTTATTTTTATTTTTGATCTGGTGATCCAGTTTGCGATGTGCAATTGTTGATTAGTCAGCTACATTTTCCAGTCGTATTTTTGAAATTTATATCCAATTTATTGGAATTTTGTGTTCCATCCCAAATTAATATTAAACCTATTTTATAATTATTAGTGCATGTGTGTATACAAACATACAACACGCTGGTCCATGAGCTGAGCTTTGATAATATATTATTTTTTTTTATTAATTATATGCTTTCAACAACTGCTTATAAATTATAATTATATTATTATTATTATTATTACTATAGGTTTATGAAGAGTATATTTTGGTTTGGAGATGTCGACCTGGATTCCTAGTCGTCATTATTAAAATAAATTATTCTGGAATAATTTTAATCTCAAAACATATTACATATTTTTGTAATTTGTATTTTGTTATGCTTATTTCAATTTCTGACCATCTAAAATGTAAATCATCAAAACGGCAACTTTTAGGTTGAAAACATTAAATTATAAAAAATTAATTGTTTCAGTATTGTATTGTATATCAATTAAAAATCTATTGTTTAATTTAAACTATTAAAATGGGCATTTGTGTATTTGATAATTGCACCAACACAATATACTCATTACTCGTAGACAAAAAACATTATTTTACAATACCTACTCTTGAAATGTTCAATCTCTTAAAATGCCGATAATAAAGACATAAAGTCAATATTATGCTAAAACTTTTTAAATAAATAAATTGATATAAAACAATTAATAAATAATTTTTTGAAATACCTATACAAATTTTAATTTTTCTGTTAATAGCTAATCATCAACATTCACTAAATGAAAAAAAAAATGACAAGACTATAATTTTGTTCCTAAAATGAATATAGACAAATTAAATTACCAATGTTCTTACATAAAATGCATTCTGGAATGTCTCTTATTATCTGTGATATACGTATCCAGTTTATATGTATGGAATTCACAACATTCTAGGTAATTTTATAATATATTTATTCATGAGCAATAAAATCAAACTATGAGTAATATTGTGTTTGTATAAACTTATTTGATTATTTATAACTTGTTTTCTGTTTTTTGTACTAAGAGATCATCCATCGACTATAAAGAAAAGATTTCTTAGTGTATCATTCATGCTAATAATTTCCCCATTATATACGTGGTATTTCATTAGTGACAAAACTAAAGTAAGACATACTTAATATAAAACTGTTTTTATTTTCTTAAAAAATGAAATAAATATTTTTAGGTACCTATTCGGTATTGGTTGGGTTTGAAATGGGATGGAATATTTATGTCTGCAGCTTCTTCACTTTTCTTAACATGTATATTATTCATGGGTCCAATATGCTTAATTTGTTGTAAAAACATTCAATTAAAAAATATCATTAGTAAGTTTTAAAAAGCTTACCTAATAAAATAATATACCTAATACAATTTAATAATTAAAAAACGAATAATTCTCAGGTATTGAAAATATAAAATCAAAGGTAACAGAATTAATTTGGCTCAGAAATTATGTGGTGGCGCCAATATCTGAAGAATTTACCTTTAGAGCTTGCATTATACCTCTATTGCTTCAAAGTTTCCAGCCAATGACCACTATTTTAATTTGTCCAATATTTTTTGGAGCAGGTAATGTAACTGTTTAATTAATATGACTACAATTCTAATCTTTACTCTTATTATGTATCTTGTTTAGCTCATTTTAATCAATGGATAGAAAGGATGCGAGCGGGTGTACCATGTTTGGATGCTTTTATTATGTCAGGTAAATTTTTTAATTCTTAAAAACATTTTGTTGTTGAATCTCACACAAGAACTATATATTTGAATTTCACTCCTTAGTAATGTTGAAATATTCTAAGGAAGGGTTACTTACAACTTTATATACTCTGTCTAGCAAGAGAATACACTGTAATCAGTTTTTCTGTGCTACTTCCACCCATTTTAAATTTTAAACTGGTCCAATATAGCAGGGATACGCAGAATCAGCGTGATCTCTCATTAGACAGAGTATAGTTATAGTCTAACAATTTCAACAGGCCGGTGACGCTAAAAAACTTATGTGTTTATATACGCTATAATTAAATCTGATATTTTTTAATAAACTCTGAAACTTAGATAGGCCATTGAAAATTAACTCTAAATTTAAAGGTATGAGTGGTAATAGTTTTTGTTATTTCCGTCGTTTTTGAAATCAAGGGCGGCGTTGAACGTGTTAATAATCAATATTTATAATAAAAATGTTTTGTTCTGAAATTGATCATTTAATAATTATTATCATTCTAGTGTTTCAATTTATGTATACTACAATATTTGGAGCATATTCGGCACTGCTGTTCATCTCCACTGGAAATGTTATAGGACCAATCATGGCTCATAAATTTTGCAATCACATGGGATTTCCTGACTTCCGAGAAATGTTTCAATTTCAAGAGCCAAAACGTAGCTGTTTACTAGTTCTTTCATTAGTCGGGTTAATACTGTGGTGCATATTGATAAAATATACTTCTGACCCACGCATATATTCTAACCAAATGGATTGGACTGAAATGAACCAATGTAATACCTTAAACTCCAGCAATAATTTTGAGCAAAAATATTTTGTAAAATTGTAAACACAAATACCTTTATTTACATACACACAAAAAGAAATTATGTACATTATAACATTTTTTTTTTAATTGTCTAGCTCAAAAATGTAATATAAATGCTTCTATTTAAATTGAAGCAATCAAACACAACAAAAATGTTAAATTTAAAATAAAAGACTGGATTATAGAAGAAGTTGTTAAGATTTTTTTATAAGAAACAAACAATAATTATATATGTTGTGTTTTTATACCATAAGTAAGAAAAAACAGTAAATGAGAAAAAAAATTGTTTGAGATATCACAAAAAGTAATTAAAAAGTAGGTATATGAATAAGTGAATAAACGAGTTATGTTGAACATTGAATAGTAAATATTTTTCAGTATTCAGAAATATACTAGTATATTCCTAACAGTTTAACCAATAAGAACATAATATTACTATGATTTATGAATTACCGTAAATTTGAATAGAAAATAATGTATTATCAACTTTAAATTATACATCATAATGGTAACAAAATATTTTTTGAAATAATAACAAGAATTTATTAAGTTGCTTTTTAAAATACAAGTCTGTTGTGATATTTTAATTTACAAAAAAACATTATTTTCTATTATATTTTATTTATAAATTTACAAATATTTTTTTCAACAATTAAAAAAAAATACTAAGTATTTTTTTTTTTACTTATTTCTACCTATAGGTTTAATGGTTTGACCCATTTGTTTAAAATCCAAAAATAATTATTTGAATTATATTAAGGAATCAATTGTACTTGGGTCAGTAGACTAAATCACAGATTGAAAACATTAATCCCATCACTGAGTTGATCTGTATACAGATGAGAATGAGAAGCAATTCTTATTTAAGATCAGTACAGAATTCAAGAGTCCAATTTACCAGTCAATGAGATATTACTGATTTTTGACGACTATGGAACTTGCATGCTATTTAAGTCGCCTGAAATATATAAATATAACATTAAAATAATAAATTATTCTGACAAATTATAAATAACAAACATTTTGGTAACAACAGATATTAGACTGACTTGCATCTTGAAATCTTCTTCCAGCTTCTTCTTTTTCATTGCCATCGAAATACCAAAGAGTAATTGCATACCTAAACCAAAATAAAGCAAATACATTGATTAAACTCAATTACATACTTCAGAAATGTTAAATAGGGTTATAATGTCATAAGGTTTAAAGGTTGCATAAATTCACCTAGTTTTAAAAGCTGGTTGAACTTCATGAGGATTTCTTCGGTCAGACCAAAAGAATAATATACGATCAAATAATGGTTCTATGTCAGCTACTTGATCACTCCAACCTTCCGGAAATATTCTTAGCAAGCCACCATTTTCCTATAGTACAATTAATAAATTCAATAAGCTTATTATTAGTAAGATCATAGATTACAAAACTATCAAACAATGTCACTGACCAATTTTATCTAAACACAAATAGAATAATTTTGAAAACTATTATATAGAATATTAATTCCGAGAACCAATTTTTCTGCATTAAAGAATAGAGGTATTTTAGTAAGTTTATCAATGTTATGTATAATCTCAATTACAAGATAAAAATGCTATTAAATGTTACAAGAAATTAAATATAATAATATATCAGAAACATGAGACCATTAATTGATTTACGTCTACTGGTAATATGATTATTTTATTTTATCGCAAATAATTTACCTATCATTTAGAGCTAATTTTTATTCATTTAAAATATAATTACAATCATTATAAAACTACATGAAAAAAAAAACAATAAATAATAAGAACAAAATAATTTCATAAACCAGACTAAATATAAATGTTGGATGTCTACCAATATTTTACTTGAGTGCTTACTTTAATATCCCAGTCTTTATTTAAATAATATATCGCAGTAATACATCGGCCATCTTTGTTTGGATTATCTACATGCTTGACATAATGAGATCCATGTCCTGGATAACAAGCGACCATAGCCTAAAATAAATTTATGTTATTTAATTGTATGTAAAAGTTCATAATAAAAACCTATAAATAAAGTAGGATAGCTAACTATTCAATGCATATAACTGTTTATTTGAAATACAATAATGTTTAGAGTAGGAAACTAGTTCTATTTGAACAAAAAAGAATGACAAAAAGATCAACAATATTATCATAGTAAAAGATATACAAAAAAATATTTTTGTAATAATATTTTCTTCGGTAGTATAAGTCATAAGTGATAAGTAATAAGTGCAAGCAGGATACCGGAGATGTTATGTCCTTGACCCTGATTACTAAAATTAAACTGAAAAGATACTACTTTTGCTAATCAGAGTAAAATATCTCAAATCAGTATATATGATGTACAAGATTGAACATGCAATTGGCCCACAAACTTTGTCAATGTTCAATGTATCATATTCACAGGGACTGCAAATAAATGTAGCCGGTTAAATTATTTATTTAGTTTTATAACTTAAAATAATTCATCAATTGGATTTTTTAACTTTATTATTGCTTGGATCTATATGTCAATATACCTAAATGTATTTATATCATGGTATTCTTAAACCGTCATTGGTTGCATGGTGAGATATTTTCTCACTCTGGTAATACTTTAGTTTAGTTACCACTGCCTATTGTGTCAGTTTATTGCCTTAGGCATCCATGTACGTGTTTAGTAACATAATATAATCTAAAAATAATTGTACATCAACCCAAACTATTAATTGGCAATTTTTGTATAGTAGAATATAGAAGTTTGGTGATCAATACTTATATAGTGAGAGAAATTCTCTACAAGTGATCAATGAAGTATAAAAAAAAGATGCAACTAATAACGAGTTAACTTAACTAAATATATCAAATTTTTATATTTTTTTAATACAAACTTAGATAAACGTGACTACCTAAAGACTTAACTATATCTAACGTCAGTAAAGACGAAGAATCAATCTAATAAATACACCAACAGTTAGAATTCCTAACTATTATGTAGGTAATCTTAGCACATATTTGTAATTATTGTAATTAATTTGTAAAAACTTGTAATTGTAGGTACATAGTAGTGGCTGAATATAGTTATAAATATGTTGAAGTCATCATTTTAATCAAAAGTAAATTTTAAACAAATTAGATAATAATAAATTATAACTACCTATGCTGCCGTCATAAGATAAATGCGCAAGTTACTTTCAAACGTTTTGTGCAAAAACAGGTTTTTACTTTTTAAGTTGTTCCATAGTATTGGTATAAGTTATTTTATGTTTTATTATTTTAATAAATATAAATAAATTAAGTTATTTGAGTTTTATTACAGTAATCAGTACTCAGAAGTTTATAATATTTTAAAGTTAAATATTATAAAATAATAATGTTATTATTTCAATTTTACAATATTACACAGCAAATTATTGTTTTTACTACAGACTAAGCTAAAATGCACTATAAATACCTAGTTATGCAATTTTACGGCAATTTTACGGCATATTTACCCAGTACCTGGAATTTTTCAACAACTTACATAGTATTTAAGCTTGTGAGGCAGTATGGCCAAATCATTTTATTTTATGACTTCATAGTTTAACTGATGTTTATGTGTTTATTGTTACATATTATGTGTCCTAACAATACTGTTAATATTAAAAACTAAGAGTTAAGGTATACATTCTATGTAAAGCTGGGTCCAGACTAGAGTTTTTTATTTTGTACATAAATTTCTTGAATATAATGAATTTTTCTAAACAACTTACTTTGGTCCTGCCATTAATTGTATAGTTTCCAAGTTTACCATTGTCATTCATTTTGTTTGATCCCATGACTACGGCATCAACATCACTTATAAGCTGTCCAATTTGTTTGCAACAATCCTCACGACCATCAACCCAAATGATCTGATCACCTCGTATAGTTTTGAGATTATTACTCGCTTTATTTCGAACCAATTGACCATCCTTGAACACTCCCATGTTATATAGATTCAAAACTTCATCTAGTACAGTCATACCACGTTGATAACCTAGGAAATTATCTAACACGCACACTCCATACAGATCCATGTCGCGTATAATGTTGCGACATAGATCAACATAGTCACTGCGCTGGGACATTGGTACATTGGTACTTTGAACACTGTGGCTGGCTCTTCTATTTCGATTTCGTCCCATTACAAAGACATATTCTGAGAAAAAAAAACACAATACACCTGTAATACATTTACACATTTGTCGACAAAGCTTTAAGGCAATCTCGACCACTACCATCTGGTGTCCTGACATACCTACCTCACATGATAGTGTGAATGATCGGACAATAAAGTGTTGTTTTATTTTTACTCGATCACGTCGTGGCTGGTGATGATTTCGTGTCGATTCACAATTGTTGGTCGTAGTTTTGCATTAAGGTCACGACGATGGCCGCACAGGTGTGAATCCGTGAGAAAGATACCGAATGCAATATCACTCACACACCGGGAGATCTGAGAACAGACGAAATCTTCTGATGGTACTATAACTGATTTCCACCCGGAAACGGAAAATAAAAACTAAAAACATTCGATTCACACACCACCAAATTTCTTACAGACACATGCACAAGCGTAAGCACACACGGGCGAAGTGCGAAATCGTAGTTCGTACACACATTGACACACAGACCAGATCGAATGAAAAACACATGAATATCGCAATTCGCAAACGGACCACGGACGAACCACGAACGCAAACTGCACGTACGCACTACGGCTACTACGGCACCTACCTACCTACATAGTACATAATATTAAAATAGTAATAATAATAATAATAATACTTATCTCGAAGGTGCACTATCTACGAAGAGATAACACCGGCGGTGATGGCGAATGAAAGTAGCTGCCCGAATGCAGGTCTTGCCGGTAATGTGGTCACGCCACAGTCCGTGGTATGGTATCATAGAATATACTCTATGTATGGTATACAGCACGGATCACGATTTAAGATACTATCTTAAATCGTGGCACGGATAAAGATACTATCTATATCCGTGGTGTACAGTCAGGTGCACGAGCAAGCCATACAGCCACGGGGTTCAGTTGTTCACCTTAAATACTATATACTATGGCTAAATATATATATGTAATTTAGCCATGCTATGTACGACAGTCGGCAATACTGTGGGGACAACTATGGTCAAAACTGGCGACCAATTCTCATCAGTTCCCCCGAAATTGTAGTTATGGTTGTCGTTATTTTACCCCTTAAAATAAATATTATGTTATAAAAAAAATGTTAATACCTATTACTGCATTAGTTTCAATATTTCAGATAAAAATACAATTTGTGGTTCTATAATTTATTTTAAATATTGTAATCCTTTTTAAAAATAAAAAATTAAATAATTTTTTAAGGAGTAAAATCAAGCAGTTTTAATAGTAATCTCGGGCTGGTCGCCAGGTTCTACAGTAGGTAGTAAGTGTCCCGTACATAGTATTTGTTCACCTTCACAAATCTGCAGTACAGCATGTCGTGTCGGGTTCTGTACATGTAATACGTAGGTAACAACATTTTGGTAGCTTATACAAGAATAGATAATAATTTAGAGATAATTCTATAGCGAAAAATGTTTTGCAGTACGAATGACCACGTTTGAAACGTTGAAAAGGTTGATATGATCGTAAGCACACAGAATAGATGAATCTATTTCATCTAATCTGTGGTAAGCGCTTGGTGCGGTATGTAAATTTACCGTAGTATATATTTGGAGGTATAATAGGTGCAGTGTTTGGAAAGAACGTCGCTCATGAACGCACGTTAACGTTCATATTATATAGTGAAGGGTACGTGAACGTCACTTGTTTATTGCAAATAGAACATGAACGTGAACGACGTGTATATTTTTAATGAATTTGATCGATTTTTAAGACGTTCAATTTACTTACCATTTAATAAATATTATAATATGTACAAAATATATTAATTAATTATATTATAATGATAATATTTTCATTTAGATTCTGAGCAAAGCGATGAATGTATTGATTTTACAATGATGTGTGTTTTATTTTTATTTTTTTATTTTTTATTTATTTTTGTGTCTGTCATCACCTTTTAGGACAGTAAAAGTGCTTGGATTTTCTTCAACAGTAACTTTTCTGATAGGAAAGTGTATCTAGTTGGTAGTTTGGGAGGTCAAAAGTAAAAATTTCCAAGTAGTTTTCAAAAGTGACGTGAAAAACAAAAGAAAAATTAAGGAAAAACGGGAAGTTTTACGCAAAATCTGTTTTCGAGAAAATCGATTTTGGTTTTTAGTGTAACTCTAAAATAAATGATCGTAGGTACATGAAATTTTGACTGAATGTTTATTATTAGCATTTTCTATACACGATAACATTTTGAAAATAATTTGACTCTTTTTGAGCTGTTGACGGACATTGTCAGTTTTCAATTTTTTTTGTTTTATTTTCTGTAAATATCAATAAAATTTTATTTGTTGGGTAAAAAAGCGTGAAAATTTAATATAAGGCTCCTGATATTTCGTTCTAATAGCAGTTGAAAAATATTAAAAATACATAGGCACATTTTTTTTTATAAACATTTTAAGTTCAAATTTTGACAACAATTATCAAATTTATAATTTAATGATTATTTTGTAGTTAAAAATTTATAAAATGTTCAACTTCTATAGCTAAGGATTGAAAATTGAAAACAAGGCTCCACGTAAATAGGTTATATATAAATTACTTTATTCACAATAATATCATCAATTAATATACTTGGTAATATCATAGGCTGACTGACCGTTTTCGCTCAGAATCGTTTTTCTTATACAATGATATAATATCATTGAATTCAAATTTAACATCATCCATTACAGTGATCCACTTGTAACCTACAGTACAGCAGAGAGACATCCACTTACCCACTTTTTTCTCATTATAATTCCTATAATATTTGTTTAATTGCAAAATATATAAATTAAATACGCAAAATTCCAGTGTCAGCAACAACAATAATATTATGATTTCCATGAATTTGTAATAAACCTAATCGGTTTATCATAATAAGTACCCTAGTATTCGCTTAATATTATCACTAGAAAATCCTTATCAAAATGTAACTCAAATAACGTGTCAGATATTAAAAATTCATTCAGATAATTTATAAATTGTATATGCTCTAAATCAGTGGTTCTCAATCTTTTTTGTACCTCGACCCAAATTTCTCCCGAAAAATCTTTCACGACCCACGTGGTATAACTTTTCAAAAAGTAGTTATAGAAACAGAATTTGTTTATTACTTTTAATAAGTATTTATCATTTTATAGGTTTATAAATTATAATCAATATATTTTTACAAAATAATGTACTTTTAATAATGAGGCGTATTAATTAATACCCGTCGTAATAAATAAATATACGACAAATTATTATTTATTACCCACGTAATTTTTGGTTCTATATTACTATAATAATATAAGTATATTTAATATTAATTTAACATAAATTTCTTGGAATCTAAATAATTCAAAAAAATGTTCTCCACCAAAAATTTACTGACAACCCACCAATGAGTCGCGACCCACAGTTTGAGAAACGCTGCTGTAAAGTCTAAATTGTATTTTTTTTTTTTTTTTTTTTTGGTTGAGTCGTATATGTTTATGGGTTTTTAATTTTTATTTTGACTGCAGGCTAACGATTCATAAGAAAAAATTAAATGAACGACCCAATGAACGCGTTTGTTTTTTTAAAGAACGTGAACATGAACGCGTTTGTTTAAAAAAAACACGAACGTGAACGTGAACGAGTTCATTCTTTTAGTGAACGTTCCGAACACTGAATATGTGTAACAGTTGTAATTTTAAATAAAATCATTTTATAGGTACTTTATATTCATAAACGTACATCAAAATCATAGAAAAGTAAGTAAAGTTAAGTACTGATTATTATAAATAACAAGATGGCCCCGTGAGTGAGACTCGCGTTGAAAAGTGGAAAGCGGAAAAAATATAAACAAATTCAACCATGGCGTATGTATTGGTTATTGAAACTGAACAGATAAAACGCTGGAACATGCATAACTGTTTAGCAAACAGACAGTCCAGATATCTCTGTTATCAAACGTTTCCAACGTTAACCGCTATAAAATTTCATCATAGTTTTCATTTATTGCGTGGTATATGGTGATGCATTCTTTTTTTCATTTTATTACTTATTTTGTGTATTATTAATGATTAAGTAAACAAACGTCAGTTTCTTATCATTCAGAAACTATAATAGGGCTGGGGTTTTAAGGGAGATCACCGGTGGGAAATTTCACGGGGTGGCATACTTTGGGAGTGGAAAATTATCTCAGATAACATAAACAAACACCTTAATTTTTCTTTGTAAAGATAATATTAATCTGAAAACAAAAAAAAAATGATGTGCTGAACAATTAACAGTGATATTGGTATTTTAGTTTAATATGGAAATATTATTCATGTTATCTTATGTGAGTGTGACCCACTAATGTTTACTAAACTTTAAAAATTTTAATCGAATATTTAAATGTATAACATATTAATATAGTATATATATTCAGTTATTGTATTGTTGCTACATAGTACCTACATCTAACTAATATATAAATGTGAAATTAAAATCTCTCTATAGGCTTAACTCTGGAACTACTTATCAGATCTTCTAAACTGTTTTTAAACGAAAGAGTATATCAAGAGAAGGTTCTTATTTCTATATTTTAGGAAAATCCACCGGAAAAGTAGGATATCTGGATATCAAAAATACAACAGTGGCGACATTTGTTCAAAAAATTAACTAAATAAAATAAAAATGTAGTTTATTGTTGCAGGTTAAAATAATAATAGTGTATTATATATTGGTTGCTATTGGTTAATTAGGCATGTTTGTTGATTTTTATTATTTTTTTTGTCAATATATATATACATTATACACTAACTGATCCCGTGCACTTCGTTGCCCGTTAAATGTACCAACTCTATATGACTATATGACTCAAACTATGTTCAATTCGTTATTTAGTATTCGGTGTATGGTGTTCAAAATTTATCTTAACTTTGCTGTTGCCTGGAATAAAAATTCTGATTCGCAGCAGTATATTATCGTGCTGTTTGTACGTAACTGTATGGATTTAACTCTAAAGTATCAAAGTTATACCAAGTTTGTCGTTTTCACTTAATTCCACTTACGGTGGATTAATATAATCAATTAATAAAAACTAACCCAAACTATAATCGTACTAAAATCCAATGAATATAAAAAAAAACAAATTTAACCCTTTTTAAATTTTTAAATTATCCATAGGTCTAATCTACACACAAACATTAATTTAGATGTATATATTTATAACCCATAGGCCATAGCAACCATTGATAAATAAAAATTTCTATCGTAAATCTCAAAATTCCTGTTTGAGCACCTACCGGGGGCGATCAATTCCCTTTTTAAATTAGCCTATGACACTCACAAGGAATGTGGCTTTCTATTGGTGAAAGAATTTTTGAAATCGGTTCAGTAGTTTCGGAGTTTATCCCAACATACAAACAAACGCTATCATTTTATATATTAGCATAGATATAGATCAGAAAATGTTGCTAATTGCAAATGCATATTGTACCTACTACCTACCTACTAAAATACTTAAAAAATGTAGGGCCGTATTCCATAATCGATGCTTAAGATAAGTATTGCTTAATCTAATTTTGATAATTTGAAAAATAAAAATAATGTAATAACAACTAAAAGCAATGCTTTAGGTCTTGACCAACCTTAATTTAAATAATAATTTTCCTTTTTTTAAGTCAAAGTCTTCGTTTATGAATCTTAATTGAATTTTGAGTCATAAGTATAGCATAATATGTGACTGGGTCACGTAAAAGTATATATTTTTATTCCCAAAAGCGCAATGTATACAATACGCTAGCCCGAATATTCTTAACGCCACCTTTGATTCACTACGCTCAGGTTAATATGTACCTATTTTGCCTATACTATACACCGGGTAACTAATTCCTTAGATTTGAGTGAAATATTTAAAACATTAATTATTAATATGTATATAATATTATTAACTAGTTGTCACCCGCGTGCTCCGCCTCTGTGGATAGTTGCTTGCAAATTGTGGTGCTGTTTCGTAACTCCACAAATCCTGTCTATCTATCGTGCAACGTTTTTTTTTTATATGAAGAGTAATTATACTGTATGCAGAGTAGTGTAAAACTGTTAAAAACTTATTTTAACTTTTCCGTTACCCAAAAAAAAAATTCTGATTATTCAAATCCTGTGTAATATGATGGGGAAGCAATATCTTTTTAAGTGTAAATAATATTATATTTTAATGTATAGCCATTTCGACCGGCGTTATCCCGTGAGATTCGCAGCAGTATATTATCAGGTAGGCTGCAATCTATCTACGGTAGATCGCGGACCCCGTGCTATTTTTACTGGTCATAGTTAATAGGTCTATGGTACTGGTGGAAGACATAAGCGCCAAAATGAGATCAGAAAAAAAAATTTGTATCGTCCGAAAGCGCAAAAATCTTAGATACCTATGTGTCACGCTTAATGGATATCAGGTACATATAGAACTATATATTATATTTTACAATTTTTTATAAGATCGAAAAAATCAACCGATTTATTCAAATTATATTTATTTGTATGTATATTATATTTTATCAATTTATTATTGACATTTCTTCATAAGATCGAAAAAATCAACCAATTTATTAATTTCTAATATATTTATTGAAAATTTTCATAAGATAGACATTTTAAAATAATTATTTATGTAAACTTTTAATTTTGGCGCAAATGATATGCCATTTTTGCTTATGTCATATTTTAGCCGTTTGTACTTAGGTGTAAATTTTAATTATCAAAGTATCAAGTATCAAAGTTATACCAAGTTTTTTGTTTTTACTTAATTCAACATACAGTGTACATGTTATTAATTTTTTCTTCAACTATATTGTTCCTAGATAAACGCATCCTCTTTGCACTATTTGTGGAGCGGTCAAGGTTTGATTTCCTCTTTTATTTTAATAAAATTCTTCAAAATTAACAACTAAAACAAAACTATAATAATCATAACCAATAGCAACCTTACAATAAACAAAAATATATTATAGTTTAATTTATTTTTTTCTGGACAGATTGCGCCATTAATGTATTTTTTATTTCCAGATTTCCTACTTTTCCGGTGGATTTTCCTAAAATTTTCTTTCATAAAAACCTTGTCCTGATAATTATGAACACAAACAAAAAAAAATAAGCCTAATCGGTCAAACCGTTTCGGAGCCAAACCGTAACACAAAATATGGACTTGCTTTTATAGTATATATATATAGTCGTAAAGATTATAATTATAATACATTATATAGTTGCTATCGGAGCCTCACAGTTAGATCCAGAACGACCATAAGAACTTAGAAATATAAAATAAAGATACAAACTTCCCTTATAAAAACGTATATATATTATTTTCTGACCGTTTTCAGAAGTGGATTATGATTTTAAAAATGCACAACTATCGTATCAGTTGTTATCAACCAGTGTACCTAACATAAAATAGTATTTTTTTTACGTTTTTTCGGAAAACATAATTTTTATTACCTATATTTAACGATGAATTGTGAACTGAACGTCTGCACTCTAGTCTCTAGATAATACGGTACAACTAGGTTTCACCGGAAGAGTCGATGTTTACACGTAAGTTTGTTTTTATATTATATTGGTATACAATTTGAACCAGTGATTTACCCCTTGATAAATTTTAAAATATCTTTGGAGATAAAATATTTTCATTTCCCCTGAGAATTTCTTATCATCTGAGAGCATGGTAGTGCGCCAGGCCAAGTTCCAGCAATACCAGTGTATCTTTATTACACGAATCAATTCGCCCAGTTTTTCTAACCCATATATCTCTGTTTCCTCTGAAGATAAACTTTTGAAATTTAAAACACAGATTAATCTCGAGTAGCTTAGGACGCTGTAAGAAAATGAGCCCTTAATTTGTGCCATTTCAAAATGGGAGGTTTTCAAAATTTGCAATACTGTTACTGACTCACTAACTCACTCACTCATTGATCATCAAAACTATAAGACACTTCCCGTATAGGTAGAAACGTGAAATTTGGCACAAAGGTAGATTTTACAGTGTAACTTAAAGGAAAAATCTAAAAATTGAAATTTTTTCAAAATGTATGTCGCTTTAGAGAGTGTATTTCTAAACGTATGACGTGGCGCGCTTAGCACGCATAAACGTTTTCTTTTAAACAGCGTTACAATATGGTAATAAGAAATTGTTTATGGTTAAATTTATATATATTTATTATTTATAAAAAATAGTAATTTTTTCATAAATTTATTTTATTCAAATACAAAATGTAATATAATTATTCAAATACAGAATATTTTAATAATATTCGTTGGCTTACGGACGATAATTTTACGTGATAACGTCATTAGAAAACATTGATGAAAAATTGCATACTCTTATGAATTGAATGGAATTATTATCACTAAATTATCATTATTTTGTATAATACAAAGGAGTTACCGAAATAGACATTGTTGAATATAACTGTCTAAGATCTCTGTATAGGCCAGACTTAACAACTATTCTATCTGAAAAATCTCGACGACGAAAAATAAAAGATCGTACTTGGCTATCTTTGCCTGGTATTGACAATGCTCAAGAGTCTAATTTCTCAGCTCCTCAAACGGTCTTACAAGAGCAAATCTACGACAAATAAAAAAAAATTAAGAAATTAAAAAATTAAAAATAAAAATAAAACAACACGTCGTCCACGATGCTGAAGCCCGCAAAAATAAATGATATCCCAACAAAAACCTAACAGTGAAAAAAGGCCAAGTTCCAAACTTCCTACCAAAAAGTCGGCCTATCAAAGTAGTGAAATCAACTACATTGTGGCTTAGTCTGATATTTTTAAATTCATAACCTCACTGCACTCCTACATTAAAAAGTAACACTCCTCAATTATTTGTATTGTTTAATACTTGGCCAGCATAAAACAGCACTAACGAATACATTCATCGCTCCGCTCAGAATCTAAAATGTATCGAAACTCGAAAAGGTATTTAAATAGGAATCCTGAAGTTGAGTCATAATAATATTACTCAAATATTTGTTCGGTCTAAGCGGTCGAAGTCGAAGATGTATTTACTAAATTATTATCAATTACGCTATTTAGTAATTACTATCCATACGAAAATAAATGTCTACATTTTACCTATTATGTTTTAAAACACACACACACACACACACATATATATAAATGTGAAAATGAAAACCTTTAAGGCCTATGTTCTCGGAAACTACTGAACCGAACGTCATGATTTTTTTTTTAAATTGAAGAGCTCATTGTAGAGAAGGTATATGGCATTTGATCGATTCTCTAACTTAATAAACAAAGGAGCTATCAATTATTATAAATAATGGCCTGTTACGTAATAATAATAAATAATAATAAATCAGTATTATTCTCAACTCCTATAACCCATAGCAACCATTAATAAACAACAATTTCTATCGTAAATCTCAAAATTTCTGTTTGAGAACCTACCAGGGGTGATCAATTCCCTTTTTAAATTAGTCTGTGACACTCACAAAGACTGTGGCTTTCTATTGGTGAAAGAATTTTCGAAATCGGTTCAGTAGTTCCAGAGATTACCCTCAACAATGGTAACTAACAACTCCTCTTTGGCTCTTTATATAATAGTATAGACTAGCTGATCCCGTGCACTTCGTTGCCCGTTAAATGTATCAACTCTATATGACTCAAACTTTGTTCAATTCGTTATTTAATATCCGGTGTATGGTGTTCAAAATTTATCTTAACTTTTCCGTTGCCCGGAATAAAAATTCTGATTCACAGCAGTACATTATCAGGTAGGCAATGTACCTGCGATATATCGCGGATCCCGTGCTGTTTGTACGCATGATTTAACTCTAAAGTATCAAAGTTATACCAAATTTTTACTTAATATAATCAATTTGTACAAAATTCTATTCTAACCTAACCGTACTAAAATTCGATGAATGAAATAAAAAATATATTTAACCCTTTGTAAATATTAACCTATCTTCTTCCCAGAGGTCTAATCTACCAGCTAACTATATAAATACACAGACTATAACTATACAGACTAAACTCTGGAACTACTTATCAGATCTTATATGTATATTGACAAAAGACAAAAATACAAAATCAACAAATATAACCGATTAACCAATAGTAACCAATATATTATACACAGGTGGATTTTCCTAAAATTTTCTTTCATATAAACCTTATCCCTAAAATACTCTTTCGTTCAAAAAAAATCATGACATTTATAATATATACAAGGTGATCTGATAAGTAGTTCCAAAGTTTAGTCTGTATATTTATATAGTTAGATATATATATAAATTAATGTTTGTGGGTAGATTGGACCTCTGGGAAGAAGATAGGTTAATTTACAAAAGGTTAAATTAATTTATTTTTTTATTCATCAGATTTTAGTACGGTTAGGTTAGAATATGATTTTGTATAAATTGATTATATTAATCCACTGTAGGTGGAATTAAGTAAAAACGACAAACTTGGTATAACTTTAATACTTTAGAATTATACACTAAGAATAATCATACACTTACGCACAAACAGCACGGGGTCTGCGATATACCGCAGGTACATTGCCTACCTGATAATGTACTGCTGTGAATCAGAATTTTTATTCCGGGCAACGGAAAAGTTAAGATAAATTTTGAACACCATACACCGAATATTAAATAACGAATTGAACAAAGTTTGAGTCATATAGAGTTGATACATTTAACGGGCAACGAAGTGCTCGGGATCAGCTAGTATATATAATATATTTACATATAGATTATTATAGACGTAAACTCAATCTTTTTTGTGGACATCAACACTAATATAAGCAATATTTTATATACCATTCAAAAACACAAGTATTACAGAATCGCCTGTTTATACTTTACTCTATACTTCACCCTATAGTATTTTTAGTGAACACTCGCCCAAACTGTGTACGCCGGAAAGGCCAATAGCTATTATAATGATTATAGCACAAAATAGACCTAATACATCTTAAAAATAACGCTGTATAGTTATAGTACACCTACCTATAATATTTTATTTTTTTTGAGCTACCATTAGCTGTTTTTTTGGTTGTAGCTAGGTTGTTTGTAGGGGGAGTAACGGTTGATTGATACACATTTTGTATGTGTGGCAAGGTTTTGTTGCTAAAAATCACGAGTGGTCACCCATCCGGGAGCTAGCAACACCGGCCGATACGTACACTCAGAGCGTTTCCGCCGTAGGGTGTATGAACCACACCACACCAACCTACCTATAAAAATAATTGTACGTAATAATATAACAATATACATAATAGTAGTGTATACATTTAGAATATCTCATTTTTTTTATATCAGAACCAACATTTGGCAATAGATTCTTGGAATGCCAACTATTATTTTTTAAAAAGGTCAAGGAGGGAGGACTAAATGACTATCCCACATTTATTTTGATACCAAAACAGGAAACCGCACATACTTGATGTGTATCAATTAATAGGTTTGGGTACAGCGTATACCGTCACATCGTACGTATGGCATACCTATACGTATACGTATTTGTGTTATGATTAAACTTTCAAAGAATAATTCAATTGACACTCAAACAATTCTTATCTCTAGCTTCACTATTTAGTCATAATACCCATAATAATCTATACGATTATATAAGTATAAGCACCTACCGTCTAATCCACTACATTTCATGTAGAGTTCACACAAATAACACAGTTCTAGAAACGCGATTCATAATGTACCATCCATTTATACTTTATTGGCTATTAATTGTGATCACAACAACTGCTACTTTCGACAAAAAATATCAGATCAAACTGTTGAAAGATTCTTCTAGTAAAAATATCAATAACATCAACAACCATGTACCCGAAGGAGCTTGTGGTGGACATTGCATCAATTCAAATAGTCATCAGATTAAAAATTATCCAGAAGTAATTATTAGTTAGTCTTGTACTCTTATATTCTTAAAATTACATAAAAATAAATAATAATGTAAGAATATAGTATATACTATATACCAAACTATACCAACTTTTATATAGACAATAGACTGATTCAGTGGCGTATTTAGGAATTTGTCATGGGGAGGATCAGAAAACAGAGCCGCGGGGCAAAGCCCCCCATGGCCCATACCACCCAATTACTTTTTATAAAATAAATATACCATATTCGTAAGACGCTATAAAATGTTTGAATTTTTAATTATTAAATTATAATATGTACAAAACAAATTTAAAAAAGCGGGGAAGCGGATGTTGCTCTGCTGCACAGGAGGTTACAAGTGGGTCAATGTAAAATGGATTGTATTATACTTGAATTCAATGAAATAATATCATTGTATAAGAAAAACGATTCTGAGCGAAGAAGGTTTGTCAGTCTGGATATTTCATATTGTCATTATTTATGATAGCCTGCAAGTTGAATTAATATTGAAATATTTTTTTTTATTCGTGTCTATGGTGATAAACAAAGCATTAGAAATTAAAATCTCATTTTTAGGTACTTTTCCCGTGGCATTAAATAACTATTGAGAAAATCAAAAAATTACCTCCCCAAAGCACCATCTTGGTCCAATTTGCTAAAAAATAAGGTACTTGTATTGAAATTGAAGCACTCCTTCTGCAGGTAGAAATTTTGTATACAGGATAAAAAAAAATAAACACCACTGTAAAACCACTAGCTTCATCGCTCCGCTCAGAATCTAATATAGTTATGTTATAACTTATAACTTTTATAAAAATATTTCCTAGAGGTTTGAGGATTTTAAGGTTGAAAGAGATTTCTTAGGTAGATACTGGCAATGTTCAAAACTACAAAATAATTGATTTAAAAATAACCATTTTCAGTACCAAACTCAAAACAAAAAAAAATCACAATATTAATTGAAAATTTTGATAACTGAAGCTTCGAAATTTTTTTACAAAATCCTTCGTATCTTATGATAAAATTTGTTTTTTTTAATCGTGTAAAAACACAACATTTGACATGTATGAGTTACGAGTCAATGGGGGGGACCCCTTGGACCCCCCTCGTAAATACGCCACTGGACTGACTGACTACCTGCAGTCCAATATTTATAATAATTAACGTGTTTATGGCTCTGGTATGTCTCAATCTACTGACGTCTGACACCCTTATATTGCTACATAATATGATGATGATTTATCTAATTAACAACCCCAGAAGTTTAGTCCCCGAAAAAAAAACCCCCGTTAAAAATAACCACGGAAAAAATAACGTGTACCAGGTACCTAACCTACCTAACACATATTCAGATATTCTTTAGATTTCAATGACAGACAGTCTACGTATGAAAAAAAATAGTCAATTTTTTTAGTCATAATAAAATTGTAATAGGTACAATTTTAATAATATATAAATACAAAATAAATAGTCAAATTTGTTTTGGAATGTCAACAAAACATTATAACCATTACCATAAAGGTGAAACTAGAAAATGTCATTAGACAGGCCAAATTATAAATATGAAAACGAATTCTAATTACAAAATATAAGTTTTTAATTAAAATTGTATTAAGTTAGTATGTTATCCAGTTTGTAGCATTGGGTCAGGCCATGGCCTGATTGGCCTAAATCGTAGTTTTACCTGTAACCGTATTTGCTCCAAATCGTTTTTATCGTATATAATAATTTATTAAATTATTATTGAATCCAAATTATATAATTGTGAGGATATAACAATTTTAAGTACTTACTTAGGGATGCCTTACATTTTACTAAATGCAATGACATACAAATATTTAGATTAATTTTAATTTTATAATATATATTATATATAAATAGGTACTTGAACCCATTTTCACTGCTCCACGGCAAAGTATAGTGGTAGGTATATCGACTCAAAAGTTAATAACAATGATCATATAATATGATGGCAATAAACACAATTATAATAATTGTATATTAATCATTGTCCCAACTTTCCCATGACCACCTTTTTATAATTTTGCAAAATCTCATATGGGGTTATTTATTCAGGGTTTTTTTTATCGGAGACTCAATTTCCGTTGTTATTTTTATACGGTACCGCTGATGATACCGACAATGGCATACCGCCCTTATCGCCACTATGGCACTATTGCAAAATGCAAAGTCCAGGCTATAGTATAGTCACCAATTTACTTCAGGATCAAGCAAATAACATTGAGCACGTTCGCCACGTTCCATTATAGTACGTTCTAAACCTTACACATCGACTTGGTTAAATATTTCAGTTACTGAACTCGTTCAAATAACGTACCTACAAACATTTCCATACACAAGCTTATATTCAATTTTTGCATCCAGGTCGTTAAATAAATAAATAATATTAGGTACCATCGTTATCTGTGCTAAAATTGAATGTCTTGATGTTTTAGATACCGTTGGACATAATAATGGAATTAAACCAGGTTAAAAGTGTTTCAGAATTATTTTGGAAGTTTATGCCACATATCAATATTTATGAAGTATTGAAATACAAAACTAATGATGGTCAAAGTAAGATAGTAAAAATACATTATATCAGATATGCCTAAAAATATTTATGGATAAAAAACAGTAATACATTTAACAAAACAGTACAGACAGTATTACATCATTCAACATTTTTGGAACGATTCTATTTTAGCAACTTTACGATTTTTGAAATTTTTTTTTTAAAATGTGTCTTAGGGTGCTTTGTAAGAATGTAAAAAAAAAAGACCGGACAGACTTCGTTTTGAAGTTATTGATGAAAAACTTCAAAAACTAAATTTTTTTCGTATAACGCGCATTTTTAAAAAAAAGAATAGTTAATCATTGAATATCGCTTGAACAAAAAAGTCAAAAATATCCCCCGATTTGCTGTGTAAAACCACTTTGACTAGGCCTCGGAATTAAACAAAGTTGTTAAAAAGCACATAATGATATAATGTTCTAGAATTGCCCCTCGCTTGCACGCTGCGCTCGAACAAAAATTCGATTTATCGTTTTTCAACAATAACTTCAAAACGAAGTTTGTCCGGGCTTTTTTTTTATATTCTTACAAAGCACCGTAAAATACACATTTTGGAAAAAAAAAAATTGAAAAATCGATAGGTTGCTAAACCAGAAGTATGCCACATTTTTATAAATTATTGCAATATTTTAATTACACTTTATAATCCAAAGATTCAACAATTATTCCAAAAGCGGCAACTTGCACCACAGAAAATCAAACAGTGAGCCTGAGAGACGATGATAACCCAAGTTTATACTTTTTACCACCTTGTACACGAGTGAAGCGATGTGGTGGTTGTTGTGGTAGCCTTTTGGTTTCTTGTCAGCCGACCAAAGTAGAGATGCTCAATTTTGAAGAAAGTTTAACGTTCTAAACATTAATTGAATGTTTGGTTTTGTATAAATTTTATTCTTATCTTAAATTTGTTAACCGCAGGTCACCATTATACAATATTATAACGGAACGTTCACTTTCAAAGAAAAGAAAATTATTACTGTAGAGCAACATGTGAAATGTAAATGTGATTGTGTCGTGAAAGAAAAAGTATGTTTTTTAATAATAAATAAAAATATATAAGTAGCAAGCAATAAAAATATGCAATATCTATCTATACATAGGACTGCAAGCCCTCGCAAGTGTATGATGCTAGAGAATGTCGATGTTTTTGTAACAATTCAGAAGAAATATTATGTGACAAACCAAGTAAGGTATGGAATTCAGACATTTGTTCTTGTCAATGTGTTGAAGATCTAGAATGTACAACAGGTTACAAATTCGATTACAATACATGCAGGTGGGAGATATTTATAAATAACTAAACAATTATATATTTTATAGTACCTATGGCAGTGTAGATATTATTAATTGGGCTAATTACAATTTACAAATATTTTAATGAATTTAATCTATTTTTATCAATATTTAGAAAATACTACCTCACATGGTAAAATATTTTGTATATTTGGCACCAAAAATACTTTAAAGATTATTTTTATTTTACAGCTGCATAGAAGACACTGGCGATTGGTAGAATTCCTTTTTACAATCTTATAAGTACCTACCCACGTAACCATGAACTTTATAGTATATGAAGACTTTACTTTACTCATAGAAGTTATCTAAATGAATATAGAAGTATAAATTATCATTACTTACAATGTACACTTAATAAATAATTCTGTTAATAAATAAATGTATCTATTACACATTAATAATAATATAACTAAATAATAAATAGTTCTAAAAAGACAGATCTAGCTATTTCAAGTGTGTGGAATGTGGCAGTACTCCTTAACTAAACAAGAATATGCAGATACCTACATTTATTAATAATTAATGTCTTTAATCAGTGGCGCAACAAGAAAAAAATTTGGGGGGGTTACAATGTTACATTATTGCATAAGCTAAAATTCAGCATGGTTAATAATAACACATAAATAATGTTAATATATACAGTGTATATATTTTTCAATTATTATTTTCATGTATATAGTATTGTTATATATCACAAAAAATAATACAATAAACGTCATATTATTATGAATAAAAATCAAACAAAAAACATTTATAGTCTATAGATTAATATTGAGTCTTCGTTTTGAAGTTTTAGCCATTTCATCAACCATCATAAATATCCTGGTGTATATTGAGGACTACCAATCCATTTAATCTCATTTGACCAGTAGTATTTCTAAGATAATTTTAAGTCGACGCATGGAAGATAAAGACCTCTCACCAGTAGCTGTTGTGACTGGTAGTGTGATTAATATTTGCAATAACTTTGAGATTATAGGAAAAAAATCAGGATTAAAACGGAAAAGTTCTGTTATTGTTTATGACGAATTTGGTGATTTGGATGTACAACTGTTATACCAGTTTAAGTTCACCATAACCTACTTCTAAGCTAGTCAAATTGTTGCTGTTATTTAATATATCAGTATAAATATTGAACATAATTTTGAAGTCCTCAAAAGTTTCTTCAGATATCTGTTTGCTATTCTTAGGTAATAAGCAGTTGACACTCTTTAGTTTGGCCCTATGTTCAAGAAATGGGATGAATGTTGGATTATTATTCATAACATTACTCCTATTTTATGCCGACTTGTTGTTCTTGGAACAGTTATACCAAAACTAGAACAGACATCTTCAACTTTTTTAAATATATTATCAAACTCAACATCAGCATTATCGCAGATTTGTTTTATAGTTGATTGAGTCATATCATCGAATTCTAAAACTAAGTTTTCAGTTTGAAGAAATTCGCTCAAAGGAGTAATTATTGCAAATACTTTTACTTTTACTTGAAACCTTAATTGATGGATGGAGAACAAGTTTGTTAGCTAAAGCAGAAATCTCAGTATGGATGGTTCACCACAGTAATAACTAATTTTTTTATGATAATATTTGTATTTTTAAAACATTTGAGGTTCAAGTGGTTAAGTATGTTTTCCTTATTAAATTTGAATTTGTACAGCTAGATATTATCTTAGAGTAAAAACTATTTTTATTTTAAAAATTAATTGTGCCCATGTAATTAGTGGTTACAACATGCAAGGTGTACAGTTTGGTATACCTACATTTTAACTTATTAAATTTCTTTTTTAATTAATGAATTAACTTTTCGTTTTAAGAAGTTTAAGTTAATTTATTTTGTTTTTAATTTTATTATATTTCACTATATTTCGTTTTCATGTCAAAAAATATATACTGTGAATTGATTTATGTTAAAAAAGTATATCATTTTAATCTAACTTATGTGGAAATATTACTCAATATAGTATTAACACCATAGTCTATAATATATAGTTTTGAGTTGGGAAAAAATTAAGTACACTAGTGTTGTATAAACAAATTAACTTTTTTTAATTAAGTAAAAAGTCCAGCCTTGCATTTTACAGAGTGCAAAGATTCTTTTTTTCGATACATTGAAATCGATAGGACGTTAAAAAATTTATTACTCTATACATCTTTCTAGTTGCGATTTTTGTTATCCCTATTCAAGTTATTTCAATTTTTATTTTTATTATCGATGTTTAAGAGTTTAAGACAATAGGTATCATTATTGAGCGTCAAAATAATGATTACATTTGAACACTCGTACATTCTTGTAGTTACATAGGAACTAAACAGATCAATGTCATAATATACTGTAACTACACTGATCATGTCATTAAGATTTGTTAAAAGAGACAAAATTATCAGGGTTTAAAAACTATTTAAAAAAAGCTATTCTATCCAATATGCAATTATTGTACAGTAGTCATTGTTTAATCTGGAAAAAACAGATGATTTTGTAAGGATTTAGCTGTTTTAACAATCATGTTTGATTCTATTGTGAAAATTTAATGTGATTTGCACGAATCAGAACCTAACTACGATTATTGCGTAATGTTATAAATGCCATGACAACATATTTAAATATTATAATTTATAAATATTGTAATGAATGAAGAATCCAAAAAGAATGGACGCAGGTATGATACTTTTTTAGTGATATTTAGTATAAGCCCAACTCAAATTAAAAAGCAACAAAGTTACGAATTTGAATAACATTAATGTATTATCATGTATAAATGATATATAGCAATCAGTGTCATACTGATATTCTCAATTATCAAATGAAAAGAAATACACAAGTTTAACATTTAAATTAAAAAGATTTGGTTTTATTGATCTACGCAAAATTCTTTTTCTTCAAAATCTCTAACAAAGTGTCCAATTCTTGTGTGTCATCTCCGAAATGTTTGACAACCACGCATGAACATCCTACCACTTTCCTGGCTTGACCGTTGTTGTCGTACTTACACAGACCGCTCCATTCCCCTAAAGTTTTGTTGCTGTCTACCTCGATCAGAGGAGTGCTGTTCTCAGCACACAATCCAGTCACCAATTTCTTGTACATGGCTTCCTCGCAGTTGTTGGCCAAGACGCACAGTACTCCTGTGCACAAAATTCAAAACCATGTAACTTACAACAAATTAGATCCAACAACTAGAAGTAGCTTAACAATTACCAAGTTTCTTCTCCAGAGCTTTGGTACCCTCATGTATTCCGTGTAAAAGGCTGCCGTTCACTTGGGCATTTTTTAACACTTCTTTCAAAAGGTTGTACATTTCTCCGTGTTCACCAACCTCTACGGCATCTTCGACATCAGACATTATGAATTAGTGTATAGATACAGCAATATATTTAAAAAAAAATTAGCAAAAACTTGCTAAATTGAAAACGAGAAATACTTTGATGCTCAAAAGGAATATAAAATGAACACGTTTTCGAGAAGGAGAGAAAAACTAATTGATATTGTTGAGGTTAAGTTGTTTGCATTCTGTTTATTTCGGCAATCAGTGCATGCAACTAACTCTTGATCGCACGGTAATTTCATCGAACCGTATATTTTACATCTATGATATTTTATTATCTTTAGCCACCACGATTTAAGATAATATCTTAACAGCTGTCGTAAAAAAGATATTAATGATATCATAAAGAATTAATCTTTGTAGTCCGTGCTTTGTATATTATGATCCACGATATAGAGAAGAGAAAATTACTTAAAATGATTTTATATACAAATATGAAATAATATATCTATGTGTATAAATTATTATTAGGTACCAAATAATAATATATTATTGTGGAATAATGCTATTTAGTAATTACCTACTTAAAATTTATAAAAAATCATGTAAATATTTTTTTGTCTTTAATATAGTCACAGTACCTTTGGAGCTCTAAACAATAAAATATTTTTTCCTTCACTTCCACTATTGTATCCTGTCTTACAGCCTAGCACATAGCATTTATTTAGCATTTTTAATTATTTAATTTACCTATTAAACTTTTAAAATAATATTTTAAAACTTAATATAATATTTATTGTTCGGTAGTCAATAGTAACTGGACAGTCATAGTTCTTACAATAATTCTAATAAATTTTGAACAATATTGAGAAGGGATTTATATTTTAAATACTATTTGTCATGAGTGGTTATGACTGGAAGTCTACCTCTGTAGGTATGTTTATTTTATTGAACACCGGCCTTCGAGTAATGTGGCGGTGCCTAGCGGTATTTGTGTTAACTAAATTTGTGCCGTCAAAAGTTGTGCCACTTTTTTCGCGGAGTGTTATCAGTTTCTTTTTCTACATCGTTTTATGATCATATTATTATTATCATTATCATAGAACTGTATATAAATAATATGATATAGAAAAAATATGCTAATTAATAATTATAATTTATATTATATTCTCTACGTCATGGTTGGGTGCTGATCATAGAAGTACGAAAGGTAATTAAATATTATTGCGTGATAACAGTTATAATTATTAGGCATTTAGGTGACTAATATAATAATTTATACTTGTACTGTGAGTATGTATTTTTTTTAGCAACACTAACACAGTAGACTCAAATACGCAATTTATTGTGAACTTGGTGTCGACAAAAACAAATAGAAGAACATTATACAAACATCAAATGAACATTTGTGTACATTTTTATTTCAATAGTGTGTTATGATAATTCTGGCAATTTGACAAATTAATACGTGTCTGAGTTGTGTAACAATTTATAAACTATGGAATCGGTAACTACAAGGGTGAACGATGAGAGACGAAAAAGGGTAAATTAACATCCAATAATATAATATATATAACATTTTTATGATTTTTCTACTATTAAAATTTACTTTCAACTATTTATAACTAAAGTAACCTAAATATTTTATTTATATTATTATTATGAATGTAAGGTAATTATTAATTACCTACATTAATTGCTTAAAATAACAAATTAAGATAATATCCAGATAATAGGTGTAAAAAAATGAAAAAATGTGGTCTCTTTTAAATTTATCTGTATCATTAAAAAATTATACCAACAGTACTTATAATGTTTTATTAAATTAATAATCACATTTGCAGGTGTATGTTGGTGATTTACCTAATGACTTCTTACGTCTGGACGTGGTTTCAGTAGATGATTCAACTAATAGATTGCAACAAGAAGCTGCTGACCAGCAAGCTGCTATGGCTCTACAACAAGCATTGTCTTGTGTGCAAGGAGACCGTGATAGAAATAGATTAAATATTACAATAGTACAAGCACGACTCGTCAAAAACTATGGATTAACCAGAATGGATCCTTATGTACGCCTCAGAGTTGGACATTGTGTATATGAAACACAAACAGATCCCAGTGGTGGTAAAACCCCTAAGTGGCATAAAACAGTTCAAACGTAATTCAAATTATTGCTAATTAATTTTGATTATATTATAAAAAATTGTACATTTTTAGACTTCCACAAGAAGGTGTTAATCAAATTCATGTAGAAATATTTGATGAATGTTCTTTCAAAATGGATGAACTTATTGCTTGGACAACAATACCAATTCCTAATCAAATTTATAAAGGGGTCACAATTGAACAGTGGTACAATCTAACTGGTAAACAAGGACCAAATAATGAAGGAACTATAAATATAATTATAAGTTTTGGAGTAAGTATTCAATTTATTGTTTAATGAAAATTATAATTCTGTAGTTGTCTAATATTATATTCATGTTATAAAGGTAATTTATTAATTATATGTTCTTGTTGTATTTAAGACTCAACCTAGTTTGGGCTTAACAAATTCAGTTATGATGCTGCCACAAATGCCAAAATTCAGCAATTCAAGTGCCAGTTTAACTCCTATTTACATTCAACCTTCAGCACCACAAGTGCCAACTCTTAGTGCAGAAGACTTGAAACAAGTAAATTAATTATACAATTTAAAAATTTTAGTATTAAATATTATTTTTCTTTTATAGATTCAAGACATGTTCCCAAATATGGATAAGGAAACAGTGAAAACTGTTTTTGAAGCCAACAATGGTAACAAAGATCTTACCGTTAATTCCTTACTCCAATTGGTCGACTAAATATTTGTTAAACAGTTAAACTTTTACATAAATTCATGATATATTAGTGCCATGTCTGCAGTTTGGTACCATTATTAAGAAGTACCCAATAATTGCCTATAGTGGGTTCTTGCCTTAACCACTTCTCACTTGGTTTAATTAATAAATCAAATGCAAATCAGTTATCACATATTGGATTATATTACAAGAATAATATTAATGTATCTAGTCTATATTAGTAATAGACTTGTAGTTAAAAATTATTTTGTTGGTTTGTCCACAATTCATTAATATCAACTGAAATTCCAAAAACATAATAACAAAATAATTATTAATCTCTTAGTAGTTAATAATTATATTGATTTAGGGCGAGTTACATAAAAAGCAGTCTGTAAATCTGTTACTGGCCCTGTAATTTAACCATTCTATAAAGTTAATGATTGTGTTAAACTATACTAGTATTATGTGTACAAATATTAAATTATTGATAAGCATGATTACTAAATATATTAAACCATCAATAACATTAATTATAGGTACTTGTTTGTAATCACCCTGCCAGAACACCGTATAAAATTTATCTCCTCGCCACTCTTATTTGTTATCGCACCCCGCTATATAGTTTTATTAGACATTTTTACATTATACAATTGTGTATTCTTGTTTAGCTCATGGATAGATGATCTATATTAGGAAATAATCACACTTTAAACCACACCTATAATTTTGTTTACCCGGTCACAGAGGCGCACACCCAAAACATTGAGGGGTTGTGGGGTTCTGTTAAGAGGGGAAATAAAAAACGTCGTGGAACTAGGTATAATAGAAGTTTTCTGGAATCGTATTCGGCAGAACTTTTGTGGAGAACATGTCTCGGGGAACATGATGCATTTGAAATTATCTTAAAAGATATTTCTGAGTTCTGGCTCGCTTAATAAATTTAATAAATTTAATATTTTTTTTTTTAAATTTATAATTTTATACATATTTTAAATAAAAAATGTATATATTAAATGATATTAAATTTTGAAATATTATTTTTTAATTTATAATACAATATATTATTTTCATTTTTATTGTTTATTTTATTCATGGTGGGGCGATAACATTTAACAAACAAGAGTGGCGTTATAGTACATTTTATACGGTGTACATGTGTGGCAATAACAAACAAGTACCATTTATAATATCAATGATATTTCATCCATCTGTAAGTTACTCAACCAAAATTTGATCTGTAGTTTACAGGTCTGGTAATTGATAGTTCAAAGAAACTATAGTTTAACTATTGGGCACTTAAGAACACCCAGTTTTATTTACAAAACTGTTAACAATTCTGTAAGTCGCTACAGGACATTTATGCAACCCACCCTAAGAATTGTTTGTTTGGGAACTATTTATAAATAATATTAATCTTTCATCATTTTATTTTGTTCTGTTATTGCTATTTTAATGTTTATGATATACATATTTATCTTTTTTTAAATGATACATACATTTATTCAATTTATTAAAACTTACACATTCCTAATTTGTAAATCAAAATATTTGTGTATTGAGATGATAAAATAGATTTATGACAGTTTGATTATTTTGTTGCTTTCTAACATATTATATACAATACATTTTTATAAATCATACAAATATTTAAAAGATAATTCACTACACTCTGTGCCATAAGAGAACATAATATATGGCTAGCGTATCCAAATAACTGCACTCCATCATCAGAAGGTCTAATATTTTCCTGCTATGCGGCTACTAGTACGTGAATACCAAGGCACCAAGAAAATGGAGCTCGGGCTGATATATAGTGGTGTGTATGTGTGAAAATAGACAAGTTATTTTATGGCCCAAAGTTTACCTAAACCAGTTTTTATACAATTAAAAAATTATGTTATTAATTTTAATATTGCAAATTATTACATTCTGTATTTTTGAATATAAATATTTAAATAAATTTAAAAAAAAAATGTTACATTAAACTCAATGTTTTGAATAGGTACATACAAACATTTTAATTTGTAGTTATTTATAGTATATACAATCATTTAAAAAATAATACATAAAATATTTTCAAAGATTCTTTATTCTTGATTTATTCTTTTAATTAACTTTCAAAATAAATGTTAAGAAAACTATTAATAAATTATTTTTTTGAAGAAATGGAATTTTAAATATTATATTATAGAAGTGTAAACATTTCAACTATTTGAGAAATTATTACTGGAATAATTTTCTTTTATTATTATATTTTACACAATTTGTAAGATAATTTGTTTAGAATAATTATTAGTGATGATTTATATTAAGAAATCACAAGTCTTCAATGAAAAATACATTATTATCAACCGAATTAATATTTCACTAACAGTAAATGTCCTTTTTTTATAAAATATTGTATAGACAATTTGATACAAATAATAAAATTTCCCATTTTTTTCAAATTATTAATAATAATAAATTATTTAGTTGCTTGATTATGCACCATTCTTTACTTAATATTGTTGCTTTTACAAGTTTATTATTATTATTATTGTTATGCACCAATAATGTACTAATAAAAATATGCTTTGCAGTATTTTTTCAGATACCTTATTTCTTTATTTTACTGCTATATGTATTATGTATAAATGTATGTTTTATTTCACTTAAATATTACTATTATTCAATTTAAAGAATATTTAGTACCAAGTTTAGTACCTTTGCTTCGTGGTTAGAATGTGTTTATAACTTATTTAATGTATTACTTGTAGGCTTCAATGAAATTTACTATACTTTTTACTAATTTATTTTGTAGCTTATGAGGAATGATCATTATGGTACTCAATAATTAAAATTTAGAATGTACCTAGTCTTAAACTATTTAAAAATGAAAACAAAAAAATCTTGTCAAATTTGTTTAAATATTATATTACAAAAAACACAACTTTATTTTGTCAACATATTATAGTAAGTTAAAAAAATATTAACAACATTATGTAGTTGTATAACATAAAGATATTAAATAATATAAATAAAACAATAAACATTTATATTTTATATTGTAAATAACGTCAAAAAAAAAAAAAAAAATGTAATATTTTATTAAATAACAAAACATTGTTAAATATTAAATTATAATTCAATAAATATATATAATAGTAAAAAATAATAATGAAAGTTACTGGCAGTTGTTATTGCTTGCAGCTACTTGGGCTGCTAAATCTGCAAACTTAGCAGTGTAATCCACGCTATTCTCACTCATAAGACACTGAAATTGGGCTTCCACCTATTAACAAAAATATTTATTTTTCACTATTTGATGTTTATAGTGTTGATTTGAGAAATTAACTGGTCAGATGTTAAGGTAAAAAGGAAGATTTCCCAGACCCAGCATTTTTGGATCAAATCAAATGTATATAAAACAAATGAAAAAATCATTAACTTTCTTATAAGTCAAATTGGTTAAGAGAAATTGTCGTGTTAATTATTCTTAATTTAACATTTAAAAAAATATAAATTATCCAGTTGGCTGGCACTTAGTGGAAAAAATTTAACCACATAAATTAAATAAAAACAGAAAATGTGAAATATCTATAAATAGCTTAAAAAAGCCAAAATTATAGTATGCCTAAAAAATGTATGTAACGTACAAATAATCTCTTTTTTGTACTGAGGATTTTTTACTTATGACCCCTCAAAGAACCAACCAAATTCTATATTATTATTCCATCTAAATTTACCTCTCAACTGAAAAAAAAACAGTCGCAGCCTAGGTGGCCATTAAAAACTAGATGTAACGTTGGTTGCTCACTAACGGTGATCAAACACAGAGCTGGTGGCTCATATTGTATGCACATTAGTGAATAAACTTAATTTGAGTTGAGTATAAATATCCGATTTAATTCAAGAAACTAAACATATTAATTCACCAAAAAGTGACAAAATTATTCTCCTGCTGGTTACCAAACAGCTAGTTAAACAATCCAAATTTCTGTACATAGTCCATTACTTTAGAGTCTCTATATTTCCTAATTTTCTGGGGTCTTTACTATCCTAAGAATAAACTACGGGGACACCTCCAAAGTATATCATTACAGCAGTTAACTAATTTAACGACATTGTGTGTATGAACCACAGTGGCGTAAACTGGGTGGTGCAAAGTTATGTTTTTGCACCACTAGAAAATCATTGAAATATACATATATATATAAAGAGGTACAAAATAGGTACTTTCGTGCATGTATTAGACATTTAGATATTATTATGTAAATTATTACCTTATATATTCTAAAATATCATACAACCACCATAAATAATTAATTATTATCTATGGTTACCACTAACCACAGAATTCTGTATTCAAAATAGTGTGTTATCACTGGATCAATGAACATTCAATTCTTAAAAGTCAAATGTCAGATGACAGCTAGTCGTCGTATTGAATCAAATTTTTAAATTCTCAATATAGGTTTCATCAGCGCCGGGAAAAACAACATAAAAATTAAGAAAAACAAGAATTTTTACCCAAAATCGATTTTGGTTTTTAGCGTAACTCTAAAACAAATGAACATATATTATTAATTGAAATGTTCACTGGTTGGGTAAAAGGACTTGGACATTTAACACTAGGTTCAAACTATATTATTACAATGACGACGTTTGAAAAATATTAAAAATCCTGGAACAAAAGCACTTTACCACGCCCTCACGAATTTCAGTAGTGTTGCGTACAGCGTATTAATATAAAATCGCAAACTTTGGATGGTTTTAACTTCCAAAATAATGGTTTCTGCAATAAAATTCAAACAATTTCGAAATCAGCGTAAAAAAACACGCCTTTTAAAAAAAAAATTTGAAATTCGTGAGAGGTGTTAAAGTGCATTTCAGCCAAAATCCTTAGTCACAGTTTATTTTTATAAGCATTTAAAGTTCAAATCTTGACAAAATACGGAAAAATGACGAAAATTAGCAAATTATTTTGAGTTGAGAATTCATAAAAATATTTTTTTTTCAAATCTAAGAATTGAAAATATAATACAAGATTATTCATAAGTTTGTCTACCTTTATCAAAAAAAAAAAAAAAAATGACCACAAGCCAATCAAAATTAATTTTTAAAAGCGTTTGAAGATCATATTTTGGATATTCACTGATTTCTCATGTAGCGGTTTTGTTAATTTGTTGTTATTCAAAAATGAATAATGTAGATACATAAAAATTTATATATTTATATTTTCATTTTCTATACACCATAAAGTTTTGAAAATATTTTGACACTTATTATGAGCATTTTATAGATATTGTGAGTTTACTATTTTTAGATTCTGAGCGAAGGGATGAATGTATTGATTTTACAATGATGTGTGTTTTTTTTGTTTTTTTTTTGTGTCTGTCATCACTTTTTAGGACAGTAAAAGTGCTTGGATTTTCTTCAATAGTAACTTTTCTGATAGGAAAGTGAATCTAGTTGGTACTTTGGGGGGTCAAAAGTAAAAATTTCCTAATAGTCTTCAAAAGCGACATGAAAAACAAAAGAAAAATTAAGGAAAAACGGGAAGTTTTAGGCAAAATCTGTTTTCGAGAAAATCGATTTTGGTTTTTTCTGCAACTCTAAAACAAATGACGGTAGGTACATGAAAATTTGACAAAATGTTTATATTAGTATTTCCTATACACCATAACATTTTCCAAATATTTTAACTTATTTTGAGCTGTTTACGGACATTGTCAGTTTTTAATTTTTTTTGGTTTTTTTTCTGTAAATATCAATAAAATTTTATTTGTTAGGTAAAAAAGCGTGACAATTTAATGCAAGGCTCCTGATATATTGTTACAATAGCAGTTGAAAAATATTAAAAATACATAGGCATAATTATTTTTTATAAGCATTTAGAGTTAAAAATTTTGACAAAATTTATCAAATTTAAAATTTAATAATTATTTTTGTTGTTAAAAATTTATAAATTGTTCAACTTTTATAACTAAGGATTGAAAATTTAAAACAATGTTTTAAAAATAGGTTATACATAAATTACTTTATTCACAATAATATCATCAAATATACTTGGTAATATCATGAATGACCGTTTTTGCTCAGAATAGTTTTTCTTATACAATAATATTAGTTCATTGAATTCAAATTTAACACCATCCATTACAGTGACCCACTTGTAACCTACTGTACAGCAGAGCGACATCTACTTACCCACCTTTTTTTTTTATATTAATATTATAATAATTAAGGTTTTACTGCTAAAATAATTCAAAATGTATTTATTATTTAAAAAAATATATAGTTTTTTATTGGGTAGGATTTTACTTAAAAAGTTGGATTATTGGTGTGTTCGAAATTATAGGTTAAGAATATGCCTCAGTACCAACAGAAATTGGACTCAATATAAAAATAACTATACAAATAACAAGAATGTGCTATCCAAAAATTCCTTCAGAAATCAGAAAATGAAAAAGCATTACTATTATTAAAATGTATATAGGACATAATTTGGAATATTTTATAACAGATTATATTATAGTGAACTCGTGACTAATTTTCAAAAGTATAAATCAGTATTTTTTATCTATTAAAATTAAATATATGAACTTAAATAAACATATATGAAAAGGCTATTAAACTATTGTTTATATCCTCTGAAATTTTTTTTTTTTTTACTACTTCGGGCTAGTAGTTCATCTAGATTGCTTTTCAATGCTTACTTATTGAAGAGTTTCTTATGGTGTATATTTTTCAATACCAATGGGAAAAAAGTTAAAAAACATTATTGGTTAGTTAGTAGCAATATATAATACATATACAGTATCATAAGTCCACTTCATTACTCAGTACAAAGTAAATATTTAATTAATTGGTTTTGTTTGACATTTTACAGGCCATAAAATAAATGACTTAGTAATATGTGAAAATATTTATGTAGATAAGTTAAATAGAACTTAAAACAACTTTTAATATTAGTATTATACTTACATCATTTGAAATAACTTTTTGATCATCATTCCTTGTTGATTCAGCCATTTGTTCTTTATCTAGATGACCTAGGAAACTACTTAATGAAAAGTCCATCTGAAATTAAAAACTGTATTTAGATGATGAAAACCAAGTAACCTTTGTCATAATTATATAAAATAATGCTGAATGATGTATTCGTCATATTTTAAACAATTAAAGTTTGACATACATCTGGATTTAGCCATTGATTGCTATCGTCCTTCAAAAGTCTAGAAGGACTAGTGGATGGTGTTGTTAAGCTAATAGCTGATGTTGAACTACTACAGTTTGATAAAAGACCAGAAAAATTTGGAGCTGAGAGTTCATTCATGGACGGCAACGCTATGTCCATTAACCTGTTTATAGCCGATGATGTGATACTTACATCATCTGGAATATCTTCATCAGGGGATTCCCACACTTCTAAAAGAAAATCGAAATTATTATTAATTAACCTTAACGTAATGTATAAAAATAAATAAAATAATATTAGCTAATGTATATTGAAATAAAATGCAAAATCTTTAAGTTTTTCATGAAAACAATTACAAATACAACATTTAACAGGTACAGCTTATAAAAATATGATACATTTAAAATAATTAACAACGGCAGAAATTATGGCTCAAAATAAGCTTAATGTATTTTACATTGGAATATATGATTTGGTTATAGTTGGTGAAGTGCATTGATTAATTTTACAAGAGTAAGTTATAACCTCCCCTCTCCACTACACACACACATCATTTCTATCAACAAATAAATATTTAAAGTTTTTACTATACCTAATACATCTACATTTAACATGTTTCAAGGTTGATTAATACTAATTCTATAACCATGTCTTTACCTTTTCAATATTTCATGTGAATAATGTTGTTTATTCTTAGTTAACTATATTACACATTTTTGATATTATATATATAACATTAAGTAGGTTAGAAAATTAATTATGAATTCAAATCTTCAAAATTAATAATAAACCACAATATCAGCATAGGTACTGATGGAACACAACAGTAAAGTGGGTGTAGTTAAGGAAGGAACCCTCTTATATTTGTATCTATAATATCAAAATCTACTATGTAGGTAAAAAAATACTAATAAATACACGTTCATTATTTATACAATTTCAGCCTTAGTAAGTTTTAACCTCCTCCTCCATATTCTGTCTTTGTGGTTGCGCCTGGGAATTTTAATTCAAGATGATAATACTGAAGAGATATTAAATATTAATTTTATCATTCAACAGTTTTAACAAAAAGTTAGTTGTTTTCTATCCATCTATAATAAAGATTTTAGAAGGTAGTTTTGTGTATTGAGTGTTTTGGGGAAGGTGATAAATTTTTAGTTGGTAAGATGCTAAATTAAGAAATTTCATATCTCATATTCCAAAACTGTTTACATCATACAATTTTTCCTTAGATCAAATAAATGGAACTATTGTACTAACTTTTTGGTGAAAGTGGGGCTTGATCTACTTGGTTAATATCACATTTTTCAACTTCCATTATCTGATTTTGTTCTGAATTGATTGCTGGCACAATGGGTCTGAAGTTAGATGTTTGCACAATAGTTAAACTGGTCTTTGGTTGGAGTGGTAGAAGTTTTTGAACAATGCCTACATGTTTATTACTCGGTCGACCTGTTCGATTACAATACCTTGGTTGCAATTTCTACAGAAAAAAGTTCAATGGTTTAATCATTAATAACAATATAAAAAATATTATATACATTCAAATTAAAAGTAAAATTAACAATTTGTAAATTTAAATGAATAGTTGAAATTCAAGCTGAAACTGTGCATAAATATCCTTACATCAAGTTGAGCTTTGAATGAACCAGTTGAATGTAAAGGTTTTGGCTGCAAAGGTCGTCTAAATACTGATGATGGGTTAACCATAACTTTACAGCCACTGACTAACGAGTATGCACCACGCTGATTTTGATCCACTTCGGTTTTAATCTAAAATTACAAACACGACCATATTTTATAAGTTAATATTATTAAACAAAATTAGCACAGTTCAATCAGTTATTAAAATTTACCTCTGTCTGTCTTGGCAAACTATGTGGTTTATTATTCACAGAACCGCATGAACAGCCCTAAAAGTTTCACATAACATTAGGCTTATACTCATTTAATAATAAAATAAAGATTCAATGTAAATATTTATGAATCTAGACATACTTTAGAAGAAGTTAAATTATACTGAGCAATAGAAATGAGTTTATTGAGCGATTGGGATATTCGATTTTGACTGGTAGCTTCAACGCAATCTTCAAACCAATACTCAAGTTGAATTTTAGATTCACCACCACACTAAAAAAAAAAACAGATATTTTATTTACACGAAAATTAAAGAATACATCTTTTAAATGCTAATAAAATAATTACTATGAGATAAAGTTCCCCAATTTTAATAGTTTCAACATTAGCCAATGTCCATCCCTGTTTGACTCTTGCAATAAATTCTTCTTTCTTCTCTTTTTCTTGGTCATGTGATGAAATAACTGGATCGTTTTTGGGAGGACTTGCCATTAGAATATCCAAGCCTTTTTCACCATCGTAAATCACATCTGATATCGGACACATTGCTGATGGACATGTATTCAAACTACTTTCTTGACTCCCAGATGATCCAGATGCTGAATTAACTGTTTCTGTGCGCACCCGTTTGACATATGGTTTTTGAACTTTCGTAGAGGGAAACTTTAAACAAAAAATTAACAAATTTTAAAATATATAATACATTAAAGTAAAAATTATTTTAAAACTTTAAACCTTTTGAAGAATTGAATCTACTGATTCTTTAGAAATTCCATGAGTGTTTCTATGAGCTAATAAACTAACATTTGTATTTTCAATATCACTAAAATTAACACTAATAGGAGTAATATTAACACCAGTAGCAGGAGCAACTCTTAGAATTCTTTTGGATTCTTGATCAACTTCTAGTGTTTTAACTCTGTGTATTTGTTCACGCTAGTAATATAGTGTTTAAGGACAGATTTAACTTAAATATTGCTAGATATAATAAATATCAAATACATTATGGTGAAAAGGATACGAGTTTTCGATTTTCTGTTTGCCATCTATTTTCTAAAAATGCCAAAAGCATAGATAAAGGTTTCTGTAACTCAACTGTTGCTCTAATACGAGGATTCATGGCAAGTGATTGCACTAAAGACCATGTATCCATATCTCGAGGCCTTAATTCAACACTCACTTTTCCTGGCAATTTTAAGTCTCCAATTGTATCTAAAAAATACAAATTGTATTACAAAAAATTTTAAACAGTAAAAAAAAAAAATTTACCTTCAAGACAGTTGAGCTTCCTCAAAGCTCTACAATGCGGTGTTTTAACTTTCCACAGTTTTCCTTTACTCCTGACTTTAGTTGAACCATGATAAATCATTTCATACAATTTTGACCAATTTTTATCATTACAGAATCCAACCCTTCGTTTAAGTTCACCATAGTTGATCAATCCATAAAGCTCTTGCACTACTTTTTGCATTTCTACAATAATACAGTGATATGAATAATAAATTATCAACAAATAAATCCTCAAAAATATTATTAATCATTACCTTTGGGAAATTCGATATATTTGCAAATTTTGTGCCATGTTCGATAATAAAAGTGCCTTAACTGTTCTTTACTTTTAATAGCTTGTTCACAAGAACCTTTACGCTTAGCTCGGTTCACCATAAACCACTGAATTGATTCAAAATCTTTGCCAAACTCATTTAAGCCTTCAAAAAAAGAATTGGTATCCTCAGCTGACCAAAGTTCACGCCTAATTTTGGAAGACTTGAAAACTGGAGCATCATTTGAGTCTATAATAGATATATGAATTGTACACAAATATAAATCATATGCAAGCAAGGCTAAGATGCGGACACAATCTACAAACCTATTTTGGTACAACTGGGTCCGGGTGAAGTAGACACTGGTGTCATACGTAATTTTTTGGACACTCTTGCACTGGTTCTCAACAACACACCCTTTTCAGAGACCACTGTTGGAGCATCGGGCTCCAGATGGCAGTCATCCTGTTTGATCTTCTCATCCATATTACTGCAGTAGGATCGATGACAAAAAATCTGAGGATGCGATGTTTTGACCCAATTATGAGAAGGCGCGAATCGAAAATAAAAATAAAAAAATACACCGTACTCGTCACTTACCCAGGACGACGATCGTCTAGGTAGCTGTCCAATGAACAACACAGCTCATGTCCACAGCTCAATGAAGTCGTAGGACTGGCCCGGAGCTTTAGATCGCGCGGGGTCAATTAGCGCCATTGTGGAAATCCTCCAGGGACGACGTACACAATTCCGATGAATCTCGGACGATCGGGGTCGTTATTATTTGTCAGACACGGGCGGCTCCATACCTAATTTTCGGACAGTAACGACGACAAGGAAAAAACAGCAGAGATCCAGCGAAAAATACTAACGCACAGAGTCACTTACTCACTTGTACGCGCAGAAAATGATAAACAGAAAAATCACTCTAATCAAACGGACACACAACAACAAACATGGCGAAATGTACTGTTATCATTGCAACGGTGCTTCGATATTTTGATGGGGGCATCACGTGAAGAAGGGGAAGAAAATTATAATAATAATAGTCGATGGTGGTGACCGAAAAGAGTTCGCGAAGACACAGCGAGTCGGTATTCTGTAATTTTGTGTTAAATACTTACTACATACTTACTAATGGCAATACTAATTACTAACATAATATTATGGTAATCGGCCAAGGTGCATGATTATTATTATTATTTATTATTTTAGTTTATACACATACGCGTCGGATCCTCGAATGACGAGTGACGATTAAATTGTCTGAATCTAAAATATTATTGTAATTTACAATACGTAAGATTTAAATAATATTTGGTATACCGTATACCTAGGTATCCTATTCAGTAATCATCGGTGCGCTAATGGTTTTTGAGGACGATGGGCTAGTCAAAATCATGTCAGCTAAACCTACGTATATTTTTTATATTGGTCCACTGCACCTGCAAAATTGAATCAACTTTTGGAGCGGAAAGTGTTTCGTCGCGGTCTACTCGGCATTCCGCGACAAAGCCTACCTACAGCGTTTAATATGATATATGAATAAATAAGGATTTCTCTAAGATATACCTTCTGGCTTCTTTATTGTTACAAGTCGCATGTTATAGAATATATACCTCTATAGTCTATAATATATATATTTACTTATATTATGCTGACTATAGTAATTAGTATCGCCTGTATACCAACTGTCTAAAGGTTCGCATACAGGAGGCAGGAGCCTATAGTGGTTTAGGTAACCTGCAAGATTGACTCCCAAAATTGACCTATAGTAACTATACCTAGTATTTTGTGTATAAGTACTTACCTATAATCTATACCTATATTTATGTATTATATAGTATTATACGATGTAGTCTGATGTAGGTATACCGCGATTTTTAAGAGAACATCGCAAACGCACGATTTTTTATGGGTTTTCGGGTTTTATATAGGAAATTTTCTTCAAATTGGTCATCACATTTAATGATGTTATATATTACCTACTTATATAGTGAAATTATTGGTAGGTTAAGTTTCTATTTTATAATAGATCAATAGCCAATAGATTAACTAAATTAAATTTATAAAATTTAAATCCTGGTAGTCGAGTTTTGAACAAGTACCTTCCAGGGCCGTATTCAAAGCAGGGCAAGAGGGCATGGGCCAGAATTTTAATACTACTTATGTAATATTTGAAAAATGTATATTTATTTTAAGAGGACGCCACACCCGCATGTGTTGTCTCCGTCTTAAAAACACGTAACATACTAAATTTACGCTCAGAAATTCAAGTTTTATGCCGTTAGCTTAAAAATTAGAGTGAATCGACCTATTATGAAACCTGGTGGTAAGAACATTATCTGTGTTTTGTTGGAAATTTTTTTACGATAATTCAGTTTTTAAGTGAGTTATGAGTATTTTTAATTTACATTTATTATACACGTTATATTTCACATAAAAACAGAATTATCGTAAAAAAATTTCCATTTTGGGCGGTGCTGGCGAAACGCGCGAAATAGTCGAACGGTTTTTGCTTGCGAACCAGACGCGTGCGAATTTCGGGGTCCGTCGTGCAAATTCATGCCAATCACGTGTTACATTTTGGCATATCAAGTTTGCTATTATTATTAATTTTTCATGTTGGGTGGAGCTGGCGAGACGTCTCTCCAGCACCGCACATCATTTTTTGTCATACAGGTGTAAATTTTTTCATGCAAATTTTGTCGATAGTCGTGCAAATTTATGCTAATTACATGCTAATTTCCTGTAAAAAAAAATTTGAAATTTTTGAATGGGTGGTGATGGTGAGACAGTCGTGGTATCTATGGCCATTAGCTGTTTGTAGGGTTTGGAAAATAGAGAGTTTTTACACGTGAGTGTTTGTGTTTGGCAGAATTTTTAAGTGGGCACCCGTAGGTATCAGCCATGCCGGGTGGGGGATGGCGGCTTTTCTCTCCAAACACCGTGACTGTCCAAAGGAAAATGTCACCTGCAGCCGGGATCGAACCGACGCCTTAGTCCTCCCGGTCACTTCATCCTCCAATAGAATTTATATTATTTCGATTACTGTTATAATTTTTATTTTCTAAAAGTTTTTCAATATTCTTTTTAACTTTTAGATTCTGAACGGAGCGATGAATGTACTGATTTTACAATGATGTGTGTTTTTTTTTGTCTGTCATCACCTTTTAGAACAGTAAAAATGCTTAAATATTCTTCAACAGTATCTTTTCTGATAGTAAAGTGAATATAGTTGGTACTTTGGGAGGTCAAAAGTAAAAATTCCCAGTAGTTTTCAACAGAGCCCGCGTTAGGTTTTGTGAGGCCTTGGGCGGAATACATTCCGCGAAGCCTTAATTTATGGAATATTTAACACCCCCACTCACCACCAAAGAAGAAATAACATAATTTTCATAGTTATTTACCTGAATATACAGTTAGTGATTATTTATACATTATACACTTATAATAATATTAATGTAATTCCTAATATCCTATATATTTATATTTAATATCTTAATAATTTATTAAGAAAAGTTATAATAAAATTGAGTTTTACTTTTACCCTGAGTTTTACCAACTTAATAATTATTTAGGTTGGTATTTAAAGAAAAAATATTTTAATCGTTAAAATTAAATAAACTAAAATACAAAGATTAAAAGGAAATAGTAACGGCGTGTGAGTGAATATTCTGGCAAAACTTTAATTAGCGTCTATAATTTTATTAAATTTAATAAATTATGACGACGTACAATAACTAACGAAGGCACGGTATATTACTGTCGTAAACCCAGTTTCAATTACGCCGATTTTATACCAATACGTGACTTTTTCTCCCTGGCCCCCTCCGTCCATGCAGCGATAACATTACATTATAGGTGGTGTGGAAACTTACGCGACGCTGCATAATCCTATACATCGAGTACATTGAAGTAATATAGATAACACCAATAATAACAAGATAAAAAACCTGTAAAACATAAACCAGGGTAGGGATTAAAGAAATATATTTTTGGAGCTTTACAGATCACAGGTGGCTTAAGCGCAAATTTATGAAACCTCGAGGCTGGAGAAACGTTCGGACGCTTCCCTTCATGACAAAATCACATTTAAAAATCATTTTTTTCTAAACAACAGTGCGGCGCCATTTGTCAGACGCGTATAGGTATGTAAAAAATTAAAAAACATATATTTTGTGATATACGATTCCTATTATAATTTATAATAGTAAGTATATTCAATAATCAATACACTTCAATAATAACAAACTATAAACAAGGGGTTATTGGAGAAACAGATTAAAAAAACGCGCTCTGGTGGTAACAATTTGTACCTTCCAATTCGGGTATGTATATATATAGTTTTATATTGGTTATTTTACTTTTTATAATAAATTAATTCTGGTATCGAAACTTTATACGCTTTTATAGTTAACTGTATACGTTGGTAATTACAATTTCTACTAATATTATCAAATAAATTCAAATACACTTCAATTAAAGCAAAAGATATGCGAAATGTCGGGAAAGTACATGCAATCTCCGACTCCACGTAGCGGGAACCCGCCTAACCATCAGTACGATAGGCGTCGACAGCGCTCCCAGTGTTAATCTGTCTTCCCAATAGGAGACAATATCAACGCGCTCACGTTCATAGACAGTCTTTCATCCTGCAAAAGATAAAGATAAAATGTCGTTATCCTGTGTTCAAAGTTATTTCGTCAACTGATAGTATAATAATATTATGACTATAATTAGACAAATAAGTAATAACTACGTATCTGTGACCTGTTCTGTGCAACATATTAAATAAGCTAAAGATTTTTTCATAATGTTATGTTATAGCTGGGAACATAATAGCGAAGTACCTATATATATTTTATTCCGTAGTGTACAATAATATAATATATTTATATATTATAGCCATACAGCCATACAGGTATAGTTATAGTGCAATATTTTTGTATTTATTGATAATTTTTACTTCAAAATAATAAAAATATAATAGAAGTCTTTTATTTTTTGGGGATGCACATTTTAAACTGGGGGTGGGGGGGGGTGCACAAGTCCCCTCAGTATATCCCTAGTTGCATAAATGACTCAGTTATATTTTTATTATTTTCCTATTTAATACAAATTCTTTAAGTTTTCAAAATTCAGACTTTTTCATTTCAATTACCATACTTACTTGATTAAAAATCAAGAAAGTAAAATGATTAATTTACATACTAGCTAGGTAACCATGAAAACATGTAATTATTTACCCTAACCCATTAAATGATAATACCTATGCTAAATAAGATTTCGTATTTGAACTATAAATAAATCCAAAAAATTTTTGGCCGTATCCATTATTTTATAATGTGCATCAAAAAAATATGCAAATGCATATAATTCATAGCCGATAGCCCTGGTAATAAGAAATGATTTATCTGTAGGTGAAACTAGGGTGCAGCGAGACTCATATTGATAACGATGTTGCAGATTTGCAATAATACTGATCTCCCAAAAATACATATAAATAGTTCAACCAAATCACTAAAGCCAACTTTATAAAATATTAATTTATGAAAAACTATATGACAAAGCATTATTATTATAAATCAAACAAAATTATATGAACTATGGACCGTTTATTAGTGTGTCCATATAAGTGCCAAATTTGAGTTTTTACTTATATCTTCATAATAAATTATCATAATAATTAATTATTAAGAATGGATAATTACTTATTTTTTTTTTAACATGAAACCCCCCCTCTCCCCGAAATAAAATTCTGGCTACGTCCCTGTTTAGTTCATACACAAACGACCAAGATACAAGGTTTAAATAAATATAAGTATACAATTGAGCTACAAAAAAATAAGTAGAGTACTATGTATAATTATTAATAATTATAGGTAGGTACTTATACACACATTTTGACGCTGCATCTGGTTTGGTTTATAAAAAGATTGTTTATTGGGAACTGTCGTAGGTATCACTCGTTTCGAGTGACACACGCTTGCATGGGCGCCCGCAGGGAGTGCCAAGGGGGCCATTGCCCACCCTGCGAATTTTTAACTGCATATACTTTAATATCAATATCGCTATAACTAATATTAGATTATAATATTCCAGGGTGGGATTTTATCCTGCGGGCAAACTTGCACGCTTAGATTTATGACGTATTACCCCTGTAGGTACCTAAGCCATAGGCGTGCGCACGGGTAGGGCTGATTGGCATAGGCGGATATTAGGGGGGGCCTGTAACAAACTAAACTAGATGTCAAAATAAATTGTGTATTTTAATATATATATATATACTTGGTGCCTCTGCTAGAATAAAGTAGGTGTACTGAGTAGCCACTAGTACTAGGTTGAAGCGTTTAAAAATGTATGTTTACTATAATGGAAAAGATAAAAATTTTAAGCCCCCCCACGGATGTGACCAAATATCCACCTATGCCAAAAAAAAATAAAAATATTTTTTTACATAGTTTCAAGTTGTTTACAAAACAACTTTGTTATTATAAAATGGTATTTTTAAAAAGTTTTAAGTCGTTTACAAAACAACTTTGTTATTAAAAAATTATAATTTTAAATATTTTTATACTTTTAATTTTTTTATTTTTTTTAACGACAACAAAGTTTTAATTTTATATTCCAAAGCAGAATTGTTTTTCTAAGTATTTCAATACATAAAAATCGAATTTAGTGCGAGTAGTTTTTGTGTTATAATAGTAGTGTCTTTATGGTTATGTGCGTTCCTTTTGGATCTGATAACAATAGTGATATAAATACCACAGCACTGTAAAGTCAGGGCCGAATTTAGGGTCCCCCGCCGCCGCTGCCTCCTATCAATCCGGCCCCATGTAAAGTCATACATTTAGAACTTCAAACAATTGTAATAAAATATTAAGCTTAACAGAATTGGTCGGAAACACATTAACATTAACAAGCACATTATAATAGGTATTTAATTATTCCCCTAATGTCCGTATTCTATATTATAGTAGTTACGCATACGACCGTCACAAAGGCAGATTTCTGGAAAATCAATATTTTTTTTATCAATATTTATAAAACTTAAAATTTAAACTGTCTAACGTCTATAAAAAGATCAAAAACAGTTGACATAATTGGAAAATTGTATCAACATTTGAACTTCAAACACTCATAAAAATTAAAATCACTTTCCGGTAACCTTTATTTTTTTAAAGGTATTGAATTTTCAAATCTTAGATAAAAAAGAAAAAAGTGGATACGTGGATGTCGTACTGCTATTCGAAAATAACTATTCAAAATATTTAATTCATTAAAGAAGGATTTTTCGTATGACACCAGCTTATCAATATTCAAGTCTATACAAAAAATTCAACTAGAATTAAATTACTAAAAAAAAACCGGAAGGAGGGTGTTGGCGCCCGCAGGCAAAAGCATTTCAAAAAACAAAAAAAAATTTAAATAAAATTCTATTGTGGGAAAACACATTACAAACTCCAAACAAAAATTTCAAGAATATTAAATAGAAAAAACAATTCAAAATATTTAGTTCATTAAAGAAGGATTTTTCGTATGGCACCAGCTTATCAATATTCAAGTCAATACAAAAAATTCAACTAGAGTTAAATTACTAAAAAAAAACTTGAAGGAGGGTGTTGGCGCCCGCAGGCAAAAGCATTTTAGAAAACAAAAAAAAATTTAAATAAAATTCTAATGTGGGAAAACACATTACAAACTCGAAACTAAAATTTCAAGAATATTAAACAGAAAAAACTATTCAAAATATTTAATTCATTAAAGAAAGATTTTTCGTATGGCACCAGCTTATCAATATTCAAGTCAATACAAAAAATTAAACTAGAGTTACATTGCTAAAAAAAAATTTGAAGGGGGGTGTTGGCGCCCGCAGGCAAAAGCATTTTAGAAAACAAAAAAAAATTTAAATAAAATTATACAGTGGGAAAATACATTACAAACTTAAAACTAAAATTTCAAGAATATTAAACAGAAAAAACTATTCAAAATATTTAGTTCATTAAAGAAGAATTTTTCGTATGGCATCAGCTTATCAATTTTCAAGTAAATACAAAAAGTTCAACTAGAATTACATTACTAAAAAAAAACTTGAAGGAGGGTGTTGGCGCCCGCAGGCAAAAGCATTTCAGAAAACAAAAAAAAATTTAAATAAAATTCTATTGTGGGAAAACACATTACAAACTCCAAACAAAAATTTCAAGAATATTAAGTAGAAAAAACAATTCAAAATATTTAGTTCATTAAAGAAGGATTTTTCGTATGGCACCAGCTTATCAATATTCAAGTCAATACAAAAATTCAACTAGAGTTAAATTACTAAAAAAAAACTTGAAGGAGGGTGTTGGCGCCCGCAGGCAAAAGCATTTTAGAAAACAAAAAAAATTTAAATAAAATTCTAATGTGGGAAAACACATTACAAACTCGAAACTAAAATTTCAAGAATATTAAACAGAAAAAACTATTCAAAATATTTAATTCATTAAAGAAAGATTTTTCGTATGGCACCAGCTTATCAATATTCAAGTCAATACAAAAAATTAAACTAGAGTTACATTGCTAAAAAAAAATTTGAAGGGGGGTGTTGGCGCCCGCAGGCAAAAGCATTTTAGAAAACAAAAAAAAATTTAAATAAAATTATACAGTGGGAAAATACATTACAAACTTAAAACTAAAATTTCAAGAATATTAAACAGAAAAAACTATTCAAAATATTTAGTTCATTAAAGAAGAATTTTTCGTATGGCATCAGCTTATCAATTTTCAAGTAAATACAAAAAGTTCAACTAGAATTACATTACTAAAAAAAAACTTGAAGGAGGGTGTTGGCGCCCGCAGGCAAAAGCATTTTAGAAAACAAAAAAAAATTTAAATAAAATTCTATTTTGGGAAAACACATTACAAACTCCAAAATAAAATTTCAAGAATATTAAACAGAAAAAAATTATTGAAAATATTTAGTTCATTAAAGAAGAATTTTTCGTATGGCACCAGCTTATCAATATTCAAGTCAATACAAAAAATTCAACTAGAGTTACATTACTAAAAAAAACTTGAAGGAGGGTGTTGGCGCCCGCAGGCAAAAGCATTTCAGAAAACAAAAAAAAATTTAAATAAAATTCTATTTTGGGAAAACACATTACAAACTCCAAATAAAATTTCAAGAATATTAAACAGAAAAAAATTATTGAAAATATTTAGTTCATTAAAGAAGAATTTTTCGTATGGCACCAGCTTATCAATATTCAAGTCAATACAAAAAATTCAACTAGAGTTACATTACTAAAAAAAAATTTGAAGGGGGGTGTTGGCGCCCGCAGGCAAAAGCATTTCAAAAAACAAAAAAAATTTAAATAAAATTCTATTGTGGGAAAACACATTACAAACTCCAAACAAAAATTTCAAGAATATTAAGTAGAAAAAACAATTCAAAATATTTAGTTCATTAAAGAAGGATTTTTCGTATGGCACCAGCTTCTCAATAATCAAGTCTTTACAAAAAATTTAACTCGAGTTAAATTACTAAAAAAAAACTTGAAGGAGGGTGTTGGCGCCCGCAGGCAAATGCATTTTAGAAAACAAAAAAAAATTTAAATAAAATTCTATTGTGGGAAAACACATTACAAACTCCAAAATAAAATTTCAAGAATATTAAACAGAAAATAACTATTCAAAATATTTAATTCATCAAAGAAGGATTTTTCGTATGGCATCAGCTTATCAATTTTCAAGTAATACAAAAAGTTCAACTAGAGTTAAATTACTAAAAAAAAACTTGAAGGAGGGTGTTGGCGCCCACAGGCTAAAGCATTTTAGAAAAACAAAAAAAATTTAAATAAAATTCTAATGTGGGAAAACACATTACAAACTCGAAACTAAAATTTCAAGAATATTAAACAGAAAAAACTATTCAAAATATTTAGTTCATTAAAGAAGGATTTTTCGTATGGCACCAGCTTCTCAATAATCAAGTCTTTACAAAAAATTTAACTCGAGTTAAATTACTAAAAAAAAACTTGAAGGAGGGTGTTGGCGCCCGCAGGCAAATGCATTTTAGAAAACAAAAAAAAATTTAAATAAAATTCTATTGTGGGAAAACACATTACAAACTCCAAAATAAAATTTCAAGAATATTAAACAGAAAATAACTATTTCAAAATATTTAATTCATCAAAGAAGGATTTTTCGTATGGCATCAGCTTATCAATTTCAAGTAAATACAAAAAGTTCAACTCGAGTTAAATTACTAAAAAAAAAACTTGAAGGAGGGTGTTGGCGCCCACAGGCTAAAGCATTTTAGAAAACAAAAAAAAATTTAAATAAAATTCTAATGTGGGAAAACACATTACAAACTCGAAACTAAAATTTCAAGAATATTAAACAGAAAAAACTATTCAAAATATTTAGTTCATTAAAGAAGGATTTTTCGTATGGCACCAGCTTCTCAATAATCAAGTCTTTACAAAAAATTTAACTCGAGTTAAATTACTTAAAAAAAACGTGAAGGAGGGTGTTGGCGCCCGCAGGCAAAAGCATTTTAGAAAACAAAAAAAAATTTAAATAAAATTCTAATGTGGGAAAACACATTACAAACTCGAAACTAAAATTTCAAGAATATTAAACAGAAAAACTATTCAAAATATTTAGTTCATTAAAGAAGAATTTTTCGTATGGCATCAGCTTATCAATATTCAAGTAAATACAAAAAGTTCAACTAGAATTACATTACTAAAAAAAAACTTGAAGGAGGGTGTTGGCGCCCGCAGGCAAAAGCATTTCAGAAAACAAAAAAAAATTTAAATAAAATTCTATTTTGGGAAAACACATTACAAACTCCAAAATAAAATTTCAAGAATATTAAACAGAAAAAAATTATTGAAAATATTTAGTTCATTAAAGAAGAATTTTTCGTATGGCACCAGCTTATCAATATTCAAGTCAATACAAAAAATTCAACTAGAGTTACATTACTAAAAAAAAATTTGAAGGGGGGTGTTGGCGCCCGCAGGCAAAAGCATTTCAAAAAACAAAAAAAATTTAAATAAAATTCTATTGTGGGAAAACACATTACAAACTCCAAACAAAAATTTCAAGAATATTAAGTAGAAAAAACAATTCAAAATATTTAGTTCATTAAAGAAGGATTTTTCGTATGGCACCAGCTTCTCAATAATCAAGTCTTTACAAAAAATTTAACTCGAGTTAAATTACTAAAAAAAAACTTGAAGGAGGGTGTTGGCGCCCGCAGGCAAATGCATTTTAGAAAACAAAAAAAAATTTAAATAAAATTCTATTGTGGGAAAACACATTACAAACTCCAAAATAAAATTTCAAGAATATTAAACAGAAAATAACTATTTCAAAATATTTAATTCATCAAAGAAGGATTTTTCGTATGGCATCAGCTTATCAATTTTCAAGTAAATACAAAAAGTTCAACTCGAGTTAAATTACTAAAAAAAAACTTGAAGGAAGGTGTTGGCGCCCACAGGCTAAAGCATTTTAGAAAACAAAAAAAAATTTAAATAAAATTCTAATGTGGGAAAACACATTACAAACTCGAAACTAAAATTTCAAGAATATTAAACAGAAAAAACTATTCAAAATATTTAATTCATTAAAGAAAGATTTTTCGTATGGCACCAGCTTATCAATATTCAAGTCAATACAAAAAATTAAACTAGAGTTACATTACTAAAAAAAAATTTGAAGGGGGGTGTTGGCGCCTGCAGGCAAAAGCATTTTAGAAAACAAAAAAAAATTTAAATAAAATTCTATTGTGGGAAAACACATTACAAACTCCAAAATAAAATTTTAAGAATATTAAACAGAAAAAAATTATTGAAAATATTTAGTTCATTAAAGAAGAATTTTTGTATGGCACCAGCTTCTCAATAATCAAGTCTTTACAAAAAATTTAACTCGAGTTAAATTACTTAAAAAAAACGTGAAGGAGGGTGTTGGCGCCCGCAGGCAAAAGCATTTTAGAAAATAAAAAAAAATTTAAATAAAATTCTATTGTAGGAAAACACATTACAAACTACAAACTAAGATTTCAAGAATATTAAATAGAAAAAACAATTCAAAATATTTAGTTCATTAAAGAAGGATTTTTCGTATGGCACCAGCTTCTCAATAATCAAGTCTTTACAAAAAATTTAACTCGAGTTAAATTACTAAATAAAAACTTGAAGGAGGGTGTTGACGCCCGCAGGCAAATGCATTTTAGAAAACAAAAAAAAATTTAAATAAAATTCTATTGTGGGAAAACACATTACAAACTCCAAAATAAAATTTCAAGAATATTAAACAGAAAATAACTATTTCAAAATATTTAATTCATCAAAGAAGGATTTTTCGTATGGCATCAGCTTATCAATTTTCAAGTAAATACAAAAAGTTCAACTCGAGTTAAATTACTAAAAAAAAACTTGAAGGAGGGTGTTGGCGCCCACAGGCAAAAGCATTTTAGAAAACAAAAAAAAATTTAAATAAAATTCTAATGTGGGAAAACACATTACAAACTCGAAACTAAAATTTCAAGAATATTAAACAGAAAAAACTATTCAAAATATTTAGTTCATTAAAGAAGAATTTTTCGTATGGCATCAGCTTATCAATTTTCAAGTAAATACAAAAAGTTCAACTAGAATTACATTACTAAAAAAAAACTTGAAGGAGGGTGTTGGCGCCCGCAGGCAAAAGCATTTCAGAAAACAAAAAAAATTTAAATAAAATTCTATTTTGGGAAAACACATTACAAACTCCAAAATAAAATTTCAAGAATATTAAACAGAAAAAAATTATTGAAAATATTTAGTTCATTAAAGAAGAATTTTTCGTATGGCACCAGCTTATCAATTTTCAAGTAAATACAAAAAGTTCAACTAGAATTACATTACTAAAAAAAAACGTGAAGGAGGGTGTTGGCGCCCGCAGGCAAAAGCATTTTAGAAAATAAAAAAAAATTTAAATAAAATTCTATTGTAGGAAAACACATTACAAACTCGAAACTAAAATTTCAAGAATATTAAACAGAAAAAACTATTCAAAATATTTAATTCATAAAAGAAAGATTTTTCGTATGGCACCAGCTTATCAATATTCAAGTCAATACAAAAAATTAAACTAGAGTTACATTACTAAAAAAAAAATTTGAAGGGGGGTGTTGGCGCCTGCAGGCAAAAGCATTTTAGAAAACAAAAAAAAAATTTAAATAAAATTCTATTGTGGGAAAACACATTACAAACTCCAAAATAAAATTTCAAGAATATTAAACAGAAAATAACTATTCAAAATATTTAATTCATCAAAGAAGGATTTTTCATATGGCATCAGCTTATCAATTTTCAAGTAAATACAAAAAGTTCAACTAGAATTACATTACTAAAAAAAAACTTAAAGGGGGGTGTTGGCGCCCGCAGGCAAAAGCATTTTAGAAAACAAATAAAAATTTAAATAAAATTATACAGTGGGAAAATACATTACAAACTTAAAACTAAAATTTCAAGAATATTAAACAGAAAAAACTATTCAAAATATTTAGTTCATTAAAGAAGAATTTTTCGTATGGCATCAGCTTATCAATTTTCAAGTAAATACAAAAAGTTCAACTAGAATTACATTACTAAAAAAAACTTGAAGGAGGGTGTTGGCGCCCGCAGGCAAAAGCATTTCAGAAAACAAAAAAAAATTTAAATAAAATTCTATTTGGGAAAACACATTACAAACTCCAAAATAAAATTTCAAGAATATTAAACAGAAAAAAATTATTGAAAATATTTAGTTCATTAAAGAAGAATTTTTCGTATGGCACCAGCTTATCAATTTTCAAGTAAATACAAAAAGTTCAACTAGAATTACATTACTTAAAAAAAACGTGAAGGAGGGTGTTGGCGCCCGCAGGTAAAAGCATTTTAGAAAATAAAAAAAAATTTAAATAAAATTATACAGTGGGAAAATACATTACAAACTTAAAACTAAAATTTCAAGAATATTAAACAGAAAAAACTATTCAAAATATTTAGTTCATTAAAGAAAGATTTTCGTATGGCACCAGCTTATCAATATTCTAGTCAATACAAAAAATTAAACTCGAGTTAAATTACTAAAAAAAAACTTGAAGGAGGGTGTTGGCGCCCACAGGCTAAAGCATTTTAGAAAACAAAAAAAAATTTAAATAAAATTCTAATGTGGGAAAACACATTACAAACTCGAAACTAAAATTTCAAGAATATTAAACAGAAAAAACTATTCAAAATATTTAGTTCATTAAAGAAGGATTTTTCGTATGGCACCAGCTTCTCAATAATCAAGTCTTTACAAAAATTTAACTCGAGTTAAATTACTTAAAAAAAACGTGAAGGAGGGTGTTGGCGCCCGCAGGCAAAAGCATTTTAGAAAATAAAAAAAAATTTAAATAAAATTCTATTGTAGGAAAACACATTACAAACTACAAACTAAGATTTCAAGAATATTAAATAGAAAAAACAATTCAAAATATTTAGTTCATTAAAGAAGGATTTTTCGTATGGCATCAGCTTATCAATTTTCAAGTAAATACAAAAAGTTCAACTCGAGTTAAATTACTAAAAAAAAACTTGAAGGAGGTTGTTGGCGCCCACAGGCAAAAGCATTTTAGAAAACAAAAAAAAATTTAAATAAATTCTAATGTGGGAAAACACATTACAAACTCGAAACTAAAATTTCAAGAATATTAACAGAAAAAACTATTCAAAATATTTAGTTCATTAAAGAAGAATTTTCGTATGGCATCAGCTTATCAATTTTCAAGTAAATACAAAAAGTTCAACTAGAATTACATTACTAAAAAAACTTGAAGGAGGGTGTTGGCGCCCGCAGGCAAAAGCATTTCAGAAACAAAAAAAATTTAAATAAAATTCTATTTGGGAAAACACATTACAAACTCCAAAATAAAATTTCAAGAATATTAAACAGAAAAAAATTATTGAAAATATTTAGTTCATTAAAGAAGAATTTTTCGTATGGCACCAGCTTATCATTTCAAGTAAATACAAAAGTTCAACTAGAATTACATTACTTAAAAAAACTTGAAGGACGGTGTTGGCGCCCGCAGGCAAAAGCATTTCAAAAAACAAAAAAATTTTTAATAAAATTCTATTGTGGGAAAACACATTACAAACTCCAAACAAAAATTTCAAGAATATTAAGTAGAAAAAACAATTCAAAATATTTAGTTCATTAAAGAAGGATTTTTCGTATGGCACCAGCTTCTCATTTTCAAGTAAATCAAAGTTCAGAAGGAAAAAAAGAGGAAAACTAGATTACATCTTAAAAAAAAACTTGAAGGAGGTTGTTTGGCTCCCGCGGCAAAAGCATTTCAGAACCAAAAAAAATTTATATTACGAAATTCTACTTTGTGGGAAACTACATCAAACTCCAAAATATAACTTTTTCAAGAATGCAATTAAACAGAACAAAATTATTTTTAAAATATTTAGTTCATTAAAGAAGAATTTTTCGTATGGCACAGCTTATCAATTTTCAGTAATACAAAAAGTTCAAAAACTACAGAATTACATTACTTAAAAAAAACGTGAAGGACGGTGTTGGCGCCCGCAGGCAAAAGCATTCAAAAACAACACAAAATTTTTTAATAAATTCAAGTATTGTGGGCAAAACACATTAGAAAACTCAACAAATGTCAAGAATATTAAGTAGAAAAACCAATCAAATTTTAGTTCTAAAGAAGGATATTTTCGTCGGCAACCACTGTCTCAATATCAAGTCTTTATCAAAAATTTAACTCGGTTATTACTAAAAAAAACTCTACTTGAAGGGGGGGGGGGGGGGGGAACTACGGGTGTTTTGTGCGCCCGCAGGCAAAAGCCATTGTTAGAACAAACAAAAAAAATTTAAATAAATTCATGTGGGAAACACATTACACCCTCGAAACTAAATTTCAAGAATATTAAACAGAAAACTATTCAAATTTTAGTTCATAAAGAGATTTATTCGTAATGGCCAATAAAAAAAAGGAAAACCAAAAAAAATGAAAAAAACAAAATAAAAAACATCTTATCAACATATCAGTCATACAAAAAATCAAACTCGATTACATTACTAAAAAAAATTTCAGAAGGGGGGGTTGGCGCCCGCATGCAAAGCCTTTTAGAATAACAAAAAAATTTACCATAACAAAAAAAAATTGGCACCACCAAAAACTAATACAACAAACATCAACAAAATGACTCCCCCATCGCACCCTACTACGCCCCGGCCGAGCCTCCCTTTCCCCTTCTCCCCCACAAAATTCTAATGTGGCAACCACCCCATTACAACCCAAACTAAATTTTCCAAGAATATTAAACCAAAAAAAACTATTCATTTTGAAAAAAATTAAAAAAAATTTAGAGGTACCGCTGGCATTGTTTAAAACATTTTATAGAGTGATCATTAGGATTACTTTACAGTAAAAAAAGTTAGACATGAAGCATGAGCCCTTTAGGCAAATAACAGCATAAAAGCAAACACAAATTAGATACACAATTATCATATTACGATTCCTGAAAGTGTCGGCAAATTTGAAATAGATTTCATAGTAAAAAATCAACTGAACTAACTAACGTGGGGAACCCACTTCACCACGCATTTCTGAAGCAAAGATTATTTAAAAACAAACACAGTCAACACACACCCACCACATGTAAATGTCCTTTTAACACAACAAAGATAATATTAAAAATCAAAAAAGTTAAAATAATATATAACAAAGACTCATTTAACGGGGAACGGGGGGGTAAAAGCTAAACTACACAGCTCTATTTTTAATTATATAGTAAGTACCATGTAATCTCAGTGTACTCCCCAGTATACCAGTTTCAATGTATGAAAATATTTATATCAAAACTACTCTACTAGAGTTTCATGACTTGAAAAAAAAAGTTGTTTGATGAACCTTGTGAAATAACACTAACAAAAGAATACGCGGAAGCTATATACTACAATACATCTTAATTACAATCCCAAACTACGTACATATTTTACATTATATTAATATGAACAGTTAATTATGATCAGAAGGTAATCACCATAATATATTGTATATAGAAAATGTATAAAAATGAATGTATTTCTAAGGATGCAAAAACACTATATGAGAAACGGTCCTGCACAGACTCTACTATTTGAAATGTAATTCTATGAGGATATAAAATCATATTTATTAAAATAATATTTTTGTTTTGGCTGGGTTCAGTCAATATTAACTTACGCGCTATAAAGTCTAATGTCAAATAACAAACATAGTCAGATTGATCGTGTTTATAGTCGATGTAAATATATGCGGAAAAAAATTGTGCTTTAGTAAGATGTAAAAAACTTTTGGACTAAAAGAAAACCTGAGAATTCTTCGACAATGGATAGTAACACAAAACTATATTTTAAATTAAACTATGGATTTTATACATGTTCTCTTTACAACCCATATTTATTGAAAATCTCATAAAATCCTAAAAATACATTTTGTTATATTTATAATTCCCGTTATGGTAAAACACCATGATTAATGGTGGCGTATTTAAGTTTTTTTAATAACTATACTCGACAACTCTCAGCATGACAGTCCTTTAATACCGTGTTAAAAACTATAGATAATTAGATTAACGCTAATTTCCTGTCCTAGTCATAACCTACACCTAACGCAATTAATAATATCTAACTATTTTCTATTCATCGTTATGTTTACAATCGAATACCTTGATAGTTGTAAAGAAAAGATCATCCGCAAAGCTCACGACCAGTACTGATGTCGTCTATCCATCACCTTACTTCAACAACCAAGGTTACCTAACAACTTCGTCTGACTATTAGGATACTTTAAATAAAAAGATCTGATTGCAGGTTCCAAACTAAGTGTTTGATTATCAAGTTGGATCCTTTGATGTTGACACCTTAATTCATTCTAGGCTGGAGCCATAAATAATAACGGGAAAAAAAAAAAAAAATATGGATAATCCCAGCCCTGTCCCCCACACTCTGAATATGAACGCCCAGCCACCTTCATATTCTCTCGGCAAAAGTTAATTTATACAAATTTGAGAAATCCAATGCACAGTCTCTCTATTGTAGTAATATTTGTGATGTTCACTAATTTTAAATATTTTGTATATTAGATTGGGCAAACATAAGACAATATCATTGTAACACAACGGCGACTAACCACAATCATACTTTGATAGAAGATATATGATATACTAATACCTTCTATATTTTTTCTGAATTAATCTTTTTTTTCCGGTACTTTATTGGTGGACTCACTTTTAGTACAGTCCCTCACCTACTGAGGCAACCTTGAGGCTTTCCTTTTAAGAATTAATTTAATCCTTAAACATCTTCATGCATTCGAGAGTTGTAACTAATCAATCATAATATATATGATTCTAGTACTTCGTAATATTTTTGTGTATGATATTTACAGTAGGCGAATTATTAAGTTTGTATGTGGGGCCAGCTATTGTGTGCGCACACGGAACGCGTTTTCACGCCACGCAGTTTCGGCCTACGCCCTCAAGCTGCGCTTCGGAAGCCGAAGCTCTTCGCGTGGCTTAACCGCTCCCCGGCTGTCCTCAACGGGGAAACCTCACTATAATAACTTTATTTTTTTTTGTATTTTTACTCTGTACTGGTAATTTATTATTTAATCACCTATAGATTGGTTTTGTTTTCATCAATTTTTTTATTATCTGAACCAGTTTATGTGCATTGCTTTGTTTTTTCAATAAACCTCTTAGTGTATTGCTAATGCACTTGTTCATGTAATATTATGAGGATAGGTGATGACATTTTGGTCGTATGTATACTGAATTAGCACCCTCAGCATTGCTCTGCTTTGTATTTGTGTTTCACATTTTTTTATTGTTAACAGTGTTCTTACACTGATTTTATTATGTATTACTATTTGGCATCAATCATTATTCGTACCATGACGTATTGATTTTTTTCCATCTTTTGTTTTCGATCGTTAAAAAAAAAATGTACACCACAGGTAAGGCGCATATGTCTGGACCAGCATTTCATCGACTTCCTACATCCAGCTACTTCGGACTTTCATCCCCTGCTACGTCAGGGTCCCGATTCTAACGATCACTGCCATGTTGAGGCAGAGCTTCACGGGGGGAGTATGTCAAATCATATATTCGCGTTTTCACGCCACCGCAGTTTCGGCATCGCCCCAAGCTGGGCCTTCGGATCTAAGCTCTCGAGGTGGCTTAACCCTGTCCCGGCCGTCCACGACCGGGGAAGACCTCACTATTATAGACTTTATTTTTTTGTGGATTTTTACTCTGTACTTGGTATTATTACATTTATACTAATAGTGGTTGTTGTGTTTTCATCATTTTTTATTACATGACCATCATATGTTATCATTTATTTGTTTTTGTCAAGTAGATCCTATTAGTTGTATTGCTATGCTCTTGTTTCTGTAATAGTTATGAGGACAGTTGATTACAGTTGGCGTATGTATCTGATTAGCACCCGCAGCAGTGCTGCTTTGTATTGTGTTTTCACATTTTTTATTGTTAACATGTTGTTCTTACACTACGATTTTATTTATGTATTACTATTTGGTCATCAATCATATTCGTACCATTACGTATTGATTTTTTTCCAATATTTTGTTTTTCTATCCTTATAAAAAAAAATGTACACCACAGGTAAGGGCGCATATGTGACCATCACTTTTAGACGATTTCATACATCCATCTACTTTGGACCTTTCATCCCCGCTACGTCATGCGGTCCGATTCTACGTCACTGCATGTGAGGCAGAGTTTCACGGGGGAGTATGTTCAAACATATATTCGCGTTTTCACCCAACCGCAGTTTCGGCATACGCCCTCAAAGCTGGGCTTCGGATCCTGAAGCTCTCGAGGTGGCTTAACGCTCCCGGCGTCCACGACCGGGAAACCTCACTATATAACTTTATTTATTTTTGTATTATTACTCTGTCTTGGTATACATATTATTTATAACTATATATTGAAGGTATGATTCCATCAATTTTTTTTATTACAACCATAGTAATGTTATTGATTTGTTTTTCAATTATAACCTTATTAGTGATCTTGCTATCACTTGTTCTATAATCTTAGGAGTGACAGGTGATGACATTTTGGCGTATGTAATACTGATTAGCACCTGCAAGCCTTGCTCCTTGTATGTATTTTCCACATTTTGTTATTGTTACAACATTTGTTCTTTACACGATTTATATTATGTATTACTATGTTGGGTCCTCAATCATTATTCGTACCATTACGTAGTGATTTTTTCACATATTTTTGGTTTTCTATCGTTAAAAAAAAATAGTACCCACAGTAGGCGCATATGTGACCAGCAGCTATCGATTTCATACATCCATCTACTTCGGCTTTCATCCCCTGCTACGTCATGCTCCGATTCTACGTCACTGCATGTGAGGCAGAGTTTCCGGGGGGAGTATGTTCAAACTTATTCGCGTTTTCACGCCACCGCAGTTTCGGCATACGCCCTCAAAGCTGCGCTTCGGAAGCCGAAGCTCTCGAGGTGGCTTAACCGCTCCCCGGCCGTCCTCGACCGGGGAAGACCTCACTATAACAACTTTATTATTTTTTTTGTATATATATTTTGTCATCAATATTATTCGTACCATTACGTATTGATTTTTTCAAATATTTTGTTTTCTATTTTAAAAAAAAAAATAATGTACACGGAATCCGTCGGAATGGGACGACTCATTTTTATCGTGGTCCCTGATGTGTGACCTCCCCACTTTCTGTCGTCGTGTATCGCGTGTATTGTTGAAATAGGCGTAACTAGGGGGGGGGGGGGGGTGGGGGGCTTCAGCTCCCTCAGAATTTCTTATTGTCCCTCCAATTTTTGGGGTAAATGTATGTCAATGTGCTAAAACATTTTAGTATTAACTTTTTTTTTTCCCGCAATGTCAATAAATAAATGTAGTATCATAAAAACGAATACACCAATATAAACAATAAATAACACTTGATAGTTATATCATAACACTATCTACTACCCTGTATTTATGATTTGTTTTTAGAACAGTGGATTTACCTTATACATTTAAATCTATTTAAACATAGGTACATTATTGAATGGACTCGTGTGTGATTATTTTGTTTTAGATTCTAGACATGATAATACTAGTTACACGATAACGTCGATAACATAGATATTGTATTTATAAAGGTTATAAAAATCAGGGAGAAATAATTTGTACATATTATTATTTTATAATGATTAACGAATAGTAGACAGTTGTAGTCAGAGTTGGCGGTACTGAAATAAAATAACGCAGAGTTCGAATTAATATAACCAGCAAACCGAGTAAAATTATTCTTATTACTAAAGATTTGAACGAATTGTTTGAGTTTACAAATTAATTTAGTAATTATAATTTCTTATTAAAAAACAATAAATATAAAAATAAAGAAAACTTACAACTTAAAAATGGATTCTCAAGTGGATGATTTAGGAGATTTGATTTCGGGTCCATGCCAGCCCATACTTAAGGTAATTTTTTTTAAATAAATAGTTAAAATGTCATTAGGTAATATTATCATGACAAATTAAATAAGAATTAAAAAGTTTATGCATGATTATATAATTAATATTATATTTTTTAATATTATCACTTATTAGGATTATCCAAAAACAATATTTGGTAAATAGAATAGTTCATTTTCGTCCAATTTTTTAAGTTATATACTTGGTTGGAATACAGTGTCAAACAAGATGCTGTATATTGCTTTTGCTGTCGATTATTTGGAAAAAAAATGAAACTATTTATTATAAATATTTTACTAGGTATAGACTATTATCTATTGTGTGTATTTATTTACTGTTATTAACTGAAAATAAAGTTATATTTATGTTTAAATGTCAGAATAAAGAAGTATACTGTATATACAAACAATTTTTTGATTTAAAATATTATTATTAATTATTACATTAGCCATTAAGTATAAATGGTATAATTATATTTTATAGTTTTGTGTAATTCCGTAAACAAAGAATTTTTATATTATTAATTATTCTAATTTAAAGTTTTTTTAGATAATTCATACAAATTAAAACTTATATTTGTATGGGTCGGGGGCAATTATGTTTCCACATGTACCTCAAAACTTTGGGGACTCCAGCCCCCCCCTATTATAAAGGGCAGTTACGCCTATGATTGTTGATATTATCATCAACGAATTGATTACGTGCACTTATAATTGTGACCGCATGTTGGGCGCTGTGGATCATATAATTCACCGTACGACTGCAGCTTTAGTTTGGTAATTGTGACCCATTGGTCCTTGTTGTAGGTTGTGTAGCATGGGTATCGTATGTACCTCCAAACAATTCGTTTCCATATGTAGTTTTCGACGGAGGTTGTCGACCCGACGCCCTGTCACGTCCATTCGCGAACGTACCATATACCATGTAGCGTCGGTCTCGTGTGTTTCACGGCACCTTGGTCGTCAATCGCCCCTCGTGTGTTGTGTCCCGCCTCATTGTATTTTGTACTTCGATTCGTTCCACGTCTGCGGGACCCGGGATAGGCCCGATACCAAGTATGCAGTGCGGCAAATAATTGTCCACCGGAAAGAAATGAGTGGCATAACATTATGTCCACGGTGGGCTTTATTACCACCTGACCAGTGCCGTGCCGCCACTAATATTGCGTGACACCAAAATCCTCGTGATGTGTGCTGTCGCTGAAATGTACCCGTTTTGTACATGTTGCCTTGCCATGCCGCGGCCAACCAGTGTGTGTCGCCGTAGGCGATTAGGAACACACCGGCCATCACCAACGACACCGGACCAGGTTTTACATATATTTTTATTGTCACACTTAATTGTATTATTATGTTATTTGTTGGGGCGCCCTTTTGTTTCGGTACTATAACCGCCGATTGTTTTAATATAATATATATTGTTTATATTTTGGTCTCGAACAAAGCAGATTACATACAGGCATTTATTATTTGCAATTATATATTTTTTGGGTAACTCTCTTTCGCTCCGTTCCCAGCACAATCGCGAGTCGTTGCCGACAATCGCCAACTTCGTAGGATCGGACAGGCGCAAACCATTTATAATATATGTTTATGATATTTATGGACGGCACTTGCACCATGGCCCTCGATATGGTAATGTGGCGATCCGGCGCATCTCTTTGAGATAAATGATTAAATACTTATCAAGTCTTCCAATTTACTAAACTTTTATATTTTGTAATAATTTGGATAATTTGAAGAAAAATATGAAATTGAAGAGAGACTGTGTGAAATAACAAAATATGTAGTGTGAAATGTACATTTGAACACCTGTTATAATGCTATTATATTTAATTTTAGTTTTATAATGTACTATAATAAACATTTGAACATTTATTACAATATACGATATTATACATATGTCAAGTATGATTTTTTTTTTTGATAGTTACCTACCTACAACAATAAAGACACTTTATTTTTATATTTTGAAGCAATATATGTTTTGGACTATTTAGATCTATATAAACTAAATTCAGTCCCTTAGTTTAGTATTTAAGGTTTGTATGATCAGAGTCGTGGAACCAAATATTTTCAGACTCTACTAGAATGTTGTAGTTAAATTAAACTATAATAGATAATGGGTATGTGGAATAACATTATCTAAACTTCTACGATAATTTGTTATGAATATAATATTATAAGTAATAGCTCAATTTAGCACTTTTACGTACTTAATACATTTCCTAATATTTCAACAGAAATTATGGAGCTAAAAATATAGAAATACCTATATTATGTTACGGTCCATAGTTCATATTTTGTTTCATTTAAATAATAATGCTTTTTAAATACTTTTTCATAAATTAATATTTATTACAGTTGGCTTTTATGATTTGGTTGAACTATTAGTACGTATTTTTTTTGGAGATCCCTATTATTACAAACCATTACCAATATTCGTCTCACTGTACCCCGGTTTCCACTACAGATAAATCATTACTTATTACCAGGGCTGTGAATTAAATGCATTTACATGCTTTTTTGCTACACCGTGGCCATATAAAAAATGGATTCGGCCAAAATCTTATTTTACACATATTATTTTTTTTGGGTTAGTTCATATATAATTGCATGTTTTCATAATTTCTTCGTATTTATGCTTATTTTTCTAAAATGTTTTATATATTTCGGTTCATCCGTTAGAAAATAAATAGGTACCTACCTACCAAGTGTGTAAATAAAGAATTTTTTTTGTAAACCAATTTGAATTATTATTTATTAATTTAAAAATTTTTAATAAGAACGTTTTCATTCAGTATTTTTTTGAATTTAAGTGCATATTTTTTGAATATTTCAGTGCATACATGCAGGCAAATATTTAACACTTTACATTAGATTAAATTCACAGCCTGCTATTACTTTACTTCCTATCATAATACCTACCACAGTTAGTTTTAAATGTCAATTGTCACAATCAACTGCTTCTTCAACTTGAATAACACTTAAGAGGATGTCAGATTTTTAGCGCACCATTTATTTATCTCTCTGACCCACGTACAATCATTTTAGTGTTTTCTTAATCACACATTTGGTATGCTACGCGTGGGTCAAAGATAGAAAACAAAGTAGTGCGCTGACATCCCAACCAGCAGCAGATCTTTTATTCTATCCTATAAGTCAGGTTGTAAACCTATATCAACCGATAACGGTATAGTTTCAGCCAAGAGTCAAGTGGTCTTTGCAATTCAAGATCCTTTCCTACGTATTCGGCATTGTTAACATAACTATTCTACCTTTACACATTTTCTTCCCCGTCTCTCGCAGCTATATATAGGTTCAGCCACTCTCATTCCACACCACCATATGATCGGTATTCTGTCTATCCATCTCTTCTTCAGCTAATCTTCTCGCCCCTCATTTCCCCCCTAAATTAACTTTATAGCCACTCTCACTCTCTCTTATCATACAGTGACCGAAACCACCTAACCTATTCTCTCTTGTTTTCACTACAATATGTACACTACCCTAAATTACCCTTAATTAATAATTTCTTATTCTATCCTCTTTTGTACCTTAATACCTAACTTTATATTCTCATATCTGCTACTCACACTCCACTTACCTACCCTCCTAACCTTACAATTATTTTTCGTCTTTCCCTTTCATACACTAAACATTCTGAAAGCATGTTAAACTCTTTCCCTTTATCTTCGCCATATCACACACTTCTATTTCACTCAGTCTCTAGTTACCTATATAAGTCATCGTACTTGGTTATAGGTGAAAATATTTAAATATCATTGAGCGAATTCCCTACTCAAAAGAATTACTTAAAAAAATATCATACCTGACCAATTTTTCTAATTTTATCACAACTTTATTGATAGCCAGAATAGAGTTATACCAGTATAGGTAATTACAATAAATATAATTGAAAAGTTGCGGGCAATACATCTCCTGATCGAATAACAATAAAAAAAAAAAATCTACCGAAAATTTGTAGATATTATATAAACCTATCAATAAATAATATTGATTTTTCTTATAGGTACAGAGTTAGTATTTTAGATTCTGAGTGGAACATGTGTGTTTTTAAATTTTTATTTTATTTTTTTTTTGTGTCTGTGTACACGATAAGTAGTCGAAATAATGTTTCGATTTTCAACTTCAGTATCTTTTCGATTGGAAAGTGAATATCGTTTGGTGCATTGAGGAGGTCATAATTTAAAATTCCCTGTAATTTTCAAGCGCCAAGAAAAACAAAAGAAAAAATTAAGAAAAACGGGACTTTTTACGCAAAATCGATTTTTCACAAATTGAATTTGGTTTTTGTTGTAAACTTTAAAACAAATGACCGTAGATACATGAAATTTCACTGGTTATTTATATTTTCATTTTATATACACGATAAAATTTTGAAAAAATTTGACTCTTTTTGAGCTGTTTACGGACATTGCCAGTTTTCAATTATTTTAGTTTTTTTTTCTTTAATATCAATAAAATTTTATCTGTTGAGTAAAAAAGCTTGAAAATTTAATAGAAGGCTCCTAGGTTGATTGTTTCAAAGGCAGATGAAAAAAAATAAAAAATCCTTAGTCACAGTTTTTATTTATAAGCATTTAAAGTTCAAATCTTTCATAAAATACGGAAAAATGACGAAAATTAGCAAATTATTTTGAGTTGAGATTCATAAAAATTTTTCTTTTTAAATCTAAGATTTGAAAATGTAATACAATATTACCCCATAGTTTGTCTACCTTATCAAAAAAAAAAATGCCTACAAGCAAATCAAATTAAATTGTTATGAGTGTTTGAATTTTCATATTTTTACAACATTGATATTCACTCGATTTCTCATTTAACGATTTTCTATTTTAGGTATTGTAATTAAAAAACGAATGATTGTAGATAATTGAAAATTTCACTGAATGTTTTATATTTTATTTCTTACACGATAATTTTCCAAATAATTTGACTCTTTTTGAGCTGTTTACGGACATTGCCAGTTTTCAATTTTTTTAGTTTTTTCTATAATATCAATAAAATTTTTATCTGTTGAGTAAAAAAGCTTGAAAATTTAAATAGAAGGCTCCTAGGTTATTGTTTCAAAGGCAGATGAAAAAAATTAAAATCCTTAGCCACAGTTTTTATTTATAAGCATTTAAAGTTCAAATCTTCATAAAATACGAAAAATGACGAAAATTATAGCAAATTATTTGAGTTGAGAATTCATAAAAATTTTTCTTTTTAAATCTAAGATTTGAAAATGTAATACAAGATTACCCATAAGTTTGTCTACCTTTATCAAAAAAAAAAATGTCTTCAAGCACATCAAATTAAATTTTTATGAGCGTTTGAAATTCATATTTTTACAATATTTGATATTCACATGATTTCTCATGTAACGATTTTCTTATTTTATTGTAATTAAAAAACGAATGACTATAGATACTTAAAAATTGCACTGATGTTTATATTAGCATTTTCTATATACCATTACGATTTTGAAAACTTTGAAAACTTGGGTAAAAAAGCGTGAAAATTTAATGCAAGGCTCCTGATATATTGTTACAATAGCATTTGAAAAATATTAAAAATACATAGGCACAATTTTTTTTTTATAAGGATTTTAAGTTCGAATTTCAACAAAATTATAAAATTTATAATTTAATAATTATTTTGTACTTAAAAATTTATAAAATGTTCAACTTTTATAGCTAAGGATTGAAAATTGATAACAAGGCTCCACGTAAATAGGTTATATATAAATTACTTTATGCACAATAATATCATCAAATATACTTAGTAACATCATAGTCTGACTGAACGTTTCGCTCAGAATCGTTTTTCTTATACAGTGATATTATATCATTGAATTCAAATTTAACACCATCCATTACAGTGACCCACTTGTAACCTACTGTACAGCAGAGCGACATCCACTTACCCACCTTTTTAAATGTTGTATTCAAGGATTTATTAGTTTTTATACCTAACGAAAATTAAATTTATTCACAAGTCAGTTATCACTAGAACTCGACTACCGGCAAAATATTATGCTCTTTGATGTTTTTTTAATTTTTATTTTATAGTTTTACACGGATTTATTACTATTACTAATTATAGTAGGTGTAGTTAAATTCAATAATTTACAAATATTATACCAATTAACTAAATAAAAACTTTTGAAGCATTGTGTTAAAGTAAACAAGAGATAAATAGGATTACAATGCATTACAATTATGTAATGTACCTTTATGTGAAAAATAAACAAAAATTAAAATAATCGTAACACTCATGTTCATGTTTTACACTATTAAAATAGGTACACGAGTATATAATTATATTAGGTATTCATATGCGTCCACATGGGTGGTCAGGATAGACAGTTGACAGTTGACTATAGGTACTCCTTGAAAACTTTTGTATTTTAGGTGTGCAGCAGTATACGTAGGTGCCAATGATATAGATATTAAGTGGAAAAATAAAAGTTACTTATGTTAAGTGACATACCCTCAATGCTTAAATTAAACTTCAGGTTTGGGAAAAAAATTTACCAGTAATAAATGGTTATGGTATTAAATATTTCAGCATACCTATACCATCATATAATATTATTATAATCTAAAATAATAATTATGGTAAAATACTAAATTGGTGTAAATATTAATAAATTGGGTGTATAATGTATGTAAAATATAAAGATTAATAACATTATATTGTTATAAATACTTCGCGCAAACCTAAGATGCTACCCGGCGAATAGTATAGGCAAATAAGGTACGCGTATTAAACCGGTCGTGGTAAAACGAAAACAACGTTTGGATTGTTCGAACTGGCGTATAATTTATTATACATTGCGCCTTTGGTAGGTAGTAACGTATACGCTTCTACGTAACCGAATTAACAGATTTTTCGTGACTATAAATATTTAATTCAATTCTAAAAATTAAATTTAAGCCCCAAAATAATATGAAAAACAACTTACGCGTAAACATCGACTCTTCCGGTGAAACCTAGCTGTACTGCAGCACACGCTGCCGCCGAAGAACAGTTATCTTCATCCGTCTACATCTCGCTCCAAATTGAAACTAGAAAGTATGGAAATATTTTATGAAAATAACCTAAACGTTACAATGTGAAGTTCGTGTTATATTAATATTATAACTGCTTAACGAACTGTCCGTCAATTGTTGGCTTATTTTATTTTTTTGTTCACTGCAATAATTATTAGAATAGTGAATCGTCTCGCCGAATGTCGACATTGGCGATTGCCACAGATGACATATATATATTATAAATATGATAAATACATAGAAATTATCCTCAGTATATACAGTATGTCCAACCAGATCTGACAATGCCATAATACTTTTGCTATATACAAAATTTTAAAGTTTTTTTTTTTATATAATTTATTGTCACTCGCGCTACACGTCTAATATACAAAAAATTATTTTTATTTTTTATTACTGAAAATAAAAAATTTAAAATTTGATTTAAATTTGTTAGATAAATTCAAAATAGCCAATTTTTGAATCTGATTATAATAACAATTTTTTATGCTAAAAAAATGTATATATCAGTAGTTCATTTTTTTTAGAATTTTTTTAAATGTCTTTAATTTTGTTTATTAAATTATTTGGAACGTAATAACTTTTTTAAAAATATCATTTTTGGGAATTTGCTGACATTAGTATATTTCTTAAATATTTACTTATCACATAATATTAACAATTTTTGTCACACGTTTAAGTAGCATAATATTTTTTTTTTTGTCATTTCTTTCTGTTACAATCCTATATAATATGGTCTATTGATAAATATCATATATTCTTTACAGAAAATTTTGCGATCTATAATATATTCTGGTTTTCTTTTTCAGGGGGGTTTGTTCTGGAAAGTGAAATCGATGAAAAAGATTGAAATAAGATAAAAATGCATGTGTTTATGGTTTTGAATATAAAAGCTCTGAGATGATCGGTATGAATTTCGTGGGAAAGAACATTTATGTTTCACATAAGACATGTTAAACTATGTGCCATGAGACACATAAATTCACTATGCATAATACGGACATAATAGTGGTGGATCTATTTAACGAAAACTAAAACTATCGTGACGGAACGGAATTACGAAGAACGTATAAGACAAAAATAATCGTCAGCGAGTGGTAGGTATAAACTGCTATGTACCTACTTACAAATCATATTAAATAACATTAATCATTATACATTTTCTTATTTTAATAGGTAGGTATAAATACCACCTACCTTCCTACTTATAAAAGCATTGCAAAATCATTGGTTTTAAATTTAAAAATTATTCTATTATAACAATGAATTAGCTGTAGGTAGAGTATTATAATTTAAAGTATTTTTATAATATCCTAATTTTTGTGCACCTAAAAACAACTGGATTTTTAAAACTATTCTACGTCTGGCGGGTATATAAGTTTGTCTGACAATAAATATTTACATTAGGTCTACCGCGTCAAAAGAGTAAAAGGACACAATTTACGTAATTACCTATTTATTCTTCCAGTGAAACGCGTCCCCTTCGAGTGTATAATATTGTCTAGTGTCAGAGCTGTCATCTCCGACAGGAAATCCGCACTTCTTCACATCTCCGATCCAAAAGTTCAGTCTGGAAGTATTGAGATTAATGACATTTATAAAAATAGGTACCTAGCGGCTAGCTTAATAACCAGAGTGGAATGAAATATGTTGGTACGTATTGGAATCGCTGTTCGTCTCAGACAATTGTCATTTGCCATAGATTATTTGTATTATAACCTAACCGTTCTAAACGATGGATGATGGATATTTTCACACAATCTTTAAAAAACTTTATTTGTTTATACTAGACACAAATGCAGTAAATTTAATTCAAATTTATAATAATGATAATGGTTTTGTTACTTAGTATCCATTTATTTATTACTTGATTTATTACAAATTTCTAATTTATAAAAAATAATAAATAAATAAAAATAGTTTTTATTAATCCCAATATTTAAAAATAATGTTTCAAATAAAATAATAAAAAAAATTAAGAAATACCTGTCCTATTAATTAATATTAAATAACAAAATAACTAAATAAATGTTGTATTTATTACTATGCACTAAATCGATGGTGTCTAAAGTTATAAAAAAAACACCGCTTTTTTAACTTATCAATACTACTTCCTAGATGTTTTTTGAATTAACTTGTATGTGTACAAAATTACAAATTCATTGAAAAAACCACATTTAAATAACATTCAAATCTTATATAATCGTAAATTTAGTAAAATTCATTTTTCGTGTTTTTTTTAAACATTTTCACGCTTTTTTAATATCACTATCCAATCATTTTTTATAAGCAAATGAAAAAAAACCAAAAAACAAATGTTTGGAAGCATATTTTTTTTTAATTTTGCTTGGCCCTAAATCGTTTTATAAAGTAGATATTTAGTTTTGTTTTGTGTAAATTAAAGTAAAACTAAAATTTTCCGAAAAAAACTGTTTCCGAAGTAGTAAACAGTAATTTTGAAGAATTAAAACCGCTTCCAAACCGATAATCACATTTTTAGGGATCATTTTGGTAACCGGTAATCAATTACCACTAATTCTAAAAACCCCTAAAACCGGTAACCACTTACGAACATTTTTTTGAGTCCTACCGGACCCGATAACCGAATTTTTCATAAGCGGTTTCATGCCCTGTAATATACACTCATTAAATTTTTAAATGCAATGTTTTCGGCATAAATTACTCAAACCTACAGTCTATTACTTATAGTTAAATAGATAAAATTAATAGCAATAATAAGAAAATATACTTAGTAGTTGTATTAGTTGACGGACCATCTTCGCTTAGAATTTTTTTTGGTATAGATTGGTTTTATGTCATTGAATTAAAATTTAATACATTAACCCATTTAATAATGTATTTATAAGTTGTGTATTACGTAAGCATTGTCCTGCAGTGATACAAATGTCAGTTCATTAAATGAGATTCCTATTTTTTTTGTAAATTTTGATGCACCTCCTTCCAAATCCTAAATTTGAACAAGAAGTTTTTAGTTATTAAAATGTTTTACTAATGTTAAACTCCTTAAAATGGATTTACAAAAATATAATAAAGGTGGAAGATTGGATCTAGTGTTAAAATTTGAGAGATGGGGTCATTTTTACAAATAGTATATGCTGCTGATAGATAAATATTAATTACTAACATTTTAAAATCACCATAGTGTCCATATCTTCCAAACCCATGATTTTTGTTAATAAAGTTAAATAACTCAAAAACAACTCGTTAAATTTTTTTAGTTTTGATGCATTAAACTTTTAAAAAAAATACCCGTTAAATAATTTACACTAGAAAAGCGAAAAACTAAATTTTGTATCCCTGCAGAATACTCTTAAAGTAGTACAAAAAAATTTTATGTTCTAAATAAATGTAAAATATGGAAAATATGGTCTAGGGTTCAAAATTTCAATTAAAAAAAGGTGGGCAAATGGGTGTTACTCTGCTGTAAAGTAGGTTACAAGTGGGTTACTGTGATATATGGTGTTAAATTTGAATTCAATGATATAATATCATTGTATAAGAAAAACGATTCCTGAGCAAAGACGGTCATCAGCCTTCGAAATTACTAAGTATAATTAATGATATTATTGTGAATAAAGTAATTTATTACTACCTATTTATGTGGAACCTTGTTTTCAATTTTCAATCCTTAGATATAAAAGTTGAACATTTTATAATTTTAACTACAAAATAATTATCAAATTAAAATTTGATATATTTTCTCAAAATTCGAACTTAAATGCTTATAAAAAAAATTGTATATATTATAATAGGCAATATTTTACATATTTATAAAGCAAACATTTTATGTGGATATTATAATTATTATTACTGTTAACTTTTTAAAAATTAATATAAATTTACATTTTGTTTTGGAATTAATTTAAGTAACATATCTTTCTATATTATTTTATGTTATTAGATTATTTAGTAAATATTATAGCAGATACCTACAGGCTACAGCGAATAAAAAAAGTATCAAACATAAATAATAAGATTATTCCAGGCTGAAACTGAAAATAATAATTTAGTAAAACAAAAAAAAAACCCCCCGAGGACTCAAGAACTTCGGAATAGGTATACTGATGAACTAGATTACTTTGCTATAGACTTTTCATAACTTGACTGCTACCCCTATATTCAAACTATACAACATCATTGTTCAAGTAAATCATGGATGTTTTAGTTTGATCTAAACCTAACCTAACCGACGTTAACTTTTAATATTACTGCTATAATAGTAATATTTGGCAACTATCCATCATCGACATGTTAAATTCCGGTTGTCGAGTTTTATCAAGTACCTACATAGGTAACTTATAATAATTCATATTGTTATTTAATTAGGTACCAAAAAAATATAACTTCTCAAACATTGTGTCTTGTAATTTTTACTAATTTTTTTAAAATAAATATTATAATAAGAATAACTAACAAGATAAAATAATAAAATAAAATAATTTTTTAGAGCATATTTCTTGATTTTTAAGTGCATACATATTATTAGATTTTTAAGTACTAGAAGTCCTCAGCCCTAATTATTACATTACATTGTTATTATTTTGTAAATAAAATTATTAATCAAAAAAATAGAATACAATTTCCCAAAAAAATAAATAAAAAATATAAATATCAAATGTAACGTTATTTTTTTTTTATATTTCCGGTTTTGTTGAATTGATCGGTTTTTAAAAAAAAAAGGTTACCGCTACACGTTACCCCTTAGTTGAACTTGGTGGTTACTGGTAATTGTTAACCGCTTCACAAAATGTAAACTTACAAAATGGGAAGCGGTTACCAGACCCAAAATTGGTCATGGTAACCAGTTTCAAGCCCTGCTTTATAGTGTTATTATTAAATTATAGCCTGTAAGTTGAATTATAATTCTCATTTATTTAAGTACAATTTCTGAGAAAAGTTATTCATGGGTCAAATACACAGGAATGCTCTTTATACTATATGTATATCTATTGTCTATATTATAATAATTAATAATCCATTCTTTTAATTAATGTTTATGAATAATGTATTTATGACCAACATAATGTAAGTATCTAATAACCAAAAAGACTAAATACTTTCTAGAAAATCCTCTAATGACAAAGGGCCGTTCTTACAATGTCCGGTTGAGTGTCGGTTAATGCTAACTGGTTAATAACAAATTTTATTACTGGCAGAATTCTGACGGTTAACTTTAATCTGATATTGTAAGAACGGCTTTAATAGTACTTGTTTATAAATATATAAATTATATTAAAACATGAAATATACACAATATCATGTACAAAGTACTAAGTGATTAAAAGAAAAACATTATTAGTTATAACTTAAAATTAAGTTGAGTTAAGTATAGTATGGTTTATTGATGTTTTTAATAGATCAACTAAAAACAAGAAATAATATTAATTGAATGTTCAATAATAAATTGTTTAATGTTATATGTTTTAAAAAATTATTTGATACAATTTTACATTTTAAATTTACTGCAATATTTAATTCTATATTTTTATATTTCAATATCTATTCTTTGACTTTTTACAAAAAAAATATTTTTCTAGTAAAAATGTGATTGTGAAAATGTTATTTCATATATAAAAAATGCATTTAATTTATGTTACCCATAGCTCATGAATATTTTATTAGAGTAAGTACTGAATGCATCAACTACTTTGTGAATAATTAAAAAACATACAACATATTATAAATTTATAATAATACTATTCACAAATCTAATGACACTATATCGTATTGTACAAGTATCTATACGATTATTATTAACTTGCATTAATGAAAACATTTTACTAACTAGTGATATAACAACTATATGCAGAAGGAATGTCAATAAAATATGAAATAAAAAAATTCTAGAATAGAATCAGTCTATACAAAAATATATTAATTTTTACATATACGAAAGAATTTCATATTTTATCATACTATCTAGTATTAAAAATACTAGTATAACAGTTAAACAATGTTTAAAATAACATTTAAATTCAGTATGGGCATCATGAAGAATCACCATGAATATTGAAGAGTTTAGCAACTTCATTGAGATCTTTGTAACATCTATCGGTTTTAAGCACTTGACGTGCTATAGACATTCTGTTGAACAAATTCCATAACACAATTCCAACAATTACATCATTTTTCAAGTAGAAAACTACACCTTTGTTATAATCATTTTCAGAAATAGATTCATTATTTTTGGATACTAATTCTTCGATTGTTTCTTTTTTATTGGTTAAGGTATTTTGGTCAGTTTCATTAGCCAAAAGTGATGGATCTTTATGGTTTCCTTTGGCAAACACACCCATTGTTACTAGAGACGAATCGACAATTCCAATTGCTTCATAACCCACAGAAGGCCCAATGTCTGACCAAAACATAGGTTGATGTTGATATGGTTTAGCTGAAAATTCAAAAACAAATTTTCTTCTAAATCAAGTAAGATAATAATCAGTCTGGTAATTACAAGGGGGGTTTGGGGTTTGGCAAGGGATTTGTGTGTTGTATCCCACCTCCCATAACTTTTTTTTTTTAAACTGGCAAACCATATTTATGTACTTATTTAATTATAATATTATTATTTATAGGTACGATTGTAGTAATATAGTATATTTTATAGAAACAATAAATAAATCCCCTATGGTAGCTGTCACTGAGATAATATTACTTTGTGATAAACACTAATCACTAGTGCAATATTACAAAAATATATTAAAATAATGCAGTTTATCTTGATTATTAGGATTTTTTTTTTGGAAACACATATATTTCAACAATTTAAGTACAATGGTGCAATCAGAATTTGTCAGTCGGACTTAGTTCTAAGGTTATAACCTTTTGAAATTTACATTTTAGAGTATTTTACGTCTACGCAGATTATTCCACAAATCTACTCGAAAAAGATTACAGATCACAATGGTTGAACTGAGAGGTTTTTATAATATTTATGGTAGGTCTTTTGGTGGGGGTGTAATGGGGAGGGGGGAGTTGGAGGTAAATGTTTCAATTCCTCTTCCCACAAACATGACCAAATTATGCCACTGATAATAACTACATCATATAAAAGTCCCATGATCTACACCTATACTCTGATATTCATTATTTACGTTATGTTCTTAATTTCTTGTTTCCATTTAATGTTTTAACATTATTTTAGTTTTAAATGTTTGTGATCAATCTATTTGATACATACAAACGATTTTATTTGGGAATTGGGGTATTTATAATTGTGGTTATCATTAATTAATTGTTTTAATTTTATGGGGGCTTATGAAATTATCGCTTATAATTGTGGTGATCCAACATTTTGTACTTGGAGGGCCAATTTACACACCAAAATCACAAAAAATATTTTTATTCCTATTTTATTTTACAACAAACATATTATAAAATAATACACAAGGCTAACAAAACCACAAAAAAAAATTTGTTAACTGCATTTGGTAAAGAAAGTCAATTTGATAATATAAAATACTGTATTGACACATAATTTGTGGTGTTATTAATAATTGAATAATAATTTGTACCATTATGTAACAAATAAAAGTTACTGATGTCCCCAGAAAGATATTTATATATTATTACTTTAATGATACTTACCAGCACCAGCCATATTTTCACCAGCTAATCTTCCCGATATTACAGCGTGATCATGGTGTTCGACACGCCTCCTCCCAAGTTGTTTGTCATAAAAACAAGCACAATCACCAGCCTATAAAAATAATTTCAGATAAAATAAAACGTTAATAACATAATATGTAAAATATTAAAATATTTTTATAAACTAACAATATACAAATCTGTTCTTGCTTGTAATTCAGAATTGACCAAATAACCATCAAGCTTTGAATCAATTTCTAATCCAGCATCAGCAGCTAGTTCAGTGTTAGGTTTAGCACCAACTGCCATTATCACATGATCAACAGAAATCTGAAAAACCATTACTTTAAAAGATAAAAATTCCAAATTTAATTTTAATTTATAGTCAAAATGTACTAACGTTTTTCCCATTACTTAATTTCAAGTTGACTTGTCTCTTATTATTTTCTAAATTGCAATTCTCTACCTCTGTTTCGGTCACAACTTCAACACCTTCATTTCTAACTTTTTCAGTAGTCCAATGACTAAGATATTTAGGTAAAACTTTTCCCATATTACCCTTTTCTTTAAATATTTGATAAATTTTAACTCCATTTTTTTTTCCTTTGTTGGCCAATGAAGCAGCAAGTTCACTACCCAAAAATCCTCCACCAATAATGGCAATAGATTTTATATGACCCAGTTGTTCCCATAAATCTTCAAAGTCACTGATGGACCGAAATACTGAGAATTTGTTTTTAAGTTCTTCATTTGCGTCATCATACAGTTTTAATGTTTTTGGAACTGAACCAGTTGCTATTAAGCACTTATCATAACTGATTTCTTTACCATCATTAAGCTTCACTTTTTTTTTTGATACATTTATTGATTCCACTTTCCAGCCTCGTGCTAGTGAAATGCCACCATTTTTGGCAGTGGTTAATTCTTCAACAGGTGTATAAAATGGTTCAGGTTCATAAAAAAGACTTCTAGATGTACCATTCCATTGATGAAAGTTTAACGACTTTGCCATTTCAGTATCATCACCATACCATAATTCTTTAGATAAAGGGGGTCGCATATGGGGAAGATAACCTTCAGCTGATATTACTAAAACCTTGATTTTATAAATATAGTTATACATCAGAATAGGTCAGAATATTAGGCGTAATAAGATAAAAAAAAAATAGTTATTTTACCCTGGCGGTGGGATCTGCTGACTTGATTGCTCGGAATGCTGAGAAGGAAGCTGTACCTCCACCAATTAATAAATACTGTATATTATCAGGTATTGACTCAGATAATGAAGGAATTTGAACCAGTTTTCGTATTTTTTTAGCTAAATTAAATTAAATATGAGTGAGTTATTATTTCAAAATTTTTTAATATAATGTCTCAATAATTTACCATTTGTAGTGTCTTCGGTAGTAAGGTTATCATCTTTTTTTTGTTTCAGTATGTCAAAATGATAGATCTGTTTTAAAAGAAATGTATAATATAAGTAGTAATGGCCAATAGGTAGTTGGGTAGGTACTATATATTATTTTAATTTATTATTGTTGAGTATTATTATATGAATCATGTTATTTTTTTTTACTAGTGAAATTTAGCTCTTTTAATAATTTTAATACTTACACCATATACTGTTCCTGATAGTATAATAGCTCCTCCAAAAAGACTCCAATTACGAAAAGATTGATTATTTTTAGAATTATTCTGCCATCCATAATTGTTTTCAGACTCTGAAGAATGAGTTGTTGTAGGTGATTTTGGATTGGTACTAAATTCATCCTAAGGTATAATTAAATAATTTTTTAACCAAGAATAACAAAATTCATTGATAGTAATTTTATCGACTTTTGGTCTACCTTAGTCACTAAAGGGCAAGTATTTAGAGGATATTCGTTATATTCTGAAATTATAATTTCTTTTTTAGGTATTTTGACTGGTTCATTTATTTTTTTGGTTTTTTTTGAAAAATTGATTTTAACAGGTTTAATGACCTAGAATTATTGTTAAACATAATGTTATTTTAAGCATTCAATGAACTCCAAACTATGTAGGTATATAATAATAAGTATTCTTGTGTTATCTATTAAATAATATTTTAGAACATACAATGTAGTATATTTAAAATGTAATTTTTATTAATTTTACATGAAACAGAAAAAATTAATATAATAGGTATGCGTAGAAAATATTTAAAACCAATACCTATAACAGTTATTTGTAGTTATTTGTATTATATACCTAATAGTTCAATACATCCAATTTAATATTAGATAATATTTTAAGTTTTTAATAAATTTAACACAAAACTACTGCGTGCATCTCTAAATCTTATTATTTTTTTAAAAATGTTGTATAAATCTGTTGCATAATAATTCAGAATAGGTAATAATTAAAGCAAGTTTATTTGTATTATGTTACCTAGGTATATATTAGGTACATAGGTATACAATTACCTAAAATTAGTTTTGATTAAAAAAAAAATAATAGTGTAGCCATGCATTTTTATTAAAAATGTATTTAAAAAAAAAACTTTTTTTTATTATTTATATAATTTATAATTGTCATGCTAAATACCTATAATTGTTTAAATCAATTTTACAAAATAAACTAACTATTATGTGTATTGTCAACAAAGGAATCTATACTGTTTAAAATCATTAAAAGCCGATAATTAAGAAAACAAACATTGTCGATTACAGGTGCCCCTCGAATAACAAGTAATCTTTACCTGTATCAATGGAGGAGTTGTTTTTCCTCTATTGTTTTTTCCACCGCCATTCTTTTTATCACTATAATTTTTATTTTCCCAGGCATTTAATATTCTGGATCCTGTAAAAAAACCATCCAAACGCATGATGCATAACTCAAAATTCGTGGTATTAAATATTAAATTATACTAACCTGGGGAAACCGGCGGTCTGAGTAATCTGAGCTTGGACAGCATAGCTCTCGATTTTAATACTATATTATAGAGCTGATTAAAATGATTCTCGTCCTCAACGAGCCAGACGTTTTAAATATTTTTGACTCAGTCTATATGTAGTAAACAATTACAAAATGGCTACAAAATGTAGATGCACTTATAACATAATAATTAAATTATCATCAAACGAATAGGTAGTAGGTACAATAATAATAATAACACGGTTCGACGGCTTCAGAGTTCATAGACGGTCCGGCTTCATTCCTCAATGAACGTTTCGGATATAAAATGTGTTTGACGGAAAAACTTGGGCACCTACATCTGATCCGAATGGCATTTTTCATGGAACGTTGAAAATTAATGGTGAGTCTCGAGTGCGACGGCGGTGGCGCAGGCGGCGGCGGCGGCGGCAGCGTATTCGGCGATTTCGACATTCGACGTGGGTCGTGGACCGCCCTGACATGCGTGCGATGCGCATGTGCCTATAAAATAGTGGTACATACACGAACGAGACGCGTTCGAAAAGTTGATCGGCTTCGTTGGAACACGAAAAATGACCAAAATTATCATACTCAGCGTCCTAGCATATTTGTTTTTGATTTTTGATTGAGAAAATAATCAAATTTTTTTTAAAATTAATTTACATTTTACGCCGAAAATGGATACCGATGCATGTGAACTCAACGCTTACCAACAATTGGGCTGAAAATAATTTACATGATTTACATTATTTAACTATTTAAATTTAAATCTACAACCGGCGTCTGGTTAGGTAGGGACCATCGGATAAACACACTCCCTCGAGTGGTGTATGCTAATCGGAACCGGTTTTCATTACGGAAACGACTTAGATTTTATTCTTACATAGTTACATAATATTATACACCTATTTGGCTATTTAAGAGCATGATCATATATATTTTATACATATATATTAAATTGTATTTTGATTTTTGAACAGACCGCAGTATTTTCAAAATTTAACAACAATCTATTTTAATTCTGATTTTTTGAAAACGCTTTATATTTGAACAGTAGGTAAACATTATCCGAGAATAAATAGTTGGACGATTGAACGCCAGAGATTGATCTATTGTTCAATGATCTTAGTTTTATGGATAATGAATTTCAAAATTTAAAACATTTTAATAGATTTACTGTTCTGTGATATTTGGTAAACGAATAAATATGAATATATAAAATATGTAGTTTATAGGTCCATTGTCCATGGTAAATACCACCAGTTACCACAGGGCACAGACTAAAATTTAACTATATTTTAATGTGGTAATACTGTCGACACGGATGATGTTAATATAATATAGCACTACACACCAAAGTAGAGAAGGTCGTATAGCCCCATTCGGTATCAGGATACTTTTCTTGTTATCGTGGTTATTATCTATGTTTACACCACGCCGGACTTGGATATTATAATATCAGTAAAATGACATGTTGATTGTAGACTATAGTAGTTGTTACTGTCTTATCATGATTAAATTAAATTTAATATTTTATCATGCTTGTTATAAAATGTTATTCAATTTGTTGTTAGTAGTTGAGTATTGACCGTTGTGGTTGTGTACATTTTATCGGCAAAAACGTGAAATTATTATTTTTTGTCTTAATTTGATTTATTTTTTTCTGTTTTTGTGTATTTGATTATTCGAGTGTGGACTTATTAATTCGTAATGGACGTAGATTCTGATTCTTCGTCCTCCTCTTCTTCAGACTCCAATGACGATGAGCTTGAAAAGTATAAACAAGATGAAATGAAAAAAAAAATTGGTGTTTTAGAGAATAAGGTGAATATTGAATAAAAGTTTGTTCACCCGGTTTTTTAATCATTAAGATATTTTATAAATAACAAATTCTAGCATTAAAAAGTACTCGCTTCTGGATGGAAATACATAATGTATATTATATCCAAGGATTGCATTAATGATTGATAATTTACAACTACATTTTGTTTATTTGAAATTAATTGTATTAACATTTATATGCATTAATAAGTAAAAGGTAAATTATATTTTATGGAAAAATCTTTTGTGTACTTTTTAGATTCTAATTAATCCATCAGATTATGATGCACATGTTGAACTAATAGAAGTACTTCGCTGTGCAGATGATTTGGATCAACTGAGAGCGGCTAGAAAACGTTTAAATGACAAATATCCATTAAGCGCAAGTATGTTATTTTCATTATTAATAGGAACCGCATTATCACCGCATGTGTGATCTCCGTCCAGTGTTGGGTAGTAATGTAATAAAAGTAACGTGTGACTGTAACGGCATTGCTTTACTTGTAACATGTTACATAATTTCATTAGAATTATTTCCAAGTAACAAAAATGTAATGTAATTTACTTTTGATAAGTAATTTCTATAGAATAGCGCTTTTGCAGTTTTAAATTATTAAGTACCTACCTATTGCAAATTGAAAAAAAAATCTATGTGTATAATGTGGGAATTATTATGTGTATGTATATTTAATTTTAACTCGCCACAATTTAGTTTTCAATGGTTTTGACATTGGACATGTCGAATTGTACCGTAAATCATGAGAACAGTTAATTAAATTTATTATTTAATTTGATTCCTCTAAATAGGTACCTTCGCAAAACCGTTTCCTATAGATATCTATAGTGTGGACTATTAAGTTGTATACGCTCCTAAACTATACAGGTTTTTTAAAGAATTTAGTGTTGTACAAAAACTGTTAAATTTTAAAATACTTATTATTTATTACTTTATTTAGAATTTACATTAGAATATATAATATTATTTTTCTGAAAATTAAATAAAATCAAAATATATACATTGTACTATTATAAATCATTATAGCCATATTTTGGCATTTATAAACGCTTTATTTTTTATAATTTAAAAGTTCTTATTGTGTTCTATATGTATTATGATTTTATTTTCACGTAACTAAGGTTTATATTGGGAGTTTGTGACATAAATACAAAATATACTTAACCATATGTCTATACTTATAATGATTAATTACCATTGATAAGTAGGCACAATTAATTAGTACTATTTTTTAATAGTCATAACTCATAAGTAATTACTATTGTTATGTAAATATGTATTAACTGTACATCTTTTTCAAATTATACCTTTTTACTATAAGTAATGTATTTCTATAAAAAGTTACATTATTGCCTGCAGAATGATAATTGCCAAGAAATTTGAAAAAAAATATTTATTTTTTTTTTGTAACAAAGTGATGAGTTACTTTTCTATTTGAAAAGTAAAGTAATTTCATTACAATTTTATTTGAGTAACGAGTAAAGTAACTTACCCAACACTGTCTCCGTCTTACAAATATACAACATAGCAAAAACGGATTTGTGCGGGATAATTTTACTCCCTCTGTATTTATATTAGAATTACAAAAATTCTAGTTTTCATTTCGAATTTTCATTTTTTTTGTTAGCATTAACCAATAATTTTTAATAATTAAATGAAAAGACATAAACACCTAATGTTCTCAAACTGATAACTTTAAATGTATTTATGTTATCCAAATAATAAAAACCCTACAACACAGATAAAATTCTTCCCTATGGGTTGTAGAATTTTGGTTGACGGGAGAATTCGGGTTCAGAAGGAATATGGGAAAGAGGGAAGTAATATTGATTTTAAGGATAATCATTCAAAAAAGGATTAGGAAAGACAAACAAACATTTATAGCTTTTGTGGATATTGAAAAAAAACATTTGATAATGTAAACTGGAAGGTCATGTTTAACATAATGAAAAGATTGGAGATAAAATACACAGATAGGAAACTTCTGTATAACCTATAAAAGTATGAATTAGCAGTTATAAGGATCCAAGATGAGGTAGAAGAAGCAAAAATAAACAGAGGAGTTCGACAAGGTTGCACATTATCCCCAATTATATTCAAGAAGCAATAGATATGATAAAGGAAAATACCAATCTAGGGATAAACGGACAAAAAATAAGTATGCTGCGTTTTGTTGATGACATAGCTTTAATTGCTGAAAGCAAGGAAGATCTGGTTCAACTAATTAAAACTATGGATGAAACATTCAAAAAGGAAATGGAAATGAAAATATAAATGTGAAAGGGAAAATAGTACAAGAATACAGATAAAAATACAAAACCAAATAATAGAGCAAGTAGATGAATTTACTATCTGGGAAGTGCAATCAGCAAGGATGGAAGAAATAGAAGCGAAATTATAAAATGATCTGTCAAGCTATAATACCCTTTAACAACAAGAAAACTATATTTACATCAAGAAGCATGAGTCTAAAAACAAGAAAAAATCTATTAAAGACATATGTATGGAGCATCGCCCTTCATGAGTGTGAAACCTGGACAATAACAATGGAACAAAAAAGAAGACTTGAGGCTTTTGAAATGTGGTGCTATAGAAGGATGCTAAGGATAAGTTGGATGGATAGAGTAACCAACGTAGAAGTACTGGAAAGAATATCGGATAGAAAGTTACTATGGAATAACATAGTCAGAAGACGGAACGAATGGATGGGCCACATCATGAGACACGAAGGATTGTTGAAATTGATTATAGAAGGAAAAGTAGAAGGAAAGAACCATAGAGGTTTACCAAAATTAGAATTCATTCAACAGATAATAAAGGACCAAGGATGTGACTCATATGTGAAGTGAAAAGAAAGGCGGATAAGAGAGAAGAGTGGAAGATGGCTACAAACCAATCTACGGATTGAAACCATAGAAAGAGACTATAAACACAGATGAAATAAAATTGTCCCGCGTAAAACAGTTTTTGCTATGTTGTACATTTGTAAGACGGAGACAATACATACAGGTGTAACGTCCTCTTAATATTAAGCAATTAATAAAACTGACACGATTAAGAAGGTATCTAATAATTATTAATTAATTACTTTGGGCTAAAGTTATAATAGGTAGTTATGATCCAATGTTTGATAGAAGAAATTACTACTGGAGTGTTTAATTTTAGAAGCTAAATGCATGCGCAGGTTTCTTCTTATTTGATAATGTGTATTTGAATATTATAATCTATGTCACAACGGTTCCCAAACTTTTTAGACCACGGCAGTCTTAGGAAAAAGTTTTGTGTTTCTTGGAACCCTTATGTCTGTAAAACGATTATTTTATTGCAATATTATACTAGTAACCATTATTTAGGTGAACTTTTGTTCCAAGTATAATATAAAATAATTTTCTCAATATTCACATACATCTGACGGAACCCTTAGGTTCAGCGGAACACACTTTGGGAATCGCTGGTCTATGTATACTAGGGTGGTCCTTATATATATAGGTGATATATTTTAGTCCGTATACACTGGATTTGTAAAGTCACATGAGAAAGTAATTTAGGTAAAATTTGGAAGGTATTACTCAACCCTTTCAGGTGCCGATTTAGGGTTGAAAATGGCAGATTAGGATAGTTTAATTGTTTTTCAAATTTATTAAAAAACTATAGCACTTAGCATAAAAATGTATAGTACCTTAATTATAAAGCGTAACTATGTCTATAAAAAGTAATAATATGAAATTTTTCATAAAAAAAAAAAAATGGATTTTTGACAAAATCGACTTTTTAATCTGTTTTGTAATCATAACTTGTAACCAAGTTACATTTTTTATTTCAGTAAATATTTTGAATGAATTTGATTCTGACACATCAGAGTTTGAAGAAAAAATAATTGAAGAATCTGAAATTGAATTAATTAATATCCCGTCTTCAAGTACTTCTGTTAGAAAACGAGCAAGAAAAAAAATTTTGAACCCTTGCCTTTCAGCATGTTTTGACAAATGTAAAATTAGCGATAGAGACGCTGTTCATTGAATAACAGCATGCATTGAAGCAGTAGCATTAGATACAAATGATTTTGCAGTTAATCGAACATCTATAAGAAATGCAAGACAAATATTTCGGGAAAACAATACAAGTAAAATAAAATCTAAGTTTATTGGTCTAAATTTAAATTATGGCATTGTAAGATTCTGCCTACTTTAGTTGGAAAAGAAATGTGTGATAGACTTTCCGTTGTTGTAACAGCCCTAAAAACTGAACAGCTTTTGGGGGTTCCTCACCTTTCAAGTGGCACAGGCAGTGAAATATGTTCGGCAGTATATGATGAATTAGAAAACTGGGGATTATTAGAAAAATACAAGGATTAATTGTTTGATACTACAGCTTCTAATTCTGGTAGATTAAATGGTGCTTGCATTCTCTTAGAGCAAAAATTAGGAAGAAATGTATTATTTCTAGCTTGTCGGCATCATATTTTCGAAATAATATTACAAGCAGTATTTATTGAAGCTAAATTTGCACCATCATCTGGCCCAGATATACCACTTTTTAAGAGATTCGTTAATAGTTGGAAAAATATTAATAAAAACGAATACTCGGTGTGGACTGATGATTCTATGACTTTCAATATATTAAATAATGTTTGCGATGAAATATTAGATTTTGCAGAAAAAAGACTTCAAGATTGTTTCCCACGTGATGTCTACAAGGATTTTTTGCAGCTCATTGTAATATTCCTCTGAGGAAAACTTAAGGGAAATGTTAATTTTTGGCAACCTGGAGTTTATCATTTGGCACGATGGATGGCCAAGGGTATTTATTCATTAAAAATTATATTATTTGAAAAACAATTTAAGTTAACTTCTATAGAAGAAATGTCACTTAAAAAAATTAGTTGTTTCATTATTAAATGTTATGCTGCAGTGTGGTTCACTGCTCCAAATGCAATAAAGGCTCCTATTAATGATATACTTTTTATAAAAAAAATTATACAACTATAAAAACGACGACAAAAAAATAGCTGAAACTGCATTAAAGATGTGTGACATTTTCTATTTTTGACAATCGTGTTACCATTGAACAAAAAAGAAAAATAGCAAATAAAATGTTAATGAATGAGCTTGAAGAGTATGAAGAAGTAGGAGAATTAAAAAAAAGCATTCATTGAAAATTGAAGACATCCCTAATTTCATACGCCAAGATTTACCAGTTGATTTAATTACATTTAAATCAATAAATATGTTTGATAGATTTAATATTCAGACTAATTTTTTATCACTGGATCCAATATACTGGGAAGAAAATGAAGAGTATAAAAAAGGAAAAGAGATAGTTGAACCATTAAAAGTTGTTAACGATACCGCCGAACGTCATGTTAAGCTCATGGAAGAATATAATTCTAAAATTACCAAAAATGAAGAACAAAAGTAGTTTTTGTTACAAGTAAATTCATTTTTTTAATAACTATTTAAGCTAATTTAAACTTTTCTAATTTTTTTCCAGACAGTTCAAGATTATCGTAGAAAATATCCTAATCACAACCGCGAAACTATGTGTAAACCATATAAATTATAAGTATAAATATTATTATTATTAAAATTTTTTTTGTTTTTTAATATTTTTCTTGGAAAATAATGAATTTACGAAAAATTTTGTTTTATTACTTTTTATAGATATAATTACGCTTTATAATTAAGATTCCATACATTTTTATGCTAAGTACTATAGTTTTTTAATAAATTTGAAAAACAAGTATTCTACGCTCTTCTGTCATTTTTCAACCCTAAATCGGCACCAGAAGGGGTTGAGTAATGTGTTCCAAATTTTACTCAAATCACTTTCTAATGTGACCTAACAAATCCAGCAGGTACGGAACAAATATAATTAAGTTTAAAAAATAAGGACCCCCCTAATGTATACATTACCATGGTTATGTCTAAGCTACTAAATATTCTTTTGAATATATTTATTTATTCTTATTCATATGTAATATAATTTAAAGGTAATTAATAAATTAAAAATATAATAGTGTGTTAAGTATAATAATAATTTTAACCATATTATTAATTTAAAAATAAATTATCATTTATCTTAAGGGTTTGGAATCTCTTCAAAATTATAATCCAGGACTCTGTTATGACTCTTGTCCACATAAAAAAAAAAAAAGAGTTGCAAGACTAAGGGTAGTATCCAACCAGCCTATCAGTCTCAGTGATATATAAAAATACAATTATTATTAAACCAATTGATTTTGATAAAAAACATCATTTTTGTCAACAATAATTAATTACACAGAACTAATTTGTTTACGTCCCTACCCGGGTTTAAAATATAGGTATAGTAAAATATACTCATTAATTTATATACATTTTTCAGATTTATGGTTGGACTGGATAAAAGATGAAATAGCTATAGTAACTACCGATGAAGAAAAAGATAATATAATTAAACTATGTGAAAAAGCAGTTAAAGATTATTTAAGTAATTACAAAATATTTAATTTACTCAATAGCACTAAAGAGTTGCCACTTATTTTATTATACCTATTTGTTTGTCATAAATGCTATCTTATTTACTATAATTCCTAAACTATACTTATATAGAAATAATATTTGGGTATATTTCTCAGTATTACTAAATTCAAGAATGTTTGTTAATCATGCTATATTTTTCATAATTTGTTTGATAAATATTTATTTTAACAAAAGGATTAATGAATATTTTTAAATTTATATTTTATTACGTTTTATTTATTAATTTACAGGTATAGATTTATGGTTAGAATATGTACAATTCAGCATTGGCTGCATGTCTGATACTACTGGAACAGACATCATACGAGAATTAATGGAACGTGCATTGACAGCAGGTGGTCTTCATGTACCTAATGGCAATGTTCTTTTTGAAGTGTACAATGAATTTGAAAAATTAATTTTAATGTCTTTGAAGGTTAAAAGAAACATTAATTATACTCATTCCAGTTAATTTTAGTAAATATTAAAAAATTATATTTGGTTTTTTTTTTTAGCAAGGTACTGATGAAAAAGCTATAAATGATCAAAAACGTCGTATAAATAATTTGTATCGTCGACAACTTTCTGTGCCTTTATTTGATATGGAAAACACTTATGCAGAGTATCAAGAATGGTTGACCACTGAAAATCTTGAAAAAGAAAAACCAACTGTGGATGCCTATAATAAAGCTCTTAGTAAATTACAACAAATTCAAGTTTTTGAAGATCGTTTAGTAAGTTTTTATTTATTATTATTTATTAATAACTCCTCATGTAAGTTGAAGTGGCCTTTTAATTGCATGATTTAGACCTAAAAGCTTAACCAAACCATTGATTAAATATACATATTGAAAAAAATGTACTTATACAAATAGACGAAGAGCTCAAATATTTTTTCTTGATTAAAATTTGATCATTTTAAGTAGGCCTCAATTTGTTGACTTAATTTGTATGTCAAATACATATTTTATTAAATGAGTTATGTCATAAAATAATTATTTTAATATTTTATTTTATTGTACATAATGGCTGGTACGTGTGTTTTTTTGAATATGTGGTGGAGAAAATTACACAACAGCAGTGTATACCGTTATCATATCCGCCTATCAAATACTCCTTAGAAGAAATGCACTTCCTACCCCCTTAATTGCTGAAAATTGTGTTCTTCATACTGTATTACAAAAGTTTAATTTCATACCCCATTGAAAATATCTACTAATTTTTAAAATGGCTTTATAATTATTTGTATTTATTTATTCAGTTATCAAAAGAGGTTAAAGATCGATTAGATTCTTATGAAGAATATATACGTTGGGAAAAAAATCCTAAAGAAGGTGGTAATAAGCCAAGTCGAATTATATGCTTGTATGAACGTGCTATTGCTGATATACCCTTGACACAAACACTCTGGGCTGACTATATTGATTATATTGTTGTAACAATAAAAGAAGCTGATTTCATATTAGCTACTTGTAAGAGGTCTGTTGATAACTGCACATGGTCGTCAGATCTTTGGACTACTTATTTAATTCAAGCTGAAGCTAATAACCAATCACACAAAGAAATTACAGGTTTATTAATAATTTTCTAACATTCATTTTTTTCAATATTAATTCTTTCAATATACATATTACCTATTTTGTCTTAGCAATTATGGAAAAGGCATTATCTTCATGGTTCAGTTCTCCAGCAGAATATCGTTCTTTGTATCTTTCATACATTTTTTATTTGAGACGACGATTAAATAATACAGATGCTGAAACAAAACTGAAGAGAATAGAAGATATAAGATCAATGTTGGAACAAGGACAAAAATTTCTTCTGGAAAGTATGAATATTTATTTATTTTTATTTTATTTCATTTTCTTGTTCATTGTATCTAAATATGTTATACTATAAGCAAATATATAACTATTATATTTTAAAAAGATACCTATAGTTTTCGATTTGATATTTTAGTAGTTAATAGATTGATATAATTGAGTTTAATTGTATAATAATAATTAATACAGTATATAATATGATTATTGAATGCCTTATAGTCTTAAAATATACTTTTAAGGTTATGGTTATTCTGGAGATCCAAATTGTGAATTGCTTTTATGGTGGACTGATTTTGAAGCCATTATAACTGGTGATATGGAACGTGTAAGAAATATGTGGAATGAAATTTTAAATGCTGGTCTTAATCAATATTCTTCATATTGGATGAAATATATAAATATTGAAATGTATGTATAACAAAACCAAAAATTAAAAAAAAAGATTAGAATCATTACATCAATTATAAATTTATATCTACTATTCTATTCATTAAATTTACAAAATATTTTTTTTATTTTCAGCCAATTTGGTGATCAGAAACATGTGCGAAAAATTTTTGCTAGAGCCTTGATGACCAACACAGATTTACCTGAAACAATTGGAACTGAGTGGATTAGATATGAAACATTGTATGGTGATTTAAATAGTTTATTAAATTGCAAAGAAAAATATAAGACTAGGTATGTGAATTGTGATTATTGTTATTCAATTTTAAAATTTATTTCTTTTGTATATTTAATACTAATTATTATTTTTTAAATAATATGTTTTCATATTTTGGCATTTAAAAAAATATTTTCACATAACTTTTTTGTGTACATTAAAAATAAAATATTTAATTTTTACATTACTTTTATAAAATAATTAAAGTATTAATAATAGTTTAAATCATGCTGATAGTGAATGAGTTAGAAACAAATATTACTTAATAGTTTAAGTTTTCTATAATTTATATTATATTTATTTGTACATTCTAGTAAATTAAACCCAAGCAATATTATTGTTACTAAAAATTATGTATTGAAATGTCTTTAATTTGAATTTATATCAATTTCATATGCTGTTATTAGAATGAAACAAGTACAAGAAACACGTGAAAAAGATCCAAAAACTGAGAATAAGATAGGATCTAAAGAGAAAGAGGCAAAAAAAAGAAAAGTAATACTCTTTTAGTAATAAATAATAATCTATTTAAAATTTAAAATTAATGCTTTTTATATTTTAGTGGGATGAAAAAGAACCAGCTAAAACTCATGATGAAAAATCAAATGGTAACTTTAAAGTACCTTATGCCAAAAATGACAATGAATCTGAATCTTCTCCTGTTAAGAAATTTAAAACAAGTAATTGTAATTACTATATAAATCATAATTTTTAATAGCTATTTTAAAGTAAAATGGGGTTATAGGTTTTACAACAATATGTACCAGTTTTATTCTTTTGGTTAACAGTTTATTTAGGTTAGGTATATTGAATAAAATAAATATTGTTAAGTTGTTATTAAACGCAATTAGTCCATCAACCCTGAAAATTACCGAGCACAATAAGTATTGACTCACTAAATGACCGAGCCCAATTGGTATATCAACCCAAAAGATGACCAAGGGCAGTTGGTATATGGAAACGTTATTCTAAGCACAATTGGTTAACTCCTAATTTATCAAATCTTGTTTTCCCCAGGAATGTAAATTGGTAATATTAAAAACAGATTCGACCCAATTGATTTCAGGTGATTTGTATCAAGTATGTTGTATATCAGATAATGCTCCTGAGTTTTGTATTATAAAATTATTATATTATAATTATTTAGTATGTATTTATATGTCATCCCTAAAAATATGGTGATACAAATGAAACATTAATAATTAATGTTATTCCTCCAATATTGTGGCTCCTTTTGCCAAAATTAATGGACCTCCCTTCGCAATTTTTCTTTTGTACCATCGTTCTTAACCGTTGAAATAGATAATAATATTAAGTTTCCAAAAAAATTAAAAATTAAATCACATGGTAGAGGCTAAGGCGCGATTATAACTGGCTTTTAAACCACATAATAATAAAGATATCATAGTATCTATTCTATATTCATATTTTAAAACCAATTTAATCACATATCAGGTGATAGTATTAAAACTTAGATAACTGATATTGGAATTTCTTAATAATGCACTAAATTTACAATATAGGTATTATTGTGTTATAATAATAAAATATATATTTCATATTAAATTACTTTATTTTATTCTACCTATTGTGTTACTTAAAATAATACTGAAATACAACTATGGTAAACATGAGGAAAATATTAAACAAAATGGGTAAAATATTATTAATAACAAATAATTATTAGTTTCTCTTTGTTAAGTTGTTGTTTTAAAAAAATGTTACAGCTGAAATAAACCTGGACAAAGGAGGTCGACATATGGAAGTTGAAGGTAAAGAAAATCGTTCTGTATTTGTAAGCAACTTGGATTTTGCTGTGACCGAATTGGAAGTGAAAGATGCATTGTCTTCAGTTGGTCACTGTGAAGTGTTATTAGTTAGAGATTTCAAAGGCCGGTCTAAAGGATTTGGTTATGTGCTTTTTGAAAAGCCTGTAAGTATGAATAATTATTATTAATTATTATTATTAATCTATTTATGTTTTGCAGGAAATGGTTGCAGAAGCATTGAAAAAAGATCGTGAATCTGTAAATAATAGACCAATGTTTGTGTCTAAATGTCAACCTGATAAACAAAGTAGATCGTCAGGATTACGATTTCCTACTGAACTAGAAAAAAACAAATTGTTTGTTAAAGGTAATTTTGGTTATTTTTATAAAATTCATGAGAACTCGTACATTAATGTAATCCAAGTAGAAAAGTAGATGGTTTTTAGTCCTTTATGAGTAAATTATGTAGAGGCAAATAATAATTAATGTTATTGCTTGTTTAAATAATATATATCATTAAGACTTAAATTTAAAAATGTGAAGAGATCGTTTATTTATCTAAAATATTTTTTTTATGTCATTGATTTAATGATTATAAAATCATATTATTCTGGACTAGAATAATACATTTATCAAATTAACTTTGGTTACAAAAGTCATGACAATGTCAATATTGCCTAATATAGTATATAATAATTTACTAATTTAACACAATACTAAATATTTCTTTAATTAATTAATTTTAAGAATTCAAATAATTTTTTTTTCTAAAAAACATTTTAGGTTTAATAATAGGAAAATAAAAATTCTAAGAAAATTATTCTTATGTTATTTGGTGTTAAAAATTGAAATAACTTTTATGACATGTAATACATTATCATTGCATTTAATTATTTATATTTATTATAGAAGATTATATATTTTCATAGGTTTACCATTCACTTGTACAAAAACTGATATAGAAAATATTTTTAAGCCATATGGAGCTTTAAAAGATGTTCGGGTTGTGACATTTAGAAATGGTCATTCAAAAGGATTAGCTTATGTAGATTTTGAGGACGAGGTAAAATAATTTAAGTATAATAATTTGATGTAACCTTATATTTAATTGCATATTTTATTAGGTATCAGCTGCTCAAGCATTGTTAAAAACAGACAACACAGTAATTAAAGATAGAACTATATCAGTAGCATTAAGTCGGCCGCCAGAACGTAGAGATCCTTCAGAAATTAAATCCTACCCTCCTATTGCTAAATTTAAATCACAAGCTACACCTCTTTTATTAGGACGGTAAGTTTGTTTTTATATTATTCAATAATATTTTTTTTATGAATTTATTATTTTTTTAGACGCGCAAAACTATCTTTTACACCAAGTGTATTGCAGAAAAAGTCTGCGCAATCTGCATCAACATCTGCTGACGATAAAACTCCACTAAATAATGATGATTTCAGAAAAATGTTGCTTGGTAGCAAGTAAATAACTATTGATTATTATTTTTGTTTTAAAATAGAAGAATAATACTTTATTTTATTATTAATTTATCTTTGTATAATTAAAAATATTTCATTTTAACATTATATCTTATGAATATACTTAATAAAAAAAAAATTTAATTTTCTTCTATATAATCAAATTATTTTATTTTGTAATAGACTTGATTGTGAGTATTTTAATTTAATATCAGACGCATTCATACAATTTTCATTACAATCTCAACACCTTACCTAGCCAATTATTATGAACATTACTTTTTAAATCACTATTAATAGTTTCATAAATAAAATCAAGTTTAAATTTAAAAAAAAATACTCATATAGACCATGTCTTATCTTGACATACAATGTCTTAGTTATATCATAATATATTAAATATATACACAGATTTTAATTAAGCTAATGTAATAACCACAGAATAAACTTTTACACCACTCTTATATTTTCCTTGATGTATTCTTAACATTATTTATAGCACTCTTTACATTATTTAATAAATAATAATCACACCGTTGCTGGTTCGAATTTTGGCAATAGGCGGAATCGTTCTTTAGGCAGGCATCTGTTTTGACAATAAGACCACCATCCCCCAGCCGGGCATGGCAGAAACCCACATGTGCCCAAACAGATATTCTGCAAATAGGCATCCAAACTAGGACTTCAGAACCACTCCCGGACATAGCGCCATACGAAAAAAAAAATTAATGATAATACATAGTTGATTAAAAAAGTTACAATAAATTGTATATATTATTTAAATTTGAAGGAAGTCATTAGTCATTACTACCTAGACACAATTCAAAATTATTTAAAAAAATTAATATTTTACTATATTTATAACTTAGTTTTATTTATTTCATATTTTATGTTAACCTATAGGTACATAAATATATAGATTAAACAATTAAAATAATTAGGGGGCGACAATATTTCTTATTTTTATAATAGACGAAAATGGTCTAGATTTGTTTAGGGTGTTTTTCAAAAAAGCATTTGGAGGAAAATAGGTATGGCCAATAACGTATCTACATTAGGTACCTGTAGAGCGTCCCACAACCCTCACGGGTCACCACATTTGTTTCCTTTCGTCTGGTATTGTCTCGTAAAACCGCCACAATACAACACGTTGTCATTGTAATTTGGAGATGAATTGAAGCTATATCTATCGGGAAAAGCATAAGGGTTTTCAATTGATTTTATTACGACTTTAAAAAAACAAATCCACCTCCACATGGATGCCCTGGAAGGCGGTTCAATTAGTCATCTGTGACCATTGGTTTCTTTGTATTCCAGCGCCTATAGGAAAAATCTGATAACCAGTTTTGGTCCAAAAATCATTATGATCTGTAGAAAGAAATTAAAACGTTAATGTTGTTGATTGATGGAAGAGATCATCTATTGTGTTATTCGATATGCAAAGAGATGCAATTTCATTTGTATATTCTATATATTTTTCACAGTACTAGGCGGACTCTATATAATATATATGTGTCCATAAACATTTATATAATTATCATTTATCACGTTAAACTCCTTTCGAATTCACCGGGTCCACGGCTCCTGAACAGAATATTATTGACACGCTTCACCCATAATAAGAAAAGTGAAAATCTTTAGACTTATAATATAGTTAATAATAATTATAACTTATTATGTGTACCTATAGTAGTGTTTAGTGTTCAAAAACCAGTTGATTAAACAAGATTTAATACGAACCAAACTTGAAGTCAATAATAATATATTATTATATTAATAATTAATATATTATACCTATGTTATTCATTATTAATATTTTAAATAACAATTTAATGCATTAATGCTATTGCCTTTTAACTTTCAGATTTAAAGTTATTATACATTGGCATTGCTGAACACTAAACTAGACTAAGAAAAATTAAATTCAGGCTGCTTTTTCGTGTTACTATTATATATTAATATTACAGGATTTACGTTTACTCCATACTCGTTACGGGATACCAAAAAGACGTCTAAAAATAAATTTTTTCTATTTTTGTTTGGAGTTGTAAAATCCAGAACCCTTAAATTAAATTTTTCGAAAAACCTGAACCATTACCAGAACCCCATAATGAAAAGAGTAATGGAACATTTGGAACCATAAAAAACTGAAGGTATCAGTCCTGCAGTATACTGTACTTAATAGTTAATAGAGTAAAACACCTATTATCAATATTTCAGAAGAGAAGTTAATTTGTGCATGTCTAAAATCAAATTTTCGATATTTTAATTACTAAACTCAATAACTAAAATATTACAAGTTTTAGAGGCAATATTGGACATTGAGAATAAAATATCGAAAATCTACTCATAAATACACCACACGCGTCATTATGCCAATCTTTTTCTCTTCAATAAGTGTTCATACTATGTCACTCATGTAAAAATATTATTTGAAATACGAAACTAAGTTTCAATGTTTCACTGAAATTCATATTTGTAATAAGTGGGTAAAGTGATCACTAGGTATTACACTACGCACGACCCACATACACATACATTGCCTATATTAAACTCCTTAAAAACTAATTACAAAGATATTATAATAAATATATATTAAATATGTTTGACTAATAAAAGTATCCAAGTATCCAACTGAATATAATGTCTATGCCTCTCACAGTCCCACTAAATATAAATAATATTAGTGTTATTACTTTTTCTTGTTTATAGTCTATAGAATGATAATGATTACTTATAATATTATAAAATTGATAACTTTAGTAACTAGTATATTATATATTATTAATATTTTAATTAAAAAACCATAGGATACATAAACAGAAATACAATTAATTTTAAAAATATTATATTATATTTTAACATATTTACATTTAAAACATTATATTATTTGATTTCACTATTATAATTGCTAAATTGAGATTCTATACTTACTGTACAGTATACTTACTATTATTACTAGGTACCCGTTTATAAATAAATATTTAAATAGCAATATCATATAATATTATAATATGTACCTATTTATCAATATTATAATAATAATCATTCAAATTTTATATTCTTTTATTACTTTTACCTAATTATTATTTTTGACAACTGTATCCAACAGTTACATAGTTATGTATACCTTTGGAGATTTTTTTCATAAATTCAGAAACTTCGCTAAAATACTAGAATTACTTAAACGTATTCTACCCATTATTATTGAAAGTAATGTACTGCCTGATACCCAATTAAGGTTTCGTGCTTCTCATTCGACTATACGTCTATACATCAAGTGCACAGATTAGTTTACTCTTTTTCTATTCGCTGGAACAAAAGTTATATTGTATGTGTGTGATTTTAGGTATTTCACAAGCTTTTGATCGCGTTTGGCATGATGGCCTCTTCTTTATAACCTTAAAAGATTCTTTCCACCTGCTTACTATCTAATTATAAAATCTTATCTCCCAGAGGCCAGATCAGAATTTTCAAATTCTTCTGCTCTCTCCGACATAGCAGTATTATTATAAACACCGGCGTTCTACAAGGTGGCATATTATCCCCTATTCTATATAACCTAACCTAACATGTATAAGTTCTAGACCAACCATGTACCAACCACTCTAAATACGCATGTGACTATGCTGATGAATGATGACAAAGCGATAATTTCCATCAACAACGATCCTATCACTGCCTCTTCAAAATCACATTGTCAATAATATGGAAAACTGGTTCACCAGACACCAAATGTCGTTTTAAAGTTAGCCAAAGCAAATCTACTCACACTACCTTCACTCTCAGACAGCTGGCTCTGTGTCCTAATGTTTTTTTACATGATACACCCATTCCTTGCTCTCCTACTTTTAAATATCTTGGTCTAACACTCGATCAAAGACTTACTTGGGCCCTCCATATAAAAACCACAAGATTAGCTCTAAATAATCACCTACGCATGCTAAAAACTGTATATTATGCAATAATAAATACACCTCCACCGGCTTCAAACTTCTTATGTACAAAAGTCTACTCAAACCAATATGGACATACAGTCTGCAGTTATGGAATAATGCCAAAAAATCAAACACCAACATAATACAAGCATTGAACCTGTACTATAATAATGTAGTTACTACTTATTAGTTATATTAGGTGCTTAGTATAGTTACCTTAGATCAAATACAAAACATATAATATGACCATTATGATTTAAGGAATCTGCGGTCATCAAAAAACGACATGATAAAAAAAATAATCACAGATTTTCAAAATGTCAGTATCAGAGTGGATTGATTAGCATGATCACGGTTAGCAAGTATGTAAAGGTGTCATACTAGTTACGCATTGGTTTTATATAAAATGACATATATATATTATATAAGTACACACTACGAGATACGTGAAAATGTTTATTTGGGTTTGGACTGAGCGCGATCCGTAAGACTCACAGTTATAGCGTTTGCGTATTGCCATTATTATTTTTAAGTATGACGTCTTGCCACCCCCCGCCGATCGGACGACTGGACGTATTAATATTTGATAGATATTACTATATTAGTGCATTTTGGCGATTGACGGCGTCTGTGAGGATATGTTACTTAGTATTCGGGCCCCATTATATATGTAATATGTATATAGTCGATATGTCCGTAACGTGACTAAATAGATGATGGTGAAGGAGTTCGCGGTTTAGTCGTCGGTACTCGGTACCCAAAGCCAGCTTAGGGGAACAACTAGAGAGCGCTTATATTAAATTAAAAATAAGATATTGATTAAATAGGTAAATAATGTCGATCAATTTTACTGTTATTGCAATAATCGCATCATGACAAAAAATTTGTTGTCATGAATCGCATATTTGTGACTATAATGGCAGTTGCCAGTTTGAAATATTACTGCTAAAATGTGTCATAACTGTTGGTAACAGCAGTAATAATTCCAATGGTTTCTTATGAAAGAAGAAGTTGTGTTGCTCACATTAAGGAAATTGGGTATTTGGACACTGTCGGTTTAAAGCGAATTATTATAGATAGTTATTTCCATTTATTTATAAGTTCACTTAGTGCCACAATTAAACATGCCTATAGTACAAAATACTGTTTACGACTGTCCGTCAACGTGTAAAGGGTTTAAGGCACTAAAGAAGTGGGTATGATTTATTGTATGAATGTGTGATCGCCAGAGCCGATGAGTTAGGCGAGTTACCGAGAAAATCTTGTTGGACCGGTCGTGTGAGTGAGTGAAAAAAAATTCATGTTTAAAATACGATTGGTGACAGAGTATACATTAATGTACTCAGAATTTGACGCCCCGGGGCAATTTCCCCCCGTCTCCCCTAAATACGCCACTGTGTGCACTACTAGGTCTATGTTCATTATTTTAAAATATTTGTATGTGGAATTAGGTGTGCAGTGGCAAACAATTTTAATTTTAGGCCCTGGCACATAACTATTAAAGTTATAATCAACAGTATTATGTACTATAATTATGTAATTAAAGAAGAACATAACAAGAAATATATGTACAGCAGAGCGACATCCACTCACCCACTTTTTTACGATTAATTGTGTCATAATATTATAAAAGTATAAATAAATAAATACCTACAATTTGATTAATGAGATTTTACTGATTTTATTTGTTTTTATTTCATACAATTTTTATTGTACTAAATTATTTTAATTTTATCAAAAACCGAAATATATTGATACATGAACAATAAATCGAATATCTGGGGATAATCGATTAATTATGAACTATTATATTTTATTAATATTGATATCGATTGTTATACTATAGTGCACAGATTTCTAAATAGTAGACCAATAGTGACCAATTATTGAGGTGGTTTTGCATAGGCGCATTGCGAGTCGAGGGATATTTTCATTTTTTTTTGTTCGAGCTCAGCGTACTGAGCAAGCGGCCACGAGGGTATCACTGGCGAGCATCACTGTAAATTATTTAGGTTAGATGGTATCTATTCTAAAGCAGTGGTAGTGTCTTTATTTCAGTTGAGTGTGTGGTCAGGTGGTCGTCGTCTTTTTTTTCGCTTTGCTTCGCTTTCCACGTTGGACGTAAAAATAACCACTGCGTAGCGTAATCGAAGTTTCCCATACTTACGGATACTCATCCTAGGTTAATCACTATTATATTTTAGCATTTTTAGTTATGGAATCAATCAACAAAAACGTAAGTACTGGCTTTTATTTTTTCTGAAGTAATAATTCATTTGGATTATGAAAATTGTCTTTACCTTCTTTTATATTAAATTGTTGTACACAGTTTAATAATGCACACTTGGATAACAAAAACTCAAATTATCCAACTGCAGACACTCAAAGCAACACTTCTAGTGAAGAAGACAAAGAACTGCCTGCGTGTGAAAGATCATTATTGCAGAAAATTGTGCGTACGGGTCTCATAACGTCTAAACATGACATTGAGATTCAAAGACGTGACCCAAAATCGCCGTTATTTTCAATTAAATCATTTGAGTTACTTAAACTGTAAGGTTACAAAATTGAACTACGGTAGAAACTCGTTTAACCGTCACAGTCGTTACCGGGATTATGATAGTTAACAAAAAATCAGCCATAAACGTATACATTTTACAACATGTATACATATTTTCATACAAAAATAATACAAACATAAACTATACAAAATAATCTGTCATCCTTTTTTGTTTCTTCAAGGCTTGAGCTGTTGAGCAGCAATATTCCATATTTTACGGAAACTGCTTTGCATGTGCTGTTTTTTTTGGACAATGACGGATAACAGAATGGCAGTTAATCGAGTTTCTACTGTATTTTAATATTTCTAATGGTTACATTAGAAATATTTATTATGTATGCCATTTTTGATTTGTTTTCATTACCTTTTTAGTCATCCAAATTTGCTTAAAGGAGTTTATGAAATGGGTTATAATGCACCGTCCAAGATACAAGAAACAGCATTGCCTTTACTCTTGGCCAATCCGTAAGTCTATTCTTATACATTTTGCACACAGCATTAAACTTAAACCACTGTGAGACAACTAAATTGTCTTTGTTTGTATCATCAATATATAGTATATCTAACTATTAACTAATAAATATTTGGTACTCGTCTAATATGCTATCTACTGCATGTTTGATAGTTTAGTATGCTATCTACCGTCGTTTTAGGTTGGTTTAGTATGATAAATGCAGTATTTCTACTTTGTCACATTTTTTCATGTGGTACTATGTAGTTATGCATATAAATTTCTGACCACTCCGAGGAATGATTTGAACAAGTCTTCGGGTGGTTTTTGTAACGAGTGCCACCACTCTTCTGGAAGTTGGGATAGTAATATTATGGTAGTCACTCCGCATGTTTTTATTTTAGACATGTCTCCAAGGAGTTTCTATAATTTGTGTTTCAGCACCAGTTTTTGGGTCAGTGAAATTTTTTAAATGATTAACCGTTTTATAGATAAACCCATGTTCATTTAAAGTAGAATAGAAAATATATTTTATAGGAATATATAGTAGTACCTTGTTCAACTTCATTTAATATAATTGGTAGTAAGGTATTTTGATTTTGCCTTTGAACAAAAAAAATGTCTCTCTAAAATGCAATCATGCTTACAACACAAACCAATAATCTATGGCCCTTGAATTTGTTGTCCATAATTTCAATTATTTATTACACAGTCTTCATCTGAACTATCTTCATTATCATCAGACTTTACCTCAGGTTTGCGATATCCAAGATATTATTATCTTCCACAATTATAATTAATTTTATCTTAGAACAAGGCTTCATCTAAATCCTTTCATGCTTAATCTTAATTACAAAATGATAAAATATATTATGATACAATATTTGCTGTAGATGTCTTATTAAACTATCATACAATTATGGTAATTAAAATATTTACAGTAGATAGCATATTGGACAAGTACCAAATATTTTTTTATACACAAAGATTAAAATGTTTAACTTATTGCGTATTATAGGCCTCAAAATTTGATTGCACAGTCACAGTCAGGTACTGGAAAAACTGCAGCTTTTGTTCTGGCCATGTTGAGTAGAGTTGATCCGGAATTTCAGTATCCACAGGTAATTTTGTCCAGAATATTTTGCAAATGGTTTATTTAGTTATTTAATTCTTTCTAAATGTTCTTGTAGGTAGTTTGTTTGTCCCCCACGTATGAATTAGCTATTCAAACGGGGGAAGTTGCAGCAAAAATGTCCACCTACTGTCCAAATATTAGGCTAAGGTATGCTGTTCGTGGTGAAGATGGTTTGTAATTTTTAAATAATTTCTTAATTGTTAAGACAGTACTACATGTATTATTAATTTTTAGTTGAAAAAGGTTCCAAAATAGCAGAACAGATCATTGTGGGTACACCTGGAAAAGTTTTGGACTGGGCAACTAAGTATAAATTTTTTGACCCAAAAAATATTAAAGTATTTGTGTTGGATGAAGCTGATATTATGGTTGACACCCAAGGTCATCAAGATCAAAGTTTCCGCATTAGAAAGTAAAATTTCTTCTAATTAACATTTTTATCTTTATTAAAAAAAATTATTTCATATTTAGGTTACTACCAGAAACATGTCAAATGATGTTTTTTTCTGCAACATATACAGAAGATGTTATGAGGTTTGCCAATGCTATTGCACCTATGTCTGTCATCATAAGATTAAAACGCGAAGAAGAAACGTTAGATAATATCAGACAATACTATGTTAACTGTAACAATAAAGAAGATAAATATAATGCATTAGTTAATATTTATGGAGGAGTAACTATTGGACAAGCTATGATCTTTTGTCAGGTAATTAAAGCAAAATATTAATATAAGTTAGTAACTTACTGTTCTTCGTTGTGCATTGGTGACTATTGTATATAAGCATTTATTTATTGATTTGAAAGGAAAATTGATTAATTTTAAATTATTAAGAATTTAAATTTGATTATTTGTTATTTCTAACTTCTTTCCTAAATTAAATTTGAATTAATTATTAATCAAAAATATTTTGTTTTGCGTTTTTTAAATATTTTATTCCTTTTCTTAAAATCTACCTAATCGGTACTCTTCTAATGTAAAATAATAAAGTAAGTTACATATTATGTCACCCGCAGAGTTAAATAATATATTGATGATTGCATACGGACAATTAATTCAACCAAAATGTACCAATCTTCTGTCAATATAACGCAATAACGGGATTAGACTTCTGGAAACTGATTTCAATTGTTAATATGTCTACTTGAGATCGTTCAGACCACTTTTATTTAACATTTTGTCCTCAACTCCAATAAATTTTGTTTGAATATTTAAAATTTACAAAAATTTAAATGTTGATTATTCGAAAATTAAATTGAATATCTTAAAATGTAACTTGATCGATCTATAGTAGATATATTAATTAATTCAAATCCGTTTTCAGAAGTCTTATCACATTATGAGGTCCATTGTTAGGATTAATAAGAAGTACATACAAATGAGCATACGTTGTTTACCGTTAACATGCGCAACTCCGAGGCCGTGACTTGTGAGAGTACGGGCGATTTAAGTTTGGGAAAATGTTTATAAAATGCAATGTTTGGGTAATTAAGTTTAATACGTTTGGGTGAGTGATTTTAAAACATTGTAATGTGTTTGGCGACCATTTTTTAATATTCTGGGATGCTGTCAATCCATTTTTCCTCTCATTTTGACAGACTTGAAAATGTCCATGAACATTCACAGGTATAAATGGTTTTTTTTTGTTTACGTGATTAAAAATTATGTTAAAATATTATTAAATTTAAAAAAATATAAATGTGAAGTATAAGTGTGTGTGATTAAAAATTGAAATAATGTGCCACATTTAGATTGATATAAAATTCCCTGTAGATTTTATATGATATTTTTATTTTAATCTTTACAAATTTACAATTTTATCTTTTATGTATCATGTTTGCTCAAACACCTAATAAGAAACTCGCCCAAACTCATTACTTTTAGTATGTGGGTAAAAAAGTACATCGCCCAAACGCATGACACCCAGGGGTACTCTGCTATTTCTTTTACGCAGTCACAACACTAATAATCACTTACTATTCACACATTTACAAAACGCTCATGTATACAATTTAAAAATTGCCTATTTTGAATTTAAAAACTGTCCAGTTGCAATTCTTATTAAATCTTTTAATTTTTAACACAAACATGCCTTTTGGCTATGTGTTTATCTAAATATGACATTTATTGTAGGATGCTTTTTAGTTTTTATGTTACACTTCATATTATCACTTAATATGGTAACATAATTGGTACTACGACAAACTTGTAAATAATGTATAATTCTAAACAAAACTATTTTTGAAATATCATGTATTTCAAAAAATATATTATGAATGATGATCCAATATCTCCCAACATGGGATATTTAATATTTATTTGCTATCATAATTTTACGGGTACCTATTCGATTAAATCACTAGGTAACAATTTTTTTCAAAATTTAATTTTTAAAGGTTTTTATTTCACTTTGAATCTGTAAGTTACATAACATAAATTGTTAACACAGCATAAAATTATTTACAATAGGTAACGTCTAATGAAGTTTATAAATTATAAACCTAATGTAGATTTTGTATACTGAGTTAAGTCTCCTTAATTCTAATCTTCATATAATATTCATTGTTGATAGTGATATTTGTATTATTGGTAACTATTGAATTGAGCCTTATTTAAATAATTTAATTTGCTGTATAATGTGTTGCCTATGGTAGTCGTCTAACCAGGCTCGTCGCTAAGATACAAGTAAGTTATGCACTGCTTTAGAGCGGCTCAATTTTTTTTATTAATGTTATGGTAAAATCAGATGAATTGCGCCACAGGTATTTTCCTATTACCTCATTTGGTTTTACTGAGCAGGAATTGTGTTGGCCGTAAACATAACCATTTTATATATTATATAAATAAGATTTATATCTTAAGTATAAAATATTACAGCATGACAGTTAATTATTTGAAATATTTGTTTATATTATTTAATAACATTTTGTTTTTATTTTAGACAAAAAAAATGGCTTTATGGTTAGTTAATCAAATGGTAGAACAAGGACATGCTGTAGCTTTATTATCTGGTGAACTCACGGTCCAACAAAGAATATCTGTTTTGGACCGTTTCCGCGAAGGAAAAGAAAAAGTTCTGGTTACTACAAACGTATTGTCTAGAGGTAATATGCATCATTATTTTGTTACTTTTTTATTTTAAACTTCTATTTTATTATTTTAGGTATTGATATTGAGCAAGTCACGATTGTTATTAATTTTGATTTGCCTATGACAGTCACTCGCGATCCTGATTATGATACATATTTACACAGAATAGGACGTACTGGTCGTTTTGGTAAAAAAGGTATTGCTATTAACCTTGTAAGTAGTAGTTCGGATCATTTTGTATTGAAACAAATTGAAGAACATTTTAGTAAACCTATTGAATGTTTGAATACTGACAATGCAGATGACATGGAAAAATTGGGAGCCGAAGATTGATTTATAATAATTATCTATAATATTTTTTCTTTTTTATCTTGAAGTTGTATTACAGATTATGAATCATCAAAACATATATTAAGAAAGTAAGATTAATTTAATACATTTTTGCTTTTTACCTTAATTAAAATTCAGATTCAAAATCTTTTCTGAGCAAAAGTTGTTTTTATACTAATTTATAAATATAAATAAATTAATTTATCATTATAGGTTAACATTTTTATATTAAATACATTAGTATTTTTATTTATAAGTTTAAAGTTTTAAGTTTTGGCGCATATAACTACATTTTTACAATTTGTAAACATTATTTTGATAAAATAAATAAATTAAGATTATTTTAGTTTGGATGAACTAATAATATATGAATAAATAATTATTTTTATTTTACTTGTTATAAAGTATATGGAATAAACCCTTTTGAACATAATACCTTTATGCATAGATATCACAAGAATTATGACATAAATGTATTAATAGTTAATAATTATTATACAAAAAGATTCAGAAGACACGCAGAATCCATATTGGCATTGGTCATCATAAGTCTCATAAGTTCGTTTTTAAGGTAGTTGGTGGTGGCATGGGGACCATAAAAAAGAGCAACAGAGCGGGAAAAAAGTTGAGGTAGGTACTCTAAAACATATTATTCAGGAAAGTAATTCAAGTGACTAGGTGAGTCAATATTACCACTTAATAATCCATCCAAGAGCTTAATGCTCGAAACATAAATTCTTACCGCCAAGGAAACCAAACCAAATTGCAATGCAACAGGTTCATAGTTATGGGGTTCACAAGGGATATTAAATTTAAAGATTTCATACCTCAAACATTTTCGTTGAACCTTTCCCAACTTCAAGGAGTTACTGATAGTGTGAGGTTCACAAATGATGGCACCATGCCCAATAATAGGACGAACAAAAGCACAATATAGAACCTTAAAGGAAAAGCCTAACCGAAATCTACATCATTTTAAGACTAAACCAAGGATTTTAAAAGCCTTACAACAAATATGTTTGATTTAGGGCCCCGGATCAAGATTAATATTTACTAGGTAGTTAGGTACCTACCTACTGAGAATAACCTAGATCTGTAATACATAGCCATTAGGACATGAAAAATAGTAATTCCGAGATGATATGAATATAAAACAGGGGACTAAATCTGGAAAACGTCATAGTTTTTCACTTAAAAACATTGAGGGATAACCTTAGTAAATTGAACCATTTAATGAAACTGTAAAGAGGAGATAACGAATGCAGAGTTGAATATCACCAGCGAGATATAAAATACGACTGTGGGAAGAAATACTTGTGACACTCCCTATATTCATAATATAGAGTGGCCAACAGATATCCACCTTGAGGAGCACTAGACAGTAGACGTTGACAGATAAACATTCGATTTCACTCCAAACAATTTGACACATTGATGACGATTACATAGGTAAGACTAAAACCACGACAAAGAGGTTCACCAATACCAATTGCATTGAGGACCTGGAGAAGGGTACTGAATCAATCGCTTTATAAAAATCCATATAGGTACAATGTATAACAAAAATACCTGACGAAAAAAAAATTATGCTATTTAAACGTATGACAAAAATTATTAAAATTATATAATTAGTAAATAACTTAAGAAATATAGTCATGTCAGCAAATTTCTAAAAAAATATTTTGTAAAAAGTTATTATATTCCAAATTCATTTAATCAAAACTATTTTGATATTTTAAAAAATTCGAAAAAGTAAACCATTTCACTTAGATAATTGTTTTTACTATCAACATTTTATTGTTCTTATAATCAGATTCACAAATCAGCTATTTTGAATATATCCAAAAAAAAATTAAATCAAATTTTAAATTTTTTTTGTTCAGTATTAAAAAATAAAAAATAATTTTTCGTATAATTGTATATATGTATGTAGCGCAAGTGACTATAAATTATATACAAAAAAAAAAATTGAAACATTGATTAGAACAAAAGTTATTCCAAAAGTCAGCTCTATATATTGCACACTTACAACCTTGTATATAACGTCAACCTCGGATTTCAAATTTAAAAAAGTGGGTAGTGGATGTCGCTCTGCTGTACAGTAAGTTACAAGTGAGTCAATGTATAATGGATTGTATTAATCTTGAATTCAATGACATAATATCATTGTATAAGAAAAATGATTTTGAGCAGAGACGGTTGATTTATCAATCTTGATTTCTTACATTTTTATTATTATAGCCTTTAAGTTAAATTAGTATTATAATATTATAATTTTTTATTCGTTGCTACGGTGATAAACAAAGCGTTAAAAATTAAAATCCCATTTTAAGCGGTTTTTCGTAATTTGTCAGTAGTTTTTCCCGTGGCATTAAATAGTTATTGAGAAAATCGAAAAATGACCTCTCTAAAGTACCATCTTGATCCAATTTGCTAAAAGATAACGTACTATATGTTAAAATCGAAGCACTCCTTCTGGGTAGTAATTTTCTATACAGGATATAAAAAAAAAATTACCATTGTAAAACCACTAGCTTCCTTACTCCGCTCATAATCAAAAAAATATGATACGTAATATCGATCCGTCCAATATTGTCTTCATACAATATTATATATTCAGTTTTCTGTTCATTGATGATGTGTAATCCTACTTTCTGGGCTGTGTCGTAAAGCCTTTTGAATAGCTGTTTTATAGGTAATCGGAATAAAAATTCCCGATCTTAGGAAAAAAGTCTCCAGACTACAATATTACTCACAACTACTTACATACAAATGGTTGAACAAATATTTTTTAAACATTAATTAGTATCTATAATTATTACATTATTAATATTTAATTAAAAATACGTATATTAAATTATATTATACTATATTATATCATTCAAAAAATTATTATAATATATATAATACTATAAATAATTTTCGAAAAAATGTAATTTAAAACAAAATATAATTTTTTTGATTGATATAATATAATATTATAATATATACGTATTTGTAATTAAATATTAATAATGTGGTAATTATAGATACTAAAAAAATATTTGTTCAACCATTTGCATGTGGTTGTGAGTAATATTGTAGTCTAGGGATTTTTGTTCCTAGGGTCGGGGATTTTTATTCCGCAATTCGTTTAATCCCATCTATTGAGACTCTTACTTCAAACTACATCATCTGCATATACCAATAAGCAAATAGCCTTATCCTGGAGTTTTATTCCCTCGTGGGGCTAAATCCTCATTTCTCTTATTACTTTTCCAAAACCAAATTGAACAATACAGGTGGTATGGAATCACATTGTCTTAGGCCGGATTTTCCTGCAACTGGATCAGACTTCACGCTTCTGACTTTAACTTTAACTATAGTTTCCATGATGCTGATTGAGACTAATTTGATAAATTTCTGGAGGAAATCAAACTCTTTCAATATGTTTTAATATTTATAAGGCTTTCTCTATGAATACTGTCGTATGCTTTTTTGAAGTCAACGAATAACGTACCTATGTATTTCCTTATCGAATTCCCAGGTCTTTTGATTTAGCTGTCTAATAATGAATATTTGGTCCGTCGTTGATCTTTTCGGCCTGAAACTACCTTGATACTCTCCAATTATTTGTTCTACTTTTTTCTTTATTCTAGTTAGAATATAGTTTGAGAAGACTTTGTACTCCACATTCAATAGAGGTACATCCCGCTATAATTGTTACGGTCTTGCTTATCACCCATTTTTTGTGTATTGGACAGATCAGAGAAGTATTCCAATCTTTTGGTAGTTCTTCTGTTGTCCATACCTTTTTGATCACTTGCCAGACCCACTGTGTCATAACTTCTCCCCCTTTTTGGAGCAGTTTAGCTAGTAAGCCATGTATGCCTGGAGATTTATTATACTCTAGAGTCAGCTGTATATGTATTTCTATATCTTCTAGAGTTGGTGAGTTGGTCTTACGTTTTGGTGCCTATAGCGTTTACAGCTGAACCAATTAATTATAATGAGGCAATTAATTGTATGCATGTGGAAGCAGGCCATGAGTATGAAAATAGACTCGCTACAAAAAAACAATACACATGGACTTTGAGATCAGAGTCGGTGGGAGCAAACATTATTTAACGGCACTTTTATATGGTAACCAAGAAGAAGATATTGAATAATTATTGCGGTTTAGGTACCACGCAATTTCTTTGATTTTTTTTTTTTTGAAACATGTATTTCCCCGAGTTAAGAACGATGGTGCCAAAAAAATTGCGCAAATCATTATTTTAAAAGCCTTACAAAGTTTGCGAATTTGCGAATTGCGATTGAAGCAGTATTTACTATTTAACGTCTATACGCATGCGCACATTACTACTTTACTGCCACGAATTTTGATTTTTTTTTTACAAATTTTAACAAGTTAAGAACCGGTTTTGGCTCCGACTCCAATCGCCAGACTCGATGGCCAGTTAAAGTAATATATTAAGTACATAATGGCTCCCTTTGCCTAAATCAATGGACCTCCCTTCGCAATTTTTCTTTTGTACCATCGTTCTTAACCGTTGAAATACATAATAATATTAAGTTTCCAAAAAAATTAAAAATGAAATCACATGGTAGAGGCTAAGGCGCGATTATAACTGGCTTTTAAACCACATAATAATAAAGATATCATAGTATCTATTCTATATTCATATTTTAAAACCAATTTAATCACATATCAGGTGATAGTATTAAAACTTAGATAACTGATATTGGAATTTCTTAATAATGCACTAAATTTACAATATAGGTATTATTGTGTTATAATAATAAAATATATATTTCATATTAAATTACTTTATTTTATTCTACCTATTGTGTTACTTAAAAAAATACTGAAATACAACTATGGTAAACATGAGGAAATATTAAACAAAATGGGTAAAATATTATAATAACAAATAATTATTAGTTTCTCTTTGTTAAGTTGTTGTTTTAAAAAAATGTTACAGCTGAAATAAACCTGGACAAAGGAGGTCGACATATGAAAGTTGAAGGTAAAGAAAATCGTTCTGTATTTGTAAGCAACTTGGATTTTGCTGTGACCGAATTGGAAGTGAAAGATGCATTGTCTTCAGTTGGTCACTGTGAAGTGTTATTAGTTAGAGATTTCAAAGGCCGGTCTAAAGGATTGGTTATGTGCTTTTTGAAAAGCCTGTAAGTATGAATAATTATTATTAATTATTATTATTATTAATCTATTATGTTTTGCAGGAAATGGTTGCAGAAGCATTGAAAAAAGATCGTGAATCTGTAAATAATAGACCAATGTTTGTGTCTAAATGTCAACCTGATAAACAAAGTAGATCGTCAGGATTACGATTTCCTACTGAACTAGAAAAAAACAAATTGTTTGTTAAAGGTAATTTTGGTTATTTTTATAAAATTCATGAAAACTCATACATTTATAAAATCATATTATTCTGGACTAGAATAATATATTTATCAAATAAACTATGGTTACTAAAGTCATGACAATGTCAAACATTGTCTAAGATAGTATATACTATAATATAATAATTTACTAATTTAACACAATACTAAATATTTCTTTAATATCGTGTTAATCTAAAATAAATAATTAGTTTTTTTTATTATTGTTTAAGACTTACTAATTATTAATTAATAATTTTAACCTAACAATATAATTGTATTAAAATAAAATATGTCATATTTTGTTGTTAAAATTGAAATAACTTATATGTCACTAAAACATTATTATTGCATTTAATTATTTATAGAAGGTTATAATTTTTCATAGGTTTACCATTGACTTGTACAAAATCTGATTTAGAAAATATTTTTAAGCCATATGGAGCTTTAAAAGACATTCGGGTTGTGACATTTAGAAATGGTCATTCAAAAGGATTAGCTTATGTAGATTTTGAGGACGAGGTAAAATAATTTAAGTATAATAATTTGATGTAACCTTATATTTAATTGTATATTTTATTAGGTATCAGCTGCTCAAGCATTGTTAAAAACAGACAACACAGTAATTAAAGATAGAACTATATCAGTAGCATTGAGTCAGCCGCCAGAACGTAGAGATCCTTCAGAAATTAAATCTACCCTCCTATTGCTAAATTTAAATCACAAGCTACACCTCTTTTATTATGGCGGTAAGTTTGTTTTTATTTTATTCAATAATATTTTTTGTTATAAATGTATTATTTTTTTAGTCGCACAAAACTATCTTATACACCAAGTGTATTGCAGAAAAAGCCTGCGCGATTTGCATCAACATCTGATGATAAAACTCCACTAAATAATGAAGACTTCAGAAAAATGTTACTTAGTAGCAAGTAATTAGCTATTGAATATTATTTTTGTTTCAAAATAGAAAATAATACTTTATTTTATTTTTACGTTATCTTTCTATAATTAAAAATATTTAAGTTTAGTATTATATCTTATAAATATTCTTAATAAAAACAAAAATTAATAATTTTCTTCTACCAAATTATTTTTGATATAGACTTGATTGTTGGTTTATGTTAATTTAGTCATTGCATAAAAAACAGGAGTTTTTACAAATAATTCATCATAGAAGCAATCTATAGGTAATGGCATTTGGTTTTTTAATTAACAAACTAGCAATTTTATACTCTTCAAAATCAAAATGTTTATTGCCATGATATTTTAACATTTATGATTTACTACATTTAACATCGGATGCATTTATAAAATAATCATTACAATCTTAACACCTTATCTAGCCAATTATTATGAACATCTACTTTTTAAATCACTATATTAATAGTTTTATAAATAAAATCAAGTTTAAAAAAAAAATAATAATAACCATGTCTTCTTTTGACACATAGACTCTTAGTTATATCATAATATATTAAATATATATACAGGTTTTTATTAAGTAAATTTATGTACTACCACTTTAATTTAAGTGTAATCACTAATTTGTAAAATGTAAAAAAAATAATAAAAGTTTTCTTTACAGCTTATAAATTATGACTTATAATTGAATACTCCTATACTAGATTGTCGGGTACACCTTTGAAGCCTATTGTGGTCTTTTTAACCCTAGGCGGTGGTACAGGCTGTTCATTTTTGCTTGTTTTCTTTTCTTCATTGGCACTTTTTCGCATACAAGAATAAGATGATTCAGCCATTCTTCTCCACCATGATTTTATTGTGTCTCCAGCATGATAGAAGTACCAATACACAAACATGAATACCATCAAAATAAAGCCCAATGACAATAATATAATAGATATGATAAATATGGCCAAGCTGAATCCTGTAGATTGTGGCTTATGATGTTCAATCGTGTCTGGTATTTCGTTGGTGTCCTCAGACTCAGTGACACTGGTAGTAGACGTTGTCACTGTTATTGGTGTTGGGTATGGTGATGTATCGACTGTGCCATCTCTGTCTGACACCGATATGTCAGCACATGCCCGGAACTCCTCTTGCGCCCCACAGCCCACCGCACTGGTGCCGTTACCACACTCGCCCCAATTGTTGCCCGCAATGTACTTCCATTGCAAAACGCACTGACTACACGTCAACCCATCGGGGAGCTGGTACCTCATTTCGTACACCTTGTTCTCGGTGCCTGGATAGAATCGAGTTTCGTGGAACGCTTCAATGGTGTCTTTGGTCTTAACCCTCCGCAAAATGTGCTTGTCCAGACACGACTGGCTGGCCACTTGCTTGGGTGCATTGTTCGGACACAGCCTGAACTCGAAGTACCCACGGTGGTTGGCCGTCAGCTCGACGCGCACAATTACTGGCTGTCCGATTTTGTAACGGCGCACGATCACTCCCTGGCCGTACTTTCCGCCAGCTTCATGTTGTCTCGGCTGCAGAAAAACACAAAAGCATTATAAATCATCTCATTTATATGAATTTGGGTCATTTTTCTCCCGTGTGCGTGGATTTACCCCGATTTTTCTTTCGTTAAATAATGATGGATTTAAAATTCAAATATAATATATTCCTTTTTGGTAGGTATATATAAATCATAAATGTATAACAAATATGTTATATTATACTAGTATTATACTACTATTCAGGTTTATTGAACTCTCAATTCTCGTCAATTTATTTGAGCCTATTTTAAACTTAAAAATAATTATAAATGAATTTCTAAAAACTTTTTCAAATATTTCTTTATCATACAATAGATGCACAATGGTATCAATAATCTATGTGCTTAGTTCTCAATCTTATGGTGATTTACGGTTTTTTCTGAAATTAATTTTAAATATGAACTAAATAATAATACATTTTATAATATTTTATACATTTGGCAATACAAATCCATAGGCTTTAGGTATACACGTATGATATTTAGAGTTCAATCGATAGAAAATCGAAACCTGACTTAAGTACTTAAAAATTTTAAATTAATTGTGGACGGAGTATGCCCATAATTAAACCAGCCAGGCATCAGGTGTGTAGGTATAAAATTAGAAGATTGGTGATAGGTAGTCGTAGTACTTATTTTTATTCGGATATCAATAAACTTTAATACTTTATATATATAATGTGTTGTATAGGTACCTCTACATGGTGTACCTAGCTAATAATAGATATCTAACTTCAGCAATGTAATTATAAAACATATTTATTTTATTAATGTTTAACTAATTTATGAATATTACTAATGTCTTATGTGTAACTGACATGTTGAAAGTTCATGAAATTGATATCTGTTTTGTAAAAAACTTAAATACAGTATTACACTATTGATGGGACGTATTATCTATAGTGTATATTTTAATATATAAAACACAATAGTGTTTAATGTATAGTGTAAGGTACAACGCGAATTAACGTGAGGTGAACCATTTTCCTCCAGAAATAATATATCATTGTATATACTGTTAATTATTTTCCGTGGAAAAAAGAAAGTACTTTCCATTTTTTTGAACTAGAATCATGTCAATTTTCCTACTAATATTAAAATTATTTTAGATTCTGAGCGGAGCAACGAATGTATTGATTTTACAATGATTGTGTTTTTTTATTTTATTTATATTTTTGTGTCTGTGTACACGATTAGTAGTCTAAATAATGCTTCAATTTTCAACTTCAGTTTCTTGTTCGATGGGAAAGTGAATCTAGTTGGTACTTTTGGGAGGTCAAAATTTAAAATTCCTAATAGTTTTCAAAAGCGCCCAGAAAAACAAAATAAATTAAGGAACAACTGGAATTTTTACACAAAATCTGTTTTTGACAAAATCGAATTTTAGTTTTTGGTATAACTTTAAAACAAATTAACGTATATACATGAATTTTTCACTGGTTGTTTATATTTGCATTTTCTATATACGATAAAATTTAGAAAATATTTTGATTTGTTTTGAACTGTTTTGAACAATTTTATTAGTCTTTTTTTCTATAAATGTCAATAAAACTTTATTTGTTGGGTAAAAAGTTTGAAAATTGAATTCAAGACTCTTACTTTATTGTTAAAATAACATTTGAAAAATATTAAAAATTCTTAGTCACAGTTTTTATTTATAAGCATTTAAAGTTCAAATTTTTACAACATTTATCACATTTAAAATTTAATAATTGTTTTGTAGTTGAAAATGTATAAAATGTTCTACATTTATAGCTAGGGATTTAAAATTTAAAACAAATTTCCACGTAAATAGGTTAAGTATAAATTACTTAATTCACAATAATATCATCAAATATACTTAGCAATATCATAGGCTGACTGACCGTTTTCGCTCAGAATCGTTTTTCTTATACAATGATATTATATCATTGAATTCAAATTTAACACCATCCATTACAGTAACCCACTTGTAACTTACTGTACAGCAGAGCGACATCCACTTACCCACCTTTTTTGTTTTATTGGTTGTTAAATGTTAATTAAGTTTAAATAATTAAAGTTTAATGTTATTAACAATCTAATAAATACATGACGTGTTACGTTTGTCTCTGGCCTTGTTATTTGTCTCTATAGGTACCTACTTGGTAGAATCTTAACATTTATTTTTAAATTTGTTTTTTGTATAAAATTATGACTCAAATTATTTGATTGTATTCTTAATAGTATTTATAGCACTTTTTACATCATCTAATAAATAATAATACATGGGTAATTAAAAATGTTACAATAGTTTGTATAGGTATAATATTTAAATTTGAAGGAATTAATTTATACCTATAAGCACAGTTCTAAATTATTAGAAAAAATTATTTTTCTACATTTTATCGCAATGAATTTTAGTTTTTATTTATTTCATATATGATGTTATAACCTATAGGTACATAAATATATAGATTAATCAATTAAAATTAATTAGGTGGCGACAATATTTCTTATTTTGGTAATAGGCGAAAATGGTCTAGATTTGTTTGGGGTGTTATATTAACGTATACATATTAGGTATACCTGTGGAGCGTCCCATGGGTCGCCGCATATACCGCATTTGCCTCCGTTCGTCTGGTATTGTCTCGTGAAGCCGCCGCAATACAACTCGTTGTCATTGTAATTTGGAGGTGAATTGAAGCCATATCTATCGGGAAAAGCATAAGGGTTTTCAATTGATTTTATTGCGACTTTAAAAAAACAAACTCACCTCCACATGGATGCCCTGGAAGGCGGTTCAATTAGTCGTCCGTGACCATTGGTTTCTTTGTATTCCAGCGCCCATAAGAAAAATCCGATAACCAGTTTTGGTCCAAAAATCATTATGATCTGTAGAAAGAAAGTAAAACGTTAATGTTGTTGATTGGCGGAAGAGATCATCTATTGTGTTATTTGATATTTCGATATGCAAAGAGATGAAATTTCATTTGTATATTCTACTTATTTCCACAGTACTCGGTGGACTCTATATAATATATATGTGTCCATAAACATCTATATAATTATCATTTATCACGTTAAACTCCTTTCGAATTCACCGGGTCTACGGCTCCTGAACAGAATATTATTGACACGCTTCACCCATAACAAGAAAAGTGAAAATCGTTAGACTTATAATATAGTTAATAATAATTATAACTTATTATGTATACCTATAGTATAACTGTGTTTAGTTTTCAAAAACCAGTTGATTAAACAAGATTTGATACGAGTCAAACTTGAAGTCAATAATAATATATTATACCTATGTTAATCATTTTTAATATTTTAAATAACAACATAATGCATTGATGCTATTGCCTTTTAACTTTCATAATTAAAGTTATCATACATTTGCATTCCTTACAACTAAACTACTAAACTAGACTAAGAAAAATTAAATTCAGGCTGCTTTTTCGTGTTACTACAATATATACTATTAATGTTACAGGATTTACGTTTATTTCATATTCACTACGGGGTACCTACCGAAAAGAGGTCGGTGGAACATCTTTGGAATTTACTTTTTTCTGGATGATCAGATTATCTAATCCAATAATATTACCATAATAAGACGTGAATCGCACTTTTAAATTAATCATTATTAAATTATGAAATATTTTTAGATAGGTATACCTGCTATTTTCTATCGATTATTCGTGGGTTCGTGACCTACTATGACGAAAATAACATTTATGTACACAAGTATCTAAATTGAATAAGTAAATAAGTAAATTTTATATTAGTATTTAGTAGCGGTAGGTAATGAGATAAAACTGTTAGATTGCTTATTATAATACAATACCTATACAAACTACGTATACGAATAGCCGCATAGGTGTTACAACTTGAAAATGGTTATTTTGTTTTGTAATTTAGAAATGATTTTCTTATAAATAAAAAAAAGAAAAGAAAAATATTATTTATAATATTTAAAAATTTTACTAGTACCTATATTTTATTTTATATTAAAACATTTAAAAATATAATGTATATATATATATATATCATTTATGTAACAGGTACCTAGGTGTATAGAATATTAAAATTAATTTATCATTAATAAATTATTAGACAATCTTATAGTAATTATTACTAAACATTATAAGCATTATAGTATAACTAATAAAATGCGAGATATTTTTCGGTGCAAAAATGTACGAGGTACGCCTTAAGTAAAATAGGCGTTTATTTTATTCAGTTAAAGAACCGTCATATGGGTATAAAATAGACAATAGCTTAAATAGTGTAAGTTAGTACATAATATATTGGTAAATTACTTAATTGTATTATGCAGAAGTCATCTAAAAATATAATATATTATCAATATTGTAAAATTGTAGTTAAAAATAAAAATATTAAATAAGTATTCAATAATAGGAACTATACCTAATACCCAGGGTGATCCAACCTTTTATAGTTGGCGAGCCAATTTACACTTTCATAAATACACTAAGGGCCCCCAAAAGTAAAAAATCTCTCAAAACGAGAATTGAATTTAACCATGGTTTTGGAAGTTACTCATAGGGGTGAGAGGCCAAAAAAAATTACTTCGAGGGCCGAGTGTTGGGTGACCCTGGCCTAACCCCTATAGACAGCTAGACCGGTCCCTAAATTTTTTTTTAACATTTTGTTACCTATTACTAAATGTGGAAAGCAAACTAGGTAAAAATTAATGAAAAATATATGACTATGCATATATAAGAAACCAACATATTATTATTATTATCGTATTCCCATAAAAATTAAAATCGTAGAAATAGTCAAAAAAATGTACTTTCGGGAAAATTAATTATATTATTTACTAACGACGATCTAAGTTCTTAAATACATATGATGAATATAGTATGACAGAGCGTACAATTTGAATTTCGAACAGTCTACCGGCTGACAGATTATCGCTTAAAAAATATAGGTATTATCGTGATTCGTGTTCATCCTGTGTGAAGTTTTGTTTTAAATGATGTAAATAGTAAATGAAAACCTTCTTTTATGTATTTAAATAGCGTCTTATTAAGTAAAATAGAATAAATAATAAAAAGATAAAATTTGCTATCGTGATTTAAAATCATCTTCCGTAGAAAAATAAAATAAATAAATCGCTGTCGATCCATCGTTTAAATGACGACTTTGCTTCCCTGCAATATTTTTTTTCTCTATACATTTACATAACAATTTCTATGTGCATTCTTTATAACAGTTGCTTCCGTTCTAATTAGTTACGCATTATAGAACGACTGGCGACATCTTCGATTTTATTGAAACTAAATTTCAACATATTATAGGTTCCTTATTATATTATATGACGTATGGTTGTTATAATATTTTGATGATTAAAAATGTAGGTATCTACCTATTTATTTTAACTATATAAACCTGAAACAACTTATATACTTTGAAACAGCTAATCTCAGAAAGACAGAAACTACGAGACCGATTTAATTCATCTTTTTTTTCATTAGTTTTCTAATACTTTGTAGAAGGTTCTTACGAAAAGAAAAATCAATGAATTTGGAAAATTTCAGAAAACTTAATGACTATATTAATTTAACCTTCTATTTAACCCTCCGGTCTAGTTTATATTAATATAATTAATAATATTGTCTATCAATATTTATTTTGGTAACCATGGCAACACATTTTTATATTATAGATCTCATGTGAGAAGAGGAGCAGATGAATTAATTTCAAAAGTTCAAATATCTACCCAGGAATATCAGAAATTTCAAATAAAACAAGCAATAGCTGGAAAAAGTGTGATTCTAAGATATAGTAAAGTACTTAAATAGAGTAAGATCATAGATTAAACATACATAGATAAAGCAAAATATTCTAAGTCCTAGATATTTTTCGGCAAGATATTATAGACGGTAATGAGGAGGTGTATGGTGGTGAACAAATATTTTACACTTGGTTGAAACCGGGTAATGCAGCTAGTATCATATATATGTGAAATATGGGGGTATCTACTAAAGCACTTGTTGCATATTCAGCATTTATGTACCACACGCTGCATAACACACGTAATATCTAGGTAAGTACTATATTACGACCGGTGGGGACTGTCCATTGGTCAGTAGTGAGAAGACAATTTTAATGTACACATCATTACTCATTACGATTTATACAGTTAACAAATAAACACCCCCTACGTGGAGTCTGCCAGTCTGGATACTACTATCAGCTTTTAAGCATTTTCCCGAAATTTCGTATAGGTACGTTTTGCTTTAAGTGAAGCGTATTTGAATAATTTAATGTATTTGATAATATTAGTAGAAATTGTACTTACCAACGTACCAATACAGTTAGAGCTATACCAGTGCATAAAGTTTCAATGACAAATTTAATTCATTAGAAAAAGTTAAAAAACTATATCTATACTCTATATACTCCGAATCGGAAGGTACAAATTATTTCCACCAGAGCACTTTTTGTTAATTTGCTTCACCAATAGTAGGTATACTATTTAGACTATAACTATATTATATTATTAATCATTTTTCTCTGCAATAGTGCAATCCCTTTCTTTTCTGCTATATCACTACGACTTTACTCAATCTTTTCCAGTCTTCTATTCTCTACTACCTATATATGCTTGTAAATGAGATAAGTATTGCATTTGCTTTTCCCGTCGTTACGTTTTCAGAACCTCTGAATGAAATCAAATATAAAGTTTTCTCTGTTGAATAGTTTGGTTATCTGTTGAGGTCTTAGATAGGTAATATAGTTTTATGGACCAAACTCATATTCCCAATAAGTACGTACTTATCTATTAATAATAGCAATTTTCAATTAATAATGCACAATATATTTAACTGATTACAATAGATGTGCCATGTATAATTTATCAAAATATAACAAATATTTAGTTCTATATATCTAGCTTAGTTTATTAGTCATTATTTATTACCATATTACATTAACAATATTCTAATTATAACGACTTTGTTTTTAAAATCACGATGTTTGCAGTGATGTTTACATATTGGTCACGGATTATATTCGGTAAGTTATTACCGACGGTAACTATATTATATCAATAATAAGGTACAACCACAAGGCGAAAATAATGTATTTTATAGTGTCAAATAATGACGTCGTCATTTCAGTCAATACCTATTAGGTAGGTACCCACCTTTCTGCCTACTTGTTATATTGTTCGCGAAATAATACACGCACGCATTCACAAATCACAAGTATTTTACACCCACAGGCGACAGTCAAAAACATCCTATTTTACCTTCGCCCTTTATGCTGGACCGTTTATTTCGTGTCGTACCAATATATATATATATACACATAAATATAACATTATGTATACACATATATGTAGTACATTCAGTTCACAGTTGTATATTATTTATTATTATGTATAGATATACGCTGTAGACTGTATAATATAGTGTTGTACACACACGACTGCAGTGCTGCACGGATTTGACGTTATACCTACTGCTGCTATCATTCACTGTAGGTATTTTTCACAGTGCTGATGACACTTACATAGCTATACATTTTGTCAATTCACGATATTCTGTATAGGTAGTCTATATATAGTTAAACTGCCAAAACGTCTAGTGCTCTGCCCACATGCATTCGTGAATACATAATTATACATGATTGTATTATGCAATGACTGCCGAAAAAAAGTGCCCAGGCCTAAAAATGTATTTATTTGACAACTTGTCGCAATACCTATTACCTACTGCTATGTGTATGTATATTTATGTACACATGTGTTATATATATACGTACATAGGCACATAGGTCGTATAGACATCTGATTAAAAATGTTCATGAACTCTGAACAGTCAACACCCACCGTATACCTAGACAGGTAGGTACGTGTAGTACCCAATGTATAATATATAATATATTATCATATACAGTAATAATTATTAGGATATTATAACTATAGAACACTATAGTTAGTTATAATAATATATAAACTCTGTAAACTACAGCTATTGAACTATTAAAGTTTTAACAATATAAATAAACCATTTTCACGACTGTTGTTTTACCAACAAAAATACTCATTTGGGCTTTCATTCTTACGAGTCAACAGATTTTGGTATTTTGAAGCTGTTCGTGTGTATCATTATTTTTATGTGATAAATATTATTTATTTTAGATTCTGAGTGGAACGATAAATGTATTGATTTTACAATGATGTGATTTTATTTTTGTGTCTGTCATCACGGTTCGGGGCAGTAAAACTTGCTTCGATTTTCTTCAACAGTATCTTGTTCGACGGGAAAGTGAATCTAGTTGGTACATTTGATCAAATTTTCATCTTCAAATTTTAAAATTCTCAATAGTTTTCAAAATTGATGGGAAAAACAACATACAAATTAATATTTAAATTAAATTTTTACGCAAAATCGGTTTTCGACAAAATCGATTTTGGTTTTTTGTGTAACTCTAAAACAAATTAACGTAGGTATAATGTATATACATGAAATTTTCACTAGTTATTTATATTTGCATTTTCTATACACGATGACATTTTTAAAATATTTTGATTTGTTTTAAACTGTTTGGGAACATTTTCAGTTTCCGATTTTGTTAGACTTTTTTTAATGAATGTCAATACGCCATTATTTGTTGGCTAGAAAAAGCTTAAAGATGTAATACAAGGCTCCTGCTATTTTTTTTATAAATTATTGTTAAAATAATATTTGAAAAATATTAAACATTCTTATAGTCACAGTTTTTATTTGTAAGTATTTAAAGTTCAAATCTTGAGAAAATAAGGAAAATCACGAAAATTAGCAAATTATTTTGAGTTGAGAATTCATAAAAATTTTTCTTTTTAAATCTAAGATTTGAAAATGTAATACAAGATTATTCATAAGTTTGTCTACCTTTGTAAAAAAAAAATGTCTACAAGCAAATCAAATTAAATTTTTATGAGCGTTTGAAGTTTGAAGTTATTTTTACAAGATTTTCACTCGATTTCTCATGTATCGGTTTTGTTATTTTATTGTCATTCAAAAATGAATACCTGTATAAAGTATTAAAGTTAAATAGATACATGTTGACAAATTTACGGAATGTTTATATTTTCATTTTCTATACACCATAACATTTTGAAAATATTTTGGCTCTTTTTGAGCTGTTTGCGGACATTGTCAGTTTTCATTTTTTTTAGTTTTCTTTCTATAAATATCAATAAAATATTATTTGTAGGGTAAAAAAGCATGAAAATTTAATGCAAGGCTCTTGATATATTGTTACAATAGCACTTGAAAAATATTATAAATAAATTGGCATAATTTATTTTTAAAAGCATTTAAAGTTCGAATTTTGACAAAATTTATCAAATTTAAAATTTAATAATTATTTTATAGTTTAAAATTTATAAAATTTTCCACTTTTATACCTCTAAGGATTGAAAATGTAAAACAAGGTTCCACGTAAATAGGTTATATATAAATTACTTTATTCACAATAATATCATCAAATATACTTGGTAATATCATAGGCTGATATGACTGACCGCGTTTTCGCTCTGCTGCAGAATCTTTTTCTTATACAATGATATTATATCATTAAATTCAAATTTAACACCATCCATTACAGTGACCCACTTGTAACCTACTGTACAGCAGAGTGGCATACACTTACCCACTTTTTTTATTTATTCTCACAAAAAGTTAATGGGCCACACTGAACGGAGTTAAAATATGGATTATTCAGAACGTACAATTTGCTATGTTGCGTTTGTAAGACGAAGAAATCGTATGCGCTGGTGTAGCATCATCCTAACTAAATTTTAAAATGTTCACAATACCTAATTATATGTAATTTATTATAGTTGTAGTTGTTAGTTGTTACTGATAAATTTAATTAGGTACCTACACTGTGATTCAAAATTTCAAATTACCTAAAATAAATTAACAATAATCTCAAACAATAAAAAAATGTCTGAGAATAAAATCATTATTTAAGTGATGGTTATTAAACAATTAATATAAGTTTCTAGTTGGTTGCACAGTTAATACTATACCTATAGTCATGCTGAAGATTATTTGGGAATTGGGAAGCTCTAGATACACAAACTACAGTACCTACCACCCCTAGCGACTATCAAGTTTCTGATTGCCTATTGATTGCTGTAAGCTGTATCCGTTCCCATCAGTAACATATTTTATTTTCAATTAAAATCGAATTTGGTTATATTTTCAAACTTAATATATCATTAATTGTTGGTTTTGACCAATGAGTTTTTATAAAATTCTAAGATTGAAAGTACACAAAAACTATGAATTCCTTTCTGAGAATTTTTTTCTTTAAAATCAAGATGATAATATTATGTTGTTTTTGTTTTTTGAACAATGGCGATTAGAGGTTCAAAAAGTACATATAGATTATAGATACAACCAATGGGAAATATTTATATCATTAAGTATAGATGAGTCAGATATAATATAAATAAGTCTTTAGAAACTTTTTTTAACTTCTTTGAATTAGGTACTATACAGTACAGTATAATACATTTATAACTACCTACCTAACGAATTCGTCAAAAATCGTACCTACATATACGTACTTAGTTGTAGTGTGGATTCGTTCCAACATCTCGATACCCATCACCCATGTGGCCATGTGAAACTATCGTGTACGGTGTACAACTGCAGACTGCAGGACTGCAGGAGTCCTTTCCTTCACATCAATAGATTATTATGGGCAAGTGGGTTATTTTGGGGTTTACAAGTTTACCACGTGTAAATAAGTATTGAGTGACCAAGCAATGTCAACGTGTACAATTAGACGATTGTTGATGGCGTCTATTTTGAACTCTGCAGGCTGCAGCCCATACAGAATGACAGACAAATAGACAATTAATAAAACATTATAATTTATAATTGATTGAATACAAATTATTCCAAAATAAATTATTTTAACATAATGTACACAATGTGTTGGAATGCTAACTGCTGATTATAAAGTTCTATTCATTCTTGCTATATTTTAATTGCTGTATACTTTTACAGTAACTGGTATACTATATAGAAATTAAAATTTCAAAAGTATATAATATTATTTAAATATTATATTTAACATTGGATAGTAAGGCAAGATTATAGATCCGATATCTTTACTCTCTAAATCTTATAATTAGGGTATTATCTACCTTCTGTAAAATAATAAAATATTAAAATCAAACTTGGCTTTCATGACGTTTGTTGTATGTTGTTACCTGTTGCACCATTGCAACAATGCATTTTCGTTATACTGCACTTACGCCTTACGGTATGCGTGTGTAATAATAATAATATGATATACATATATATGGTACTAATAATACAGTATATAAGTAGGTACTAATAATACAGTATTATAGTTAGGTACTATTAATTTATTATCTATATTATAATGTGCGTATGAAATATGAATAATAATACAGTTGGCACAGTCCAGTGAACAAACAACGAACAGTATTATTACATTTGTTGGTTTATAATTCGATTAAATGGTAGGTACTGTAGATACAACTATATGACAGTACATATAGGTACATAATTATGATAATTTTAAATTTATAACAATAGTAAGCGTTGCAGCCGAATAGACGGCGCGCGTACCTGTGCCGTCGCGTCTCGTAGTTTTCTAGGGCTCTCATTATCAGTAGGTAGGTTAGTAGTTAGTATCTATAACAGTTTCCGTTTTGCAATCCTCCGGAACCACACGAGTGCCTTGTATACTAATACTATATACATATATATTTAACACACGGTTGTATACTTGTATAGTAGGTAGGTATATTGCATATCGTATATGTATAATATTATTTACAACACATTGTTATATATTTTATGAACGTATAACACGGTCTTGTGTATTTTAACACTTTCCCCGTTGCAGTGGACGAATGAAAATTTCGAAAAGATTTGATGGTATAACAAACTGCGATAATCACTTTAATTTTACGATCAGTGAAACGAATGATTATAATTCATAACAATGAGTATAGGTACAATACAGAGTACACAATAGATGCGGTATATTATAGTAAATTATTCTATAAAAGATACCGAAAAAACGTCTTCTTTGTTTTGCAAATAAATAATAATTAGTTTCAAGTAAACAAACGGTATTATTATCAACGGATCAATATTAAACTGGATGTACGAGAAATCGATGGCGTTATAAAAATACAATATCAATAAAGCCGTAAAAAGCCGTGGAACACCTTAAACCGTAGACCACAATAATAATATACGAATGTACGAGATAGGTATAACGGGCCCAGGGAAGTTGATCTTTTCGTCTGCGATTGTATTCAGATCGATCGTTGGAATATTTGAAAAAGCAAAATATTCTGGCACTCGGTCGATGCTCAATCGCTCAGCGTGAAACGCACACCTGTTGTCGTCGTTATAAAATAAAAATATAAGTTTATTGTTATTGGCTCCTGTCGAAATCGGTTCGTTCACAAGACATTACGTAACGACGTGTATGTATTGTAATGAGATAATGAGATAATTAAACCAGCAAACAGCCACCCCGTACAGCAGCGTTTCGCTAATCAAATCGGTCTGTTTACATATTATTATTATTTTATTGTCGACATTTTTGTTGTATGTCACGCACGACTACCGCGGTAGACACCCCGCGATGTCTCGGACATAATATTATCTCGCACGTTTTGCGGTGGCTCAAGCCTCAAATATATATATTATATACGTAAATAATACACACCTATACATGCATAATAGTATAATACGATATATAATACGATATATGGTATATAATATATGTTTATGTGACGTGTATTGTGCGTATTTGGTTATTATAAAGACATTATATCATAGAGTAAAGACTTGTAGACTTCATACGTAGGTATATAAAAGACGATATTCGACTCGTGTACACAATGCAGTACGACGACAAACGTATCCCGAAAAAAAAAGTAAAAAAAGTTACAGGTTAATTAGGTGTAGGACAGGTAAGGCGGGTAGGTGGCCAGGCGACGACGTCGACGAGGTGAAAAACAAACAGCGCGCGATACGACGCACTTTCTATAATAATAATAATGATAATATGATATACCTATGTATATATTATAAATTTATAATATTAAGTACATACCATATATTATGTATATAACGTCTTAGTAGCCGTTTCGGTGTACAATAGACGAGCGCGTAACGCCATAAGGCCGCGGTGCCGTCTTCCCATCACGGACGCTGCGAACTTCTATTGTTTCTCCGACCGCCCCGTAATGGATATAATATAATATTGTATATTTTTTTTATGGCGTCCGTGTCTGGAAGTGATTCTAATAATAATATACTTTATAAACGCGGTCGCGAAATAATATAATATTATGAGCATGCCGCGTGCGCTTTCACCGAGCGACTCTGTGGTTTTCGCAAACGGTCTCGCGTGCGTTCTGTAGGTAAAATGCAAATTATTATACCATTTTATACCGCGGTACCCACATTATTAGGTATATTTAGGTATGTAATATAATATTACTATACCACTGCATTAGGTCCTATATGTATATATATATATATATATGTAGGTACCCGTGTCTGTATTATATAGTGTCCGTTTTCCGCAGGTTCGAATTTGCGTGTACACGTTTGCGCGTATATTATAATATAGTATTACTATGATCAGCAACACTTACGCGCGTATAATATAGGTAGGGTACCGACGCAACACCCCTAGCTTGTATTATATTACCCAGTGGTCATTTGAAAACTTTCTATACGCGGGCAACAACAACAACAACAACAATAATAATAATTTAATATCTTTTACATTGTTCTAGCCTGTTTCATACTACCAAATACAGTACCTACTGCAGTAGTACCACAGAACCTATACCTATATATTATAACATAATACAATATACATTAGTATTCTTTCAATATACTATACAACAGATAGGTTTCTATATTTGTTTCTATAATCTATATGTATGTAACCTACCCCGGAACGACATTTTAAAAGATCATTATTTTTTCCATTTCTGGATCAATTTGTTTACAAGTTTTAAGAGCAATAAATTTACTAATCTACTATACAGTGCTACATTATGCCTAAATTACAATCACATCCCAGTTCCATGTATAAACAATAACAGTAGGTACATATATATAATTATATGATTGATTTACAACTTTAGAACTATTATCTGTAAGTCTGTAGCCATGCAGATAGTAGATACCTAATTAGTAATTTATAAGGATATTTTATATATAAATGGAATAATATACCGGTAAAAGACCACCCAAATGCTTCAACTTTATCTGTAATGTCCAGTATTTTTTTTCCAAATATCCGCGGTTTTTTGATAAATTTTGCCAAAATACCTGTAACGTCTACCACAGCAAAATGTAATGATGATGTAGTTTGCCAGTTTCAGTAGGTACTAAACTGCTAAATCTCAAATATTATGCCGTCAGTCCGCGATCAACAGTCTTAATGATTACTGAAATAGCGTTGATGACCTCGCAATAACGTTCTATGTTTGTTAATGATAAAAACATACATGATTCATAATAATAAACACGTTTCTAAATAACTTTGATAAAAGATTAATTGTATAGATAAAGTAATTAAAATTTGAACATTTACCTAAATACCATATAATATAATAAAACAGAAGAAATGGAATGTCATCGGAAATTATTATACGTAGGTAATATATTAATATGTCAAATAACATTGTATGTACCTAGGTAACTAGTGATAAAAAGTAGAGCTTGATAATAATGTTGAATATGGATAAACAGTGGCAGATCCAGGGCTTAATTTTTTTTTGGTGGGGGGGGGGGGGCAAATACCCTCCTTTCCCTCCCCCTGGATCCGCCACTATAGATAAATTAGTAGGTACTTAATTAATAAATATTAGTACAAATTGGAAATATCCCCATACCTACAATTTTTGTAGGTATATTTCAATATTCCCATACATTTTTAATCAATTTAAAATGTTAATCAATCATTAGATGTTTCAAAAACAAGTTAAGTACCTATTTGCTGATTTTGTCAATACAAAATTTTTCAAGCTAATAAATCCATTTGATACAATTTTTCTTTCTGAAGTATACTTTATATTTTATAAAAATATTATGTCATCAAAGTTATTCGTGGATTTTGTTTCAACTGAGTGATTTTATGACAAACATGAAACAAGTCTCGATAAATATATACAATTATCAATTTAAAACCTGTTCACCTTGAAAAATGTTGTAGTAGGTACAAATTGAAATATTGAATTATTAACTTAATTGTGTACTTACTACCTTGCCACTGTTACCTAATGGCTAACTAAGTTTAGGTAGGTAAAGGTAATTCACGTGTATAACATAGAACGTTATGATAATACTAAAAGGTTGACTTTTTAAAAATAATATTTATAGCCTGTAGGAACAAAACAACAAGTAGTTTCGAATTTTGTAAATTAACAACCAACGCGTAACACGGTAATTTAAAAATACTTAAAAATAAATTATGTTAAAATTAGTCGTTTTGTGATTGGTTAGTTAGTATAGTTACTTACTATATTAAGTTAAATGTTTGAGAACTGGATAACCAGATATATTTTGTATTATGTATTGAACCTACATATTAGTATAGAAATCGCCATGTCTTTGAATGGGCTAAGTGTTGGTTAGGTAGCATAGACATCCATTGACCATTAGCGTTGAAAGGGGTTTCAAATTATTATTCATTGCAATATTGAATGCATACCTAATACCTATGTATTCTATAAGCGCTTTGTTAATGTATCTAAACTAAAAACCAGTTTAAATAGACCAAAACAAGAAACCCAATATTTCGAATAGAGCTTTTCTTTCTCCAAACATTTCTTAAACCACTTTTACATTTAACCACATACTGAAAGTATTATATTTTTACTTACGTTTCGATGTATTTGATTTAGATTTCAGTTTAATTTAATCAGTTTTGAATGTTGTATATTAATTATTAGGTTACCTACCACTTTCATTTAATATTCAAACTAAAAACCGTTAAACATTTAAATAAAATATATTCATATTATTTGTAATTGGTTTTAAAATGTTTAATAATTTATAAACATAAAATAGTTTAAAATATAAGTGTAAACTAAACCAAACTAAAAACATCAATATGCTAATGAGAAAATTACATTTTCTTTTTAAAAACACATTTCAGTCCAATCTTGTGATTTTAAAATGAATACGGCCATTTCCAATTAAAATGTATAAACTATGTATCCCACGGTGAGAAATGCTAATTATTTACTAATTAAAATACAATTGTTTTCGAAAATTGTAAAAGTGGACATCGTGCGAAAGTGATACTAGGTATACCGTGTATCTACATAATATGAACTATATTACAGATAATTTTTTTGTTGATTTCAAACAATATGTAAACTGATTGATTTATTTTACGAATGAATAATTATTTTAATTTCTTTAAAACACTTTATACAGAATGTCCCTCGATGATTTACCCATTGCGATATCTCCTGAAATAATAAATATTATATCACAAATCGGTTTGTTTTATTAGACTCACAGAGACAAGGAATACACATGTTCTATTTTTTAATTTAATTAATTTATTTGGTAAAAAAGTTAAAAAAAATATTATTTAATTTTTATTTTTGAAACAATTAAAGATTGCCATTTCATAGAGTTTATTTTTGTGAAAATGTTATTTTCATAATCCCATAACGGAAAAAACAAAGGTTTTTGTCTGGGTGGCGAGTTTGCCTCTACAGCTAATGGGTATATCCTCACGGGACACCTGTTACCTGTCTATTTTTCAGTTAAACTTAAATTTTCATTTTCTAGCGTTATCGCCAATATTGTTTGCACATAAAATACCCACTGATCCTACTACCTATGTATATATGCGACATACATTATGATAATTAACTTTAATCAGTAAAATATTATTCAAATTTGTTAAATATATTTTACTGTTTTATTTAGGTGGTTTATAGTTGAATGGACTACACAACCGATAATTCGACTTCCTGCGAGAATATTTTTCACGTGGGTGATTTTAGTGTTATTGACCTAACCTACTCAAATTCTATTTCAATGCAAGCTTGTACAAATTTACACGATACAACAGTATTTAATTTTTTGTGCAGTTTTTATCGTATTCAACTTACACGAATCCAGTATTTCATTTTAAAATTGCTATATTTAGGTACTTACTATTTTAACTTGTCCTTACCTAGTTACCTACTGCGTATAACGATAATTGGAAGCAAAAACCGTTATTAATTTAACATTTTATATAATATACTTATAAAGTGTGTAATTAAAATTAAAATTTTGTAATTTTATAATATTTTTAATATTTTTCAACTGCCAATGTAAAAATATATCAGGAGACTTGTATTAAATGTTCAATCTTTTTGACCCAACAAATAAAATTGTATTGACATTTATAGAATAAAAACTGAAAAAATTGGAAACTGAACATGTCCGTAAACAGCTCAAAACAATTAAAATATTTTTACATTTATGGTGTTTATAAAATGCTAATATAAACATTCAGTGAAAATTTCACGTAGCTACTGTAATTTATTGTTTTTAGAGTTACACTGAAAACCAAAATCGATTTGTCAAAAATCGATTTTGCGTAAAAATTCACAATTTAAAACTGATTTTGATCTCCTTAATGCAACAACTAGATTCACTTTCCCATCAAACAAGATACTGAAGTTGAAAGTTGAAACATTATTTCGACTACTTATCGTGTACACAGACACAAAAAATAAAAATAATAAAACACAAATCTTTGTAAAATCAATACAAAAAACAGCTTATTAAACTGAATATAAACTAAATAAATACCTATAAAGTACTCATAAAATAATCACATTCTGATCGACACAAACAACTAATAAGTAAGCAGACAACATGTTGTAAAAACACTATAACTGCAGTAAACACTAAACGGCTACAAAGTAAAAACACATATAGGTATAACATAATATAGGTATTAGACCTTAAGATAATTAATTATGCCTACATATTGTATTATTGTCAGTATTTGGAAAGAATAAATACCTTGTACAGTTGTAACTACATATAAAAACTGAAATTCGAATACAGGTTCAAATCAAGCGATCCTTATTGAGAGATCCTTATAGAGATTGTATTTAATTTAGATTTTAAATAAATTCATTATTTCAGATGTTATATAACTTAATAAAATATTATAACATAAAAATATTATTTTGCAAAGTATCTTTTTCATATAATATTATTTGTAGCTGTTTATAGTTCCAAACTTTGCAGTAGAGTTAAATATTATGACCGTATTGTTGGTAATCACCGTAATTTCACTGTTGCAAAATGTAGGTATAGATAGCGTGGTTTAATATGGTCCACCACAGTCTCACTATTGGAGCAAATAAATGTTAAGTATATTTTATTGTAGTCCTCTACCAATAATACTTATCAAGGACCTTGATAAAACGAGATTGGCGAAAGGAACACGACACAATTGCACGAAGGAACTATATTACTTATAACATTACTGTTTGTAAAAAAAAATGGAGTTAGTTAATGTAGTTCATGCAACAGAATAAAAATAATATAATTCACATTCTCAAAATCTGAATTTATCATATTACTACCTAACCTATATTAGTATTATATTATCAATAATAATATATAATATAGTTTCCACACAAAAATGAATAGTTTTTTTACAAATAATTATGTATAAGAATTTGTACAGTGTTTTATGGAAGTAGGATATATTATTTATGTATATATACATTATACATATCAGTACAATTATCTTTAATTTATTTAATGTTTGTTTGTGACTAGTGATGTCGAACTTAAACGAATCTACTATGCCGAATATCTAATTTGAATACAACCCACTATTGCGGTATTTATTAGCAAATATAGCAAATATCACACTATTATAATAACACTATAGGGCAGTTGGACCTTTTCATTACAATTTACACTATACTTATATTAGTATGACTTTACTTTATTGCCATATGCAGATATATAAGTTTCTGTAATATACGTACACTGCAGCTATAGATAAATTATTAAATTACTACCACTCCTATTTGTATTTACTATGTTGATAGTTAACACACTATAATACTAAGATACTAGGGTAGTTGAATTGTTTAATGAAATTTTATGAAGTTTGGTCTTTGTATCACTAATTGTGACGTATGACAGTTATAGGTCGTAGGTATCTATATTTAATTTATAATTATATATATACACAGATTTATTGTGGTCAGTGAAATTTTATTTTTATATTACAAAAGTTTAAGTAGGTACAGCAAATATGAACGGCCAATAATTATTATCCAAAAATGTATCATATATCAAATTTCACCTAACTTTCGTTCCTTAGGGCAACTTATGATAAACGTAAAATAATTCGAATTTCGAATAGGTGATTATTACTTGTCAACGAATTCATTGAATGTTTTGATATTATAAAAATAAAAACCTAACAAAATAAATGAAGCATCTATAATTTCTTATTTGATATCCGAAACAAGAAAACATTGATAAATATCTTATTCCCGGTTGACTTAAAAAAAAATTATTTTTATTATATTGTCAGAGGTTAATGCACCGGAAACGTTGCTACACTACCCCACAGGTTCTTGCTGTATCGCATTGGTAGGGTCCAATCTAGGAAAATATATATATTCATTCGTTGTCAATTCGGCACACCTGTTTGATTGTGGTAAGCTCCACTATTGTGCATCGTATATATAGGCTGGATGTTCCTGGGGTAATGGAATTCAGCAATTGTGGTTTTGATTTCTTTATCAGACAGAAATTCTGCTGAATTACCACAAGTTAAAATTAAAATCTGTCATTTCAAATTATAAAATACTATCCATGTATTATTTTGATTTTTCCTTTAAACATTAAAATTTCATACAAAATCTTTGGAAATTCTTCAAGGAAAATGGCTTAAATGAATCTTAAATTTTTTTCTACCTTTAATTAAATACCTAGTAATTATCAAACTTGTACCTACTTGAAATTATTTTATGTCAAAAATATGGACATTTATGATAATAGACAGTAAAACTATACCTTATAAGCTATAGCTTAATGCTTATGATTTATGTTGATATGATAAAGGATGCTATTAATAATTATAATAATCAAGTAAAATAATGTCCACGTATTAATATTTACAGTTTTCAATAGTCCTATTAAATAATATTAATTGATCCGAAAATGTAGACTTTTGTATTGACCTTCATTCGTATCTGCTTATAAAATCTATCCGTAATAAAATTAATTCGTATTATTTTTAATTTGATTGCCTTTTTTAATTCAATTAATTTAACGTTCTTCATTATTTGTAAAAACGAGTTTAAAATCAAGCATCTTCTATAAATTAATTAATAAATAGGTAATAATGTAAGTATACATTATGTTTATGTATAATATTAATTTGAAAAAATTGAGAAATCTTCGTAGGCATATAAAAAAAAATATTTTCTTTAGTGCGTATTACAAAATAGTAACTCAAAAAATACAATCCATAGTTTTTGTTTATAATAATTGTAGTGTGTATGTATACTTTTCAAAAATTACAATTTACATATAACACTTGAAATTTGTATAATTATTGCAGGAAGGCCATTGGCCATTAAGTAGGTATCTATTAGTAAAGGGAAACATTAAACATATAACACAATATTATTGCATTGTTTACTTTAGAAGTTATAACGTTTAATTCTTATTTCTCATATACTTACCTCCTAACTATAGAAATAGTTTTTTAACGATGTTTTGTAATAATATATTTTTACATAATTATGATTCCGAAATGCTATTTCACTAGTCACTACGTGTATCTGATATGATGGCGTTGTTTAACGTTCCCTTAATTTATTATTTTATTTTTTACGTAGCTATTCATTTAAATGGAGATTTAAAATTCTTAAAAAATACTTGCAAAATATAATTTCTCTATGATTTTTAGAATTTTTTGTAAGATATGTATTTATTGTTGTACGGTTGAAGTTCAGAAGTTAAGTGAATAAAGTTCATTAATTAAATTCTCTGAAGAAGGTCATATACCGTGAGTCGTGAGTGAATATGTAAATATATTATATATGAAATAATAATATATGTATATAAAAAGCTACATTTTTGGCAGTTCTCAAAGTACGTAATTTATTAAAGGTCAAGTTCAAATTCAAACCAAAAAGAAGGCGGTTCATGCGTGCGTAGGAGTCCTATGAAACATTGTGGCTTTAGGGAATTGTGATTTATAGGTGTGGACCTGGTAAGATGCGTGTATAACGTGATGCCTTTATTTGTACAATACATTTTTAATTACCATAAAACAATATTATTACAATACATAACTCGTCGTTGGTAATCATTACATTTATTTACAATAAAATAAATGATACTAATACCTAGAGGCTAAAAGTGTATTATTTTTAATATTTTAGGCTGATCAGTGACTTACCTATTTATAGAAGATACATCATTACTATGATATATTGTAATATTTTAAAGTAGAAATTAATTTATTATTACATTATATCTAATATTGTATTGTTTGAAATGGCTAAATATTTCTCATATTTATGTGTTTTTATAATTTGTATTGAGTATTGGTAATGTCTAATTAAAGGTTTTGTTAGTCAAAAATTCTGTTTAAAATTTAAAAGAAACAAATAAAATATAAATACCTATTGTAATGTATCGTAAAATTCACTAATGCAGATTACAGATATTAATTAAATTATATAATGTATATTATACGATATGTATTAATTTCACACGTTAATTAAAATTATTGTAGATAAAACAAACAAAAAAAATAAAATAATCTAAAATCTTGATTAAAAGAATGAATAATCACAAAAAGTAATTTAAAATAAAATAATAATTACTATGTCATCTAATGGATTTAATTTTTTTGGTTTCATGAATTGCGTATTTAAATAAATTATTCCTAATATTATAAATAAGTAGGTATGAAAAAAGTGCTTAACACAAAATACAAATATGAAATAATAAAATAATAAAATAATAACTAATTATCAATAAGTAATTATCTAGAAGACTACATAATACATTTAAATTTTTTATATACAAATAAATAAAGTAGAGGTAAATCGACAAATGTATACCACCTTTATGGTTGGCATGTTTTATAAAATATAATAAAATAAATAATAGGTAATAAATGTTTTTGTTCATTCATTGTATTATATTTTGCTCATTATTTTACATAGATTCCGTTTCGTCTCGAGACTCAATGAATCATCATTCATCATTAAAAATTGTTTTTTAAAACAAACAAAATATCCAAACCCCCTCAATTATAGTATATGATATAATAATTAAATTATCATATTTTATTTTTATACCGACCAGAATGTCAAGAACCATAGAATAATATTGTAATCGAGTAATTTATTGTGTTTTTATTTAAAATAAAATACATAATGCATAGTTAAAATTATTTAAAATTATATCAATATTATTGTTCAATATTCATTTTTTTCAGTTGTATGGTCGGCATTATTGTACAATTCACGTACGTTATTTTGATGTATTACTTTAATTATAATTAATGTTGTTCTTATTTATGTATTGTTAGATGACTATTGATTAAGCTCATTTATGTTAAAATTGTTACTTTATTCACAATTTTCACTAAGTACAGTAAATGTACTTGAAATTGGACAATTTGTTCGTAAATAAATACAAATAAAAAATAAAATAACATCAGAGTACATTATATTATTATTTATTCTATATTTATATATGATTAGATAATACAACACAATTGTTATCCTGCAATCTCGATAGACAGCTTTATTGGTACCTACAGTTTATACTTACAACAATACCCATCAGATCCTCCAAAAGAATAATAATAAATGTTCGTTTTATTAATCCGTGTCAACCTATTGACATCAATCAGAGTGATTTAAAATGCACTTAAAATTCTTTTTTAAAACCGCAATCACGATTATTCGCGTTTACCCTGCGGAAGAAAGTACCATGTTCATTCAGAGAACGTCGCGCGTTACACGCACAACTATAATAATATTATCATTGTGGGCGCAGGTGGGTGTAGGTGTATTAGGTATTATATTATATTACATCGAGTGTTTTTATTTCTGTCGAAGTCGAACGATTTGCACTCTTTCCCGACCCAATAATATATTATGACGACGAACATAATATTTTTAGTAGGTATATTAGCTGCGGCTGTAACATCAGCTGCATAATATAATATTTTATTATGTGACGTATAATAACAGTCGTATGTAGGTACTTTCGTCCGATAGGTATATAATATCATAATATGCATCTCCCTTCGCGCGTGCCACTGACAAACTTTGAAACGCACACTGAATACTCAATATGTACCAAATATATAGGTAATACGTATAACATGTACGTGTATACATTGTAGGTGATATTATGTCTATTGCTGTATATTTGATATAGGTATAACTATTTGCAATGGGGACAATGGACTGCATGCGTAGAAGATTTTGTAATGGTTAATACGTTTATAATAGTCGTACGTGACGATTTTTTTTTTAGGCTTTAACATTCCGAATTCTAAAACTATAGTTAACAGGCGAAAAACTTCGGTTAACATTTGTATGACAGTAATTCGTTCTTTACTATTATATTATTGTATATTATATAGTTTTTATATACCTGCCTATATAATATATTATACCTATACGTCCGCCGGACTCTGCGTGCACTTTGATAATGTCAATGGACCGAGAATTCCTTCAGTAATAACGATTTTTTTCTAGTTCCACAATTTTGAACATAAGTTCTGACAAATAATCATGCATTGTACTTGTACAATTACTATATTATATTATATTAATTATTTAATATTTGTACACGATACACATAAGATGTAGCCATGTGGATGTGGCACGTAGGTATACATATAATAAGATAGGGTCATCATCTGGGGCACGATATAGTATATGCGACATACGTATAGTCGTATATTAGGTATAGATAGGTATATATAGGTACCTGGATACCTATCATATGGATTGTTCGTTTAAAATTAATACTATTTGTTTTGCCAACCATTCGATTTACAGTCTTATACCTACGTTAAAATATTCGTCTGGCTTAAAATGGTAAATAACTTCAACATTTTTAACTTATTAACTTATAAAATAATACTTTTAAATCATTCAAAACTTAACGAAAGTTTAAAAATACATAAAAAAACTTATTTTATTATCTGTATTATTTGAGCCTAATTAATTTATCAATGATCACTGTTTATAAAAAAAATATGTAACTTGAATTACCTAATTGTAAAATAATTAACAATAATTCTACTATTTTTATTTAGTTCAATTTTGTTTATTATAAAAATAACAACAATATAATATTTATTTCGCAAATCTTTCACTATCGAGATTTTAACTCCAGCCGACGCGGGTTTAAATTTTAGCCTCAACCCTATCGCTTATTTCATCACCTGCAGTACACATGTTAATTGTTCGTCACATTAATGCATCGTACATAAGCAATATGAAGACGGCAATTTCACACATTTGAGTAATGTTCTACAGTAATGTGTACAAATTAGACAATAGGAAATAATCGGGTTGACACGTGTAGGGACGCGACCTTCGTGGTTCGTTGCATTTCTAAAAAAAAACAAAGGGGTCTGATGTGGTATTTTTTATCATTGATATATCTAATACAAAAATAATAAACGTCGGTTGATCTTTATCCGATGAGCCTACTTGCCTACTTAGTACTTATAGATAGGTATCGTGTATTCATGTATAATAAATGGAACTATTATATGCCATTTAATGTTTTCTTGGTGTACAGCCATGACAATAATAATGCGTTTATGATGATGTTTTATTTTCATCTTATTCCACAATTGAAACTAACACGCGAAAAATCGAGGTTAGCCGCGTGAGGTTAACGCGGGGAGAGTTTTACTTACCAGTCTCGATCTCGACCTAGTATAACGCGGGAGACGGTGAAACGTTTGTAACATATACAAGGAACCACCGCCGCGAATGGGCTTCAGTGCTTCAGAATTTAATATCGGAAAAATGTTATAAATTATAATTGATAATTATTAATTATTAGGTAGGTGTAGGTAGATACGAAATCTATAGATTAAAAATAATTTTGTTATAATTTAACTATATTCATAAATCATAGATAACCGTATTTATAGAACAAACTATACAGTGTATTCATATATTTAATTTATTGTTTTCGCGGAAATTCACCACACAAATGTTCATAATCCTCCATATACCAGAAAATATGGATTGAAATCAAGTACCGTAAAAGTGGATTACTTTGCTCCAAATATATTTCTTTTTTAGCTTAAACCTAAATTATAGCTTCAATAACAAAGATACAAATTACCTGTTCACGTTGTTTTATATATGTAACAATTTTTGTTTTTTAAATAAGTACCTATTTTTATTTTTTTATATTAAAAATTAGTTAAATATTTATATATTAAGGTATATTATTGTGTAAATGATTTACACAGTTTATTATTCACCGTTTCATCTTCATGAAATAGAAAACTTTTCATGAATAGATCGATTTCGTGTACGAGTAATGTGTATAGGTACTAGAGGTATATTTAATTCAATAATTAAGAATTATCATTTATTATCAGTAGCTATCTTAAATATATGTACGATTGAGCGTATTAGGCATATGTACCTAGGCGCAAATAGCGTTTGAGATTTGTGGCAGAGGGCTTGCATGTACAACGATAATATCGAATATGCTTAAACCAAATTTAGGAAATATTTGGGGGGCCTTAGCTTCTAAAGCCCCCCCCTCCCATTCGTGCCTATGATATAGGTACTTTAGTACTTATTTATTGATATGTGCCTACTTGCTATATATTATATTATACAATAAAATATAATACATCAAAATATTGTATTCATATCGACTTAAGAGGCATATAGACTATTGCTAAATATCGTTATTATCGTCAAGATAAGGTTATAAGTATGGCAGCCAGTAGATCATAATTTATTATAATATATTGTATATGAATTATGATTTAAGATGGCAACGTTTTCCTGAACCAAAAGCGAATAATCGAACATGGAACAGAGTATGTAGGTACATTAATTGCATTATATCCATTACATATTTATACAGGTACCTGTAGGAATCTATCTACTAGTGCTGACACTATCGTAATATACCTACTTTTAATTTGTTATGTGCGAAACTTAAAAACTGATAATTTTACATAATATTATATTCTTATTTTCTTCTTTTCTTGATATAAGAATGTATATCTTATTTCGTTGTATTCGAGATTTATTAATGAATATTTATGGATCGACAATACATAATTTTAAAAAAAGAAAAATTTTTCTTTATTTTTAACGGCAATTTTATACGACAATTTTGACATTTTTAAACAAGCAGTTATACCAACGGTAAATTTTTATGGCCATAAATATCACAGTTTTTGTACAGTACAAAATATGTACGATTTTCCGTTATCAATTATCATTATTATATTATTGTCTCTTCTTCCCAGTTCCCAAATTAATATTTGACATTTTTATAAATTATCTCTCAAAAATTTTCAAACATTTGTAATATTTCAGATTCATTAGATCTTAATCCTAATCTATCAACATCAAATTTAGTTTGTACTTTGTAGGTATATATGAAGAGAGTGATAAATATATATTATAATAAAACATTCCATGTATAAAAACATAAAAAATATTTTTTTTTGTTTGGAGGATTGTATTATTGCGTTCGGTGACAAATATCCTAGATCCGGCATTATAACTAGTGACTACATAAGTGATATATTATATCGTGTATTGGTAAATGATTTATCTGTTTCAGTTTTATTATTTTTTTAATTTTAATTTACAATACGGGACGAACCCTTTAATACATGCATATAAAAGTAATGATTTGCTTTATTTGCTTATTATAATTTTTATTTGTTGAAACAACTAAATATTATTGTTATACATAGATATTATATTTATACATTTAAACAACTATCTATTATCCATACGAAAATAAGTTTGTTATGTTTTTTTTTTTAGTTCATGCTCTCACTGCTGATGTATTTTCTAATTACATTAAAATAGTGACATCGATTTAGTTGTATTGTAAACAATATTTATACTAAGAGAGTTTAATGCAATTTAAGATTGCTTTCGTATATAAAAAAAAATATCTTTCCCATAGTTGATTTAATCATCAGCTATTAATTGGCAACCGTATCGACTGAAAAAAAATATTCACCGAGACAATTATTTTGCTTTATTTAACATAGTTCAAATAACACAGCTTACATATTATGTTATTTGTAACTAAATAATAATAATAAAAAAATATTTTAGACTTGGTATTTAATTGGTGGGGTATATAATTATAAAGTCTAATCAATTTTAGTACAGTTAAATTATGATATGATTGTCTAACTGTAAGTATTTAATTGTTTGAAAAAAAATTAAATTATTAGTTCAGTGAAATAAATAATATATTATTGGTATTCTTATTAATCAGTAAAAACTGAAAGGAATATAAGCCGATCAAACGAGGAAGAAAGAGAAAAACTCAATTTACCAACAAACCTATACGAAATAATTGGTCCCGACTGTCAACCTAAAAAACTCATGTCATTCCTCAGTACTACCAAAATTAAAAAATATATTTAAGAAACATTTAGTAATAAGTCACAAAGTCCCCCCCATAATTGTAACCAAATTGTCACCCAAAAACTAATTTAATGTACAAATGTAACAATGTTAAAAGCTGGCCCATGTCGCCAAAGCTACAAAAAGATCAATAAAAAAATAAAAAAAATAACCACGAGAAATTAATTAGTATATTATAACGCATTACATATTTACATGGATGGAAAATGTATGAAAACGCATCTTCTGACTGAAATTTGAAAATTCTTATTCTATTTTAATAGATCAGTTTTAGAATTTTCTTATAGTAAAAATGCAAAAATTACTAAATAAAATGATTTTCTGTAATTCAAAAAAAATAGTCCAAAAGTCTTGATATTTTAAAAATTTTTAAAAATAATTATATGAATGCAATGACTTATGATTAGTGTCGATAATGCAGTGATCATTTTTAAATTTATAATACTATATAGCTTTCCAACACTGACTTGCGCTAAAATCGAGGCGATTTCTCAACACGAATTCTCAGTATTCTGGCCAGTGCCTCTACTTTGTTTCTAATAGTATTTTTTTTTTATCACCTGCTTAATAATCACATAAATTAATTTGAATATATCTTTAATACCTACCTAATTATACCAAACTGGGTAATAAAAGAAGAAAAATTCGGGCGTACATTTTGTGCTAAAAAAAATCCATACCATAAATAAATAATTTCTACATACAAATTACAATTGACGCCACGCATTTGTTGTCTCCACTTTACAAGAGTTGTTATATACAGTAAATCAATATATTCGTAGAATTTAGGTTTAGAGTCGTAGTTTGGTTACTTTTAAAACTTTGGTGAATTAATTACCTATCATCAAATATAAAGGTAATAACATAATAATGTATTTACTACTTTCCTCTGTTTTTTCAAATGATTTTTTGGATGTTTAAAGAGAGTTTTAAGTTTCTTCAATTATTTTTTAAAAAAACGCTCATAACTCGCTTGGACATTGAAATATCAAAAAAAATATATTAAAGACAATAAAATTAATATGCTATTACCTATCAATTTGACAATATTAAGTAAATTTAATATAACAACTTACATAACAAAATATGAACTGCTGAACTAGGACAGATTCAAATGCATAATAAATGCGGGTGTGGTACCTTAATTATTTTAACTTATTTTTTTAATATATTATCAATTATAAGCCTACAAACCGTGAGTTATATCTACTTTTCTGTATGTGAAGTATCATACCATTTAGTCAAAAAAATATAAAATTGTAATGTCAAATAAATCTACAATCGTCATTTGTATACGGTCACAATATACTTATATAATATAATATTGTTTTCCTTGAAAATTAATAATTAGATCTGAAAAATCATTCCAGGGAGGGTTACTAGTTCACACCACCCCCTCTCTAGCACTATGGTTGCGCCACTGATATTAGTTTGATTGTTTTAAATAAAAAGTATTAACTATACTCGAGACATTTAATTTTTAGTTTTAAAGGAATCGATATAAGTTAAAAAAAGTTTCAATTCAAATTTCTAAAGTATATTCAAGGTTAAGTATACGAGTAAAATAAATACAATTAAGTAAATCAGTAACTATCGTTGTATATATAGTACCTAGTCTTTAAATTGTCTGTATAATCATTAATCACCAATCAACTGGTACTCTATGGATAACCATTAGTTTTTAAAAATATTTACCTTTTTAAAGAATCTTCCAATTTAAGCACCGGGAAACGAAGTCATGATTGCTAAAACCTTATATTATAGTGAACTAAATACTTTAAACACAATTATTTGACACTATAAATATATAAGTAAATGGTTACTTATCGACAAATATAATGAAGTTCACTTTGTTTCAATATTAAATTATAATTAATTAAATCGTTCATAAATCGATAAATTTAAGGTACACCAACCGCACGTCTACCTACCGGTGGTTTCGGTCGCGATACTGCAGTGGTACGTTTGCGTTAACCGGCTAACGGTAACATCTATAACGACTAACGATTCTTTCACTTTACTCCCACCTTAAACATGCATTTGGACTTTAGTATAATAGTATTGCATGTGGTTTTATGGTTTCTGTTTACAGTTTTCCTGTAAAATAAAAGTATATTAACTCGCTTAACAAGAAGATTTTAGAATATAATCATTGACCTGATTTAGCTCAGTGAAATATAAACAATAATTCAAAGTTAATAGATTTTTTAATAAAATATAGTTTTTGAATTTAAACAGCTATTTAAATTTGTTTGTATATTTAATATTTATGTAATAACTAATATGCATTTTTAAATATTTTTGATAGTATATAAAAAATAATCTTAACTCTAATATGTATTGGTATCTAACGTCTAATATATTTGTGACGCAATTTAATGAAAAATATTTTTTTTTGGTGGGGGCTTCAGTCCCAAAGCCGGGTGCGCCTGGGTGCGCCACTGTAAACAGCATAAAAGGGGTATTATTCGTTTTACTGAAAATAAATACCATATATCCATATATGTATAGTATTAAATGTATTGTTTTTAAATTAGTAGTAGGTACTTAGTCGTGCTGTAGTTCTATTTCAGTATATTAATTTACAATAAACAAATTCAATTTTTAAAACTAATTGTTTGATATAAAAACTAAATTCACGCAAATAAATATTTTCAAGAAACAATAAAAAAAATTACATAGGTATCCACTTTAAATAATTGTGGTTTACTTTTTTATTGTATTTTAGAATTTCTCCATTGCAAGTAGGTACAATAATATTCTAATTTGCTGAAAAAATATAAAAACATTTTTGACATGAATTTTTAACTGGAGGATATAGGGCGAAGGCTGCTCAGCAGCAAAACAACCTTCAAAATTTTAGTTAATTTAAACAAAAATATAATAACTTATACATTTGGACGTGAAACAAAGATCACTTTTTGAACAAACAATTAAATATGGTTAAATGTGTGAAATCTTTATAAGTATGTTTTTTGAGGCAGATTTTATTTATGTAAAAAGATATTTTTTTTTAGTAGGTATATATAATTAAGATGGTATATATTTTCCAATGTGTTCACAGTTTCAGCCTTTAGGTTATTTTCCCTTATTGAAAAATTATGATTTCTAGATTAATAAATAAAAGTAAAGCAAATGTTAATTTGTCACTAGAAAACAAATTAAATTTGAAAAATAGTGAATCTTTAGCAACACATTTATAATTTTTTTTGGAAATCAATAAATCATACATGTGGGATGATATCTATAGCCAATATTGGTATATAATATGATTGGTACTGAGGTACATATTTTAATCTGTTAATGGTTGTTATTCAGCGAGGCTCGAATCTCGATAGATCAATAAATATTGGAATGTACTATTCAGTAAAATAATCGTTTGTGTAATATACCATTATACCAACTCTACGGTAATAATAAGTAGGAACCTACATGCTAACATACTCGTAAATGACTCATCGTATTATAGAGTCATGTTAGGAAGGATACTCGGTGAATCAGAAACTGTATCATGTAAATAACAAATAGAGATACAATATGCATTACCGTTTTTATTGAAAATCATAGTCATAGGTAGTGTTGTATAATCTTATATTCTTTTCTTATAAACATAATATTTGCAAGGGGATAATATCATCGTGTACTTAGACATATTTGTATTCATGCAGTTCGTGTTATCATGGTCGTACGGAAGAGTTTTGGACAAAATTACATAGGCAGGTTGCAGGTAACTATATACAAGAAAATAAATCGATCGGTGTTTATTGACTGTGACTTAAACATGTGCATTATATTTGTTTATACCGGAACCAAACAAACTATGTGATAAATATTTTAACATCACCGAGTAAAAAAAAAAATGGCATTTTTATAGCTGGCATGCTAATGTTTCTTCCGTTCTTTCGTTCTTCGTGGATTATGATTTATGGGCTATTTTATTAACAATTAAACGTGAGAAAAAATGTATGTATGTGTGTTTATGTTTTCCTAGTTTGGGCTATAAGTACACGTTTTTTGGTTTAAATTTTGATTAACAAAATAACAGGTAAGTTGGAACTTATAAACTATTTAAAATCAATATACCTAGAATTTTAAATCACTGATTTAATCAATTTCGATATTTTTTCATTTTAAAAGGTAGTTAAATCAAATTATTTTTATTTAGGTAAGTCCTTGAAATTGTTAGGTATATATTGGCTTTAGTTATGTGCTTATGTTTATTATTGATGTTTAATCATAAAATACAATATACATTGTACTCAAATTAAAATAAATTTCTATACAGTCAACAGAAAAATCAAGTATTTAATTGTGATCGTAAGTTTAAAAACCTAAAATACAATTCACATGTAGGCATTCCTAGGCATTCTGCACTATGTTACAGTATATTGTATATACCTAGGTAGTTAATCTGCGTATTGTATACATGGTCATTATGACATGTTGGTGAGAAATAATTTAAACCATAAAAATGTTTTTTTGGGAGATAGGAATGTATTGACAGCGCTTTCGATTAAGAAGAATACATCAACTGAATACTTGCTGTACGCCCTGATTTAGGAATGAAAAAATAGTTTCTGGACACAAAACATGCATGCATGTGGCAATGTGGCATACAGGTACTCCAAAGTCATAACAGCCATATAGTTATGAATTAAGTATACATAGCTTAAAAAAAATGATAAAAAACAATAAGCATTTACTTAAAAAATTATGGGTAGGTGCCCAGGTAGGTATATTTATTAGAAACTGATATGCGTATTATGTATTTAAAAATTACCTAATAAACTAGACATTTCATTTTGAAATAGTATCTAAACCACCCCATGTATCTACGTTCTACCTCTAATATATTATATTGTGTATTATAATTTCGCTTACCTAAACTCCACTGGCTTCATTAAGTAGGTATACACTTAACAGTATGATAACAATAAAAACCGTGATACCTGTAGATATATTGTATATAATGGTAGAATATAATACAATAACAATGTAACGCACTATTATGTATAAAAAAAAATACGCACATCAATGAGACCGCGTGTATACATATACCTATATTTATATAGTGTATGCACGTTGAATATAATATTATATAATTGACGGAACACGACTTAAGTACTTAACGTTGTTGTAATTTGTCTATAGGTACGCGACATGATGAAATAACCTTTTTTTTGTTATTACCAACATTAGGTATCATTATTATCATCGTATATACAATCTTTAGTTGGATCTCACGAAAAAAAATATTTGGTATCCCATTTCAACGGAAAATTTGCATTTTGGTAGGTACTGTAATATCTTATAATAACTTGTTGGTCTAAAAATAAATCCCCTAATCGTAGACAGATAATATAATTTTTTTTTTTTATTGATCTTAAAAACTTAAAATACTTAAAATATTTTACTCTTTTCTCTTTAGTCCTGGGTTATGCCATGTTTGTATGTTGTTTTTTATTTGGTTTAATTTTGTATTCTGGTTAGTCCATAGTTTGAGGCATTTATGGATTAGGACTTGTTTGGTTTGTTTCTTTTTGTCTTCGTATGTGTACATATTAAGAAATGGGGTGTCTGGAGTAGAGGCTGCTTTTGACGCTTCTAAGTCTGCTTTTTCGTTGCCATGTATCATCTATGCCACAATATAATTGATAGCATCCCAATATCCCATATTTCCATTACGAGACGTTCGTGTTTACATATATAGAGTATAAAGTATAGGTACTATAATAGTAGGTGAATGTACGTAACAAAATTCGCGCCTCTAGAAAAAGACAGGCACAATTCAAAATTCATCAATTTTGAGTTATAACTACTTTCGAATATAGATGGTGAAAAAATAGATCTATCAAATATTAAAATGCAAGAACACCACATTGAATATTATTTTTCATTTAGCCACTAAAAATATGTCAGTATTTAATTATTTAATTTTTAAGTAATTTTCAAAGAAAGAGGGCCATATTTATTTTATGGCAGTAGGTATACTTATTTTAATTAATCCAATTAATCACTGAAGTCAAAATTCAAGACTATAGTATAACACGTATATATTTCTTTTAAGTGTTTGATCAAATATTGGGTGAGTGGGTATAAACTAAAATATTTACTCCTTGTGTTGAAATAGCTTGCCTCACCACTGTTGAAAAGTATGTTTGCAAGAATATTTAATTCTTTAGTATATAGGAAAAGTAAGTTAAGCTCTATAAAATATCATAGATTTAAACTTCAAATCCCTTTTTCTCAAAACTATACTCTTTGAATTCTTGCAGTTTTAGAGGTGCAATTAATGTTTTGGGAAAATATAGCCTTGAGAAAAACCTCTGAAAAAAATATACCCTATGTTTTAAAGACGTTGATTTCGGATTAAATAAATATTAAAGTCTTTTTTACCTGAAATCCAAATAAAATCCTATAATAAATTTGTGAACTTTAACATAATATGCAATTTACATTTTGAACAATAAATTATATAGGTTTACCTACTGTATACAATATACATTAAATATATTAAAAAATAATTAGAAAAGTTAAATAATATTATGTCTCTTGATTTGTGATATAGATATATAGCTATGCGATATTATACCTATCTTACAATAATTCATTGCAATGAATAATAATGTATCTGCATCAATTATCTAAATATTGTAAACAACTTTCAATTTCCAAAAAAAGTAATTTTCAAATAATTTGTATGCAGCCGATGTGTATTGTTTTGGCAATAATAAATTATAATTCAACAATAAATCTATGATTGGCATAAATAATAACGCCATACTAATAATGTATTATCATAATGATACCTACTATAAATAGGGTTAGGTTTTTTTATGTATTTTCATATTGAAGAGGGGAGGGGTGTTTAAAATCATAGTTTTGTAAGACGTAGAACGTGTTAAAATAGCTAAAGCTTTAAGTAAAATGTTTAACAACCATTCTTTATGCATTTCTATTAAATGTAGATACATAGGTCTATATCGTAGATATACAAATCAATTTTTATCGTATAGGATATTAATTTTTAGTACAATTACTCGTATAAGAATATAGAACCGGCTTTGTTGTAAATTAATATTAGGTACTTAAATATTTTGAAAAAAAAAAGGTGGGTAAGTGGATGTCACTCTGATGTACAGTAGGTTACAAGTGGGTAACTGTAATGGATGGTATTAAATTTGAATTCAGTGATATAATTTTGTATAAGAAAAACGATTCTGAGCGAAAACGGTCAGTCAGCCTATATGATTATAATACTAAGTATATTTGATGATATTATTGTGAATAAAGTAATTTATATTATATAACCTATTTACGTGGAGCCTTTTTTTAAATTTTCAATCCTTAGCTATAAAAGTTGAACATTTTATACATTTTTGACTACAAAATAATTATTAAATTTTTATTATTTAAATTTGAACTTTAAATGCTTATAAAAAAAAATTGTGCCTATATATTTTTAATATTTTTCAACTGCTATTGTAACAATATATCAGGAGCCTTGCATTACATTTTTACGCATTTTTACCCAACAAATAAAATTTTATTGATATTAAAAAAAAAAAAAAACTAAAAAATTGAGAACTGACAATGTCCGTAAACAGCTCAAAAAGAGTCAAAATATTTTCAAAATTGTATGGTGTATATAAAATGCTAATATAAACATTCAGTCAAAATGTCATGTGCCTACGGTGATTTGTTTAAAAGTTGCACCAAAAACCAAATTCGATTTTCTCGAAAACAGATTTTGCATAAAAATTCCCGTTTTTCCTTAATTTTTCTTTTGCTTTTCCCGTCACTTTTGAAAACTACTAGGACATTTTTACTTTTGACCCCCCCTAAAGTACCAAATAGATTCACTTTCCTATCAGAAAAGTTACTGTTGAAAAAAATTCAAGCATTTTTACTGTCCTAAAAGGTAATGACACACCCAAAAAAAAAATAAAAATAAAAATAAAAAAACTACACACATCATTTTAAATTCAATACATTCATCGCTTCGCTCAGAATCTAAAAAATAATGCGGAAGGTATAAAATATATTATTTTAACATACCTACCCTCATACGTGTAGAAAAAAGTAAGACATTTTTATAATTTCACTAAATTTATATGAATTACATAATATACGTCCTATTAAATATCTAACCTATCTGTACCTACCAATTATTATTTATTTATATGACGTGAATAGTACATAGTGGCAATTACTATATAAGATTACAATTTAAAAACGAAACCTGTCTCAGAATTTCACTATATTGTTAAATAATGTTATCCACCGACTACCGGCCGCTTATAAATTCTGATAACGTCAAAAACTTTCTTTGTGGTGGTGTTTAATTTTACGTGACTAGAGTAAGTTTCGTTTTTTATAACTTATACTTTTACGATTTTTTTTTAAACAAGATAATATATAATTATATATTTATTCAATCATATTTTTTTTAACAAGGAACACTTGAAAACTATTACTATTATTTCATAGTTTTATACTAATATATAATTGCAATTGCCTTTTTTAAGAAATCTTTTTATTTACAGTTATAATTGTTCATAATACCTATCGATTATTTTGAACTACAATATAAATATAAATATTCCTACAAGTTTTTCGAAATAATGATTATCGTCATAAAAAAAAAAGGCGTGTCAGATTTTGTATCTGACGCTCAATGTTGATGTGTTCACAAGTAGTATAAACTATAATATTTATGAAATGTTCATAATAATAATATTTAAGCGTTTTATGATAAATAACAATGATTAATAATAGTAAGAAAATATCATGTGATCATTCATATAATCAAAATGAATACAGATAATAACAATAATAATATCAATTTGATATATATTATATACTAGCTGATCCCGTGCACTTCGTTGCCCGTTAAATGTATCAACTCTGTATGACTCAAACTTTGTTCAATTCATTATTTAATATTCGGTGTATTGTGTTCAAAATTTATCTTAACTTTTCCGTTGCCCAGAATAAAAATTCTGATTCGCAGCAGTACATTATATCAGGTAGGCAATCTACCTGTGGTAGATCGCGGACCCCGCCGTGCTGTTAGTACGTAAGTATGATTTAACTCTAAAGTATCAAAGTTATACCAATTTTGTTGGTTTTACTTAATTCTACCTACAATGGATTAATATAATCAATTTACCTATACAAAATCCTATCCTAATCTAACAGTACCGATGAATAAAAAAAAACAAATTTAACCCTTTGTAAATTAACTTATCTTCTTCCCAGAGGTCTAATCTACCCAAGAACATTAATTTATATATATATCTAACTATATAAATACAGAGACTATAACTATACAGACTAAACTCTAGAACTACTTATCAGATCTTCTTGTATATTATATTATATGTATGTATATTGACAAAAAATAATAATACAAATCAACAAACATGACCGATTAACCAATAGCAACCTAAAATTTTCTTTCATATAAACCTTCTTCGTGAAATACTCTTCGTTTAAAAAAAAAAATCAAAAAGATCTGATAAGTAGTTCCAGAGTTTAGCCTGTACAGAGATTTTCATTTCACGTTTTTATAGTTTGATATTATATTATAATTTATATTTAAAAAGTAAAGCAATAGTTTTTTTTTTTTATTATTATCATTAAAAACCCATGGCAATCATTTATAAACAAAAATTGTCATCTGAAATCTCAAAATTCCCGTCTTAGCACCTCCCGGGATTAATCCTTTCCCTTTTAAAATTAGCCTATCTTCTAAGTTCGGCCAAATTACACACATAGTAAAAATTTCATCATGATCGATCCAGTAGTTTCGGAGATTATCGCGAACATACATCGTGACACGAAATTTTTATATATACAGATTAATATATTTTATACGTTGCCACGGATACGGGATACTCTACTTGGGCTACTGAGTTGAACGATTCCGTAACTTCCGTTGCAGTATTTCGTGACATCGAATTTACCAATTCACTCTAGACCCATTTTTTTTTTTTTTTTTTTGGGGGGGGGCTTAAAGATGTTACATCTAAATTAATAATTTAAGATTTAAGATGTAGGTAAGCGAATTGCAGGTTAAAATATACATTTTATAATTTCATATTATTCAATTTACTACGGAACATCTGGATCTGGCCCGCTTGGTCTTCCCACTCTAGAACATCCTTATTATAGTATATAATATAGTATGAACCAGGTACCTATTACATTATTATTAAGTAGTTTCTTTAACATTGATTTTGCATGACATTTTACTATTACTTTATTTTGAAATTATTCATAATAATAAAAAAATGGTTGATTTCATTATTATAGATGACTCGAAAGGAGACGCCTGTACATTTTCCCACTCTATCTTACCTGTGTGGCTCGGTGTGAAAAATCGATTATTTTTACAAAAATAGTAGGTATTTATGTCTAATGACTAATGAGTCTATGTCGGTATATATTATATTAGGTGTAATACAATAGAATCTATGGTAAATCGAGTTCCGCTCAGGATCATTTAATGCAATGATTCATCGTTAAAATTTATAAAAATGATATTATTACCTATCTGGTACTAAGAAAATCTTAATACCTGAGTAAAAATAATATACATATATTATTTTGTATATCCTGTCTTGATTTTTTATTATTATTATTTTAACGCGTTTGAAATAGTTTGTTCAAAATAATAACTATTTATCTTATAAATAAAAAAATTAATTAAGCCATGACTATACAAATAATTAATTCAGAGAAAAAAGTAGCTTAAACCTCAAATATCTTATTTATTTATGTTTAACTGATGCGTGTTACACTGTGACTCAACGAATGTCGAATAGTCAATATACTCTTTGTTGAACATAATTAGCAGTGTACGCGGCTATAGGCTATAGCCTATAGGTACCAATGGCTGACTGCATCCGAATAGCATGCCAAAAAGAGAAGTACAGTAATGCATGCTATTACAGGGGTCTGTTCGAATTACTTGCCGTGTACAATTCTACAATTCTATTCATCATGCACTTATGCATAAATACATTTTTTTTTAGATTTTGAAAAACGAAAAATAAATTCATCAACATTTTTTAAAAACATTTATTTTTATTTATGTATGTAGTAAAGTTTGCATATACGGGGTCGGAGATGACAATATAGAAGATATTACACGTATAACTAAAATAGTAAAATAATATTGTGATTTGGACACATGGTAAATAAAAATTGTAATAATTTTAAAATTAAAACATTTATTGCTATTATTATTATTATTATATTTAAAAACGTAACAAGTAGTAATTAATAACTAGGTGAATTTATGACTAAATAACTTTAATATATTTTTTTTATGAATAAATAAAATTAAATATTTTTAAACAGTTTTGGTTGATTTATTTTTCGTTTATAAGAAAAGTTAGTATAGATATCTGCAGTGGTTAATATCTAAACGAGATGACCACGGAGAACATATAGATATTAATAAATTTCAAAGATTATACTCTTAGTATAGGTACATAGTTTCAAATAGTCCGGAGTTACAATAAATAGCACAAATAATAACCATGAAGAAATTAAAATAAGAACTGCTGCAAATAAATGCTGTTACAGTCTAGCGAATATCTTCAAATCAAAAAGTGTTACTCGATTCAAAATCAAAAACCACTCTATACAATAGGTTGTCATTTTTCTGTATGCGTGCTAGACTTGGCCAACAACCAAAGGAGATGAAGAAAAAATTACAAGCCTTGAAAGAAGAATACCGAGGACCGAGGACTGAGGCCAAAAAGAATAATGAAAAATGAGATAAGAAGCAATACAGAATTACCACAACTCTTTGTACAAAGAGCCAGGCATAGAGGCAGTACTGTGATATATAAGAATCGCATTAACGGGTCATATATGGCGATCTAATAGGCTGATGAAAGCGGTATTAAAGTAGAAACCCAAAGGAAAAAGACCAAAATAAATGTGGATCGTGGATAGACAAAGTCGAAAAGAACCTAGTAGAAATTGGAATTCAGGATGGAGAAACAGTAGCACAGGATAGAGATAGATGTAAGCAGGTGTGTGTCGCGGCAATTGGCCTTAATGGCCTTTAAGAATGCTATATAAAATGTTTATAAGTACCTACATAATATATAATATTAGGTAGGTACATAGATTTGTAGAGTACTAGAGTAAGTACCTAGGTAGGTAGGTACTTATTGTATGCTACGCCCTATATTATATGCTATTACGTTTATTCTAGAATAAATTGCATTTACATATATATTATATATATATATAAAAATGATCAATTTTATATGGTCATCTAGAATGAAAGTAATGATGTACCTGCCTATACTGGCTGTATACTACGGGTACTAGGTAGTGTACTACTATATCGATATTCGCATAAAAGGTTACGATTTTCATGCTTTGAAATTTGAATACCTACGTCCGTACGAATAATGTACCAAATCGTCCGAGCAATCACTTGTCTGGCTCTGTAGTAATTTAAACATACAATAGTCTGTTTTCCATATATTATTCGATGTGTGGCCAGTTGCCTTTATAATTTATATATTTACGATATAATACCTACCTGGCTAGTGCCTATAGATTTCAGAATTCAATTTGATAGGCGTACGAAAATATAAATAAGGAATAAACTTTCCAAATCCATGGCACGAAATTAACTCCAAATACTTGTTCTATATTCAGAATTGCCAAATTGATTACCTATTACTTATTAGTATTTACTTCTTGCGTATGTATTGTTGTTGAATGATGATTCCGGCAGTTTTGCCATCGTCCATCCCGGAAATGTCCGTAGTGCGTACCTAACCGATTTAAAGAATTTGTAAGCTTTTTTTCGTTTCTATTACGGTCACCTATTAGTTATTGGACATTGGTTATTAAACAGCCGATCTTTGAATATTTTTGTAAACGCAAAAAAAAAAAATAATATACATATTGTTATTTAAAAAATTATAGTATTACTGTTTTTTATATTATTGCATTTATGTTATTTCATGTGAATCATGTGCTATGTGCACATAAGTCATTAGATGCTAATAGTGGAACGATGAATGTACCTAGGTAGGTAGGTATTGATTTTACAATGATGGGTTTTTTCTGTCAATAAACTTATTTCAAGTAGAATAAATGATTTGATTATCAACTTCAGTATCTTTACTGGTAGGAAAGTGAATATAGTTTGAATTTTTGAGAGGCCAAAATTGAAAATTTCCAGTAGTTTTCAAAAGCGCTAGAAAATATTTTTAAAGAAAAACGATCATTTTTACGGAAATCCAATTTTTAACAAAGTCGATATTGGTTATTGGTGTAATTCTAAAATAATAGCCGTAGATAGATACATGATATTTTCAATATTTATATATAAGTACCGTCTATACACTATGAGCTATTTATATAGGTATAAAAAAATTATGATTTTAAAATTTAATTTTTTTAAATGGTTGTCAATAAAAATTTGTTTGCTCGGTCCAAAAAATTGAAAATGTAATACCTACAGGCTTTAAGGTTTCTCATAGATCATAAGTTGTTATAAATGTAGTTAAAATATCGAAGATACGTAGGTTGTAGGTATAGATAGCAGATAGGTACGATTGTCGATTTATTTTAATATGAATTTAAATGTTGACAAACTTCATCAAAATCATGAAAATATGCAAATTATTTTGTAGCTAAAAATAATAAATTATTGGTTCATACTTACTTAGTAAGCTGACATATCTATCCTCTTCGCTCAGAATTCCTTTACTTATCCAATGATTTTATGTAAATCAATTCAAGTTTCACACATCCATTACAGTGACCCCTACTGTACAGTAGAGCGGTACACACTTTTTAAATTTAATTTTACTAAATGTGCAAGTGGTAGGTAAGGTTAGGCAGTATTTACTATTTAGAATTCAGGTTGTTACTGATATTTACTGATCAAAAATGATTTATGTTTCTCCCAAGTCCCAACATTGTTACCCAGGTACTTATAAAAGTACCTAACTGTTATAACAGTTTGAGTTTTTGGTTTTACTAATGACTACCTACTGACTAGGTATAACTTACTCTGATATTGTTGTATTAAACGACTCGTATATATTACATAAGTCATTAATATGTATAAGTGTTAAATCTTAAATGTTTGCATAATTGAGAGATCACTGTTTTAGGCCCAGATTAAGGCATAGGGAGTGTTGATTCATTGTGCAGAATCGTGATTAACCATGAATTTAAAGTCACCTTCAAAAATGTTATTATTTAGATACAAAATACAAATTATTTTTTTGATCAAGCACAAGACTTTATTGTACCTACTAATGTCTAATACATTAGACAGTATCTGTAATTTGTATAGTTATATGCCTGTATAGTACCTACAGTTGTTATTTGAAATTCTTTACATCAATCGAGCCACAGTACAGGTAGGCCTGTTTTAAATTTATTATATATAATTTATTTTAAATAAAATAAACCCCATGGCATTTTATTTAATTTTTATTGTTTTACTTATTGTTCATACAATATGTCAATTTTGAGATAAATAAAAATATATAATAATAATATACTATAGTTGAGTTTTTGTATACTGATCAAAACTATAAAAAGTTTGTACAGTTAACACATACAACACAATATAAAAAATATTGTCACAAAGGGTTAGTAAGACAGGACTATCAAATTTTATACAGACAACAGGTACTGTATTTCTTAATACCGTCTAAAAGAATGTGTACATAATACATATCTAAAATAGTCACATATTTTACTTTATTTATTTTAACATAAATTTATTGTATATAAAATTATGTATAAAAAAAATAATAATAGGTAAACACAAACAAATAACAATAAGTAATTGGTGAACAAAACTGTTAAATTGCATAAAAACCGTTTATATTACAAATTTAACTTAATTAATGCAAAGTACTTAACATATAGGTATAATGTTTATAATATATTTATATTTTACTATTCAGTTCATATGTATGTATACTTCATACAAAATATTAATCTTATTATAGAAACATTATAAATTAAATTTGACATAAATGTTTATGTACAAAGAGTTTGTAAAAATGTTGTGTATTATATAAATATTTATAAATCAAAGATAATTTTACTCACTAAAATAAAGTAATAGTATCATTTTTACTTTTTTTTATTCCATTACAATCAGTAACATTAATTACAGTCTGTTAAATTTCAAGAGTAACCTAAATATTTCCAACTGTTAATATTTGTAGAACAATTTGAACACCGCTGACGGTAGGTATCTATTTTTTTGTAAATTTTCAATAATCAATCAATAACAAACAATTTAACAAATACAATTTAATTAATTGAAAAAATATTGACTGTATAAAACAAACTAAGAAATAATTTTCATGTGGCTGGACTTAATAAGTTATTAAAAACTTAAATATAAATTGTTTTATACAATTTAAATACATTGTGTTCTGTTTTATTCTATGGTTTTAATTTATCACAGATTTTTTATTTTGAAATTGAATAATGTTGAAAAGAATACCTACATTAAATTAAATATTAGTTTTATTAGCACAACAAATGTTGAACAATTAATAGTATATTTGATTGTTAATTTTTTTTTTTTAATATTTGTTATAGTCTAAATTAAGTTTTTAAGGAAAGAAAAATTAGAAAAGTTTTTAGAAAGAAGTGCTCACACAAAGATTAAAATATTATTTCTGTTTATAAATGGTTGTCATATTACATGTTATAAATAGTGATAGTAGTAGAAATTAATATTTTTTTGTGCTTGATACAAGATCTTTTTTGTAAGGTTTTTTGTTGTCATGATTAGGTACTTGTTAATAAAAACATATTTATGATTTATAGATTTTCACTGTAGAGGAAAAATATCGAGTAGCGTATTATAGTTTTTTGTATATAAATAGTTATTATTGGGTACACCGGCAGATGAGGTAAAATCATGTATCAAATTGTCACGTTTATAGCCTCGATTTTTTGTTAATTTATATGGTGGTCGCTATTGGTTACATATAAATAGGTAGTATAATACCTATTATTATTATAATTAATAGAAAATGGCATATACATTATTTTAACAAATATATTATTTAAAAAAAACGCCAGATGGGACAGCTAGTGTAAAATAAGAATGAGATTTAATTTAAATAAGTTAATTTTTTAAAAGCATAATTAATTTAAATTATTATTATAGTAATTAGTCCATTTATTTTACCAATTCGTAAATTTCAATGATATATAGATGATATATTAAAACTCTTTAAATCAACCTGTTTTAAAATTAAATCTTAAGTACAAAACATTGTAATAAAATATACATACATATATATTAAAAGAGTAATAAAAACATTTTCATAATAATACATTTTTGTTCGTTATTTGTTGGTTGGAAATATTTTTATTCTTGGTATATAGAAACATTATAATTATTATTTTGTCAGATAAAAACTAAAAATACAAGTTTAACTAATTTTAGCATATGTATCAATTATAAGTCATGATTGAGACATTAATAATATGTAACACTATAACAGGTTTGTTAACAAAGCTTAGTGAAGAAACTGAATAGAAACTTGCCAATCTACTATCAAAACTAACCGTAATAAGCAAAATATTGATTCGTACAATCAAAATTAAAAAAATAATTTGATTACTCTGAAAGTGAACTGAGTATTTAAAAAGTAAATTTTGTCCTGGATAATTTGGGGTTTATACTAAATATGGTTTAACCACATAGCTATATTGGAACGAAAAAGAAACTTGATAATATATGTTATATAAGATAACATATGATAAATTATAGAAGTAAAAATCTGAAATATAAGCTAGTGAAAAAGTAGAAAACATAAAATTTAGACATATATAACTTTTTACACAAAAAAACTACCATAATAGCCGTGAATATTTATACTGTGAGGGTTACTGAAGTTATTTAGTAACTTAGTAAATCAATCTTGACAATATATATGAGACATCTAGATAGCAGTTTCTATTGTGACAAAATATTTTTTCTGTTTACTCATACACAATTCTGGCTGAATTATTAAATAATTAAAGTTATTATTTATAAGACTTAAGATTTTACATAGTAATAATTTACTACAATAAAATAACCAAAGTCAATAGTCTTAACTTGTATATAATTGTATTTTTTGATAGTCTGGTTCAGAAAAATGTAAATCAATGTATATTTTAGAAATTAAATAACAATAGTTTTGGTATAGTGAAGTTATATAAATTAATAAGTACTAAATAATGTTTTTATACAATATTGTACCTTTAAATGTTATGGTTAATTAGTAGATAGTAGACACATAAACTAAAACCCAAAGCACAATTATATTTTCATATAATTTTAGGTACCGATTTATTGTAATAAATATAAAATATTTACACATATTTTTAAAATTATAAATTACCATTTAAAATATCGGTAGTTTGTTGATTTGTGTTTGTTTCTTAATTAATAGTTTTACCATCTCATCTAACGCTCCACTATAACTGTCACCTATCTTTTTATCAATAGTATCCACTAATTGTCGCCACCTGTCAGCTGTGATCTGTCTTATTTTGTCAGCTTCTTTTCCTTCATCAGTATCATTAACTGTATAATCTGCATCATGTTTTTTTAACATCAAGGCATTGGAATTGCCACATCCCATACGATTCCATGCTTCTTCTACATTCTTTACACTAACAAGTACTTGACTAGTGCTATTTTGAACAGTTTTCACAACCTCACGTAAAATTTCTGATTTACCTTTATATTGAGCCTAAAAAAAAATATATATTTTATTTTCTTATAATAACTTATTAGATAATTTAATATTTCTTTTGAGAATAGAATACTTTAGTGATTATTAATGGGGCCGTAGATCATTTATCAATAAGATAAAAATTTATAAATTGACAAATTACTAATAACAAATTTTTAATATTTAAAAAAAAAATAAGGAGTACATAGTGACTTAATATACTCTGTTCAAGGAAAGAAACATAGTTGGTGGTGACCAGATTTTGATGGGAAAAGTCAGGTAATATCTGTTTGTCACCCTCCTCGAGTCAATTATCTGTATGCCTGCTGTATAGTATTCCACATCCCAGCGCACAAGTATTCCACCCGATAACATTTCTTAACTTGAATAGATCATAGAGATGAGTGCATTTAAGGTTAAATTATAATCTTATTAAAAATAAATACTCCGTGTTAAAGAACAGTGTGTTACTAGAAAATACTTAATAAAAATTAATTATCATACCATTTCAAGTTGTAAATTTTTTTTCATTAACAAATGTGACTAGAAAACTTAGATAATGATTTTATATTTATTTTTATTAACCCTTTGGTTAGTATTGATGTGTATTTATGTAATTCATAGGTTGTGATGTTTTGATATTTAATGATTGTACTTAGATATAAACAAATTATAAACATAAAACAAAATATGTTATGTCATCAGAAAATTTACATATTACCTCCCAACTGTGAAATAAATATGAGTATAATAATTACTTTAGATAAATTAAAAATATATTATTCTATTTCTTTAAATTAATATCACTCCGTGTGAGGGATTATAGTAAAAATAACTCATTAAATTTAATGAAATATTTAAAATAACTAAATTGTATCAATGTTCAGCGTACTTTTACTTTTTTATGTTAAGGTATGAAGGATAAAACAAATAGTTATTGTGTATGTCTTCTTTACTGGGACAGTCTTAGGTAGGTCAACTGAGAGATTTGTTAAGGATACTGGCTTATAAATTAAGATCATTAGAAAATATCACAGTAAAACCAAAGTATTTATAATTTACACATGTTAACATATTTTATAAAGTGGATAAAACTGACGATATAAAATGATTAATGCTAATAATGTGCTTGCAGATTGCAAAAAACCTATAGTTAATATATTTTATTATTTATTATCAATTGATAACATATATACCTATGATAAAAGTTGTTTAATCATAGTAGACATTTTCGTAGAATTTTACCAATTCAATTTATTTTATACTTAATATTCTAAAACCAAATAAAAATTTAAAATAGAAGCTATAAATTCTAGTCACTTTCATAATGTGCCTTTAATAGTAGTTTCTAAATTATAAAATGTTTTTATACATTAGCATGAAATTTGATCTCTGTAGATTAAAATACTCCGAATAATATTCTGCCTTAGAATATAAAGTAAAAAATATGTGGTGTCATTCATAAACCTAAAATACCTTATAAATAATAACGATACAAAATGTGACTGTTTTCAGAAATACCATTATTTTATGTAAAAAAAATATTTTAAAAAAGTTGAAACTTTTCCAATTTATGAGTGAACATTTAGATGGATCACTCTGTATATATTTAAATCGAATAATTTATATTTTGTATATTATTTAAATTGTTTACCTCAGAATTATAGGAAGTTGAATGAGTTTTTCGTTTTGCTTTAATTTTTTTTGGATCAGAAACTATTCTGGTTTGAAAACTTTTTATAAAGTATGTTGCCAAGGAAAGAAATACGCATGAAATGTTCAAAATCTGAGAATCATAATAAAATAAATTAATAATCATTATTTTGTAGTAAAAATAATTACTATAACACTGCTTACATCTATCATGTTTGTAAGTATTTCTAATACTTCTTTTCTTCCTTCTAATTTTAGACTAGAATCTACTTCATTAATTGTTTTTGAAATTACAAGTTTACAATTAGTAATTGACTTTTCAAAAGCAATGGTTAGATCATTAGCATTAGTTTTCATTTTAGTAATCCACTCATCATCTGTAGGAACGCAATTCTTAACATCTGATCCTATTGTTCGTACCAGTTCAACAAAGTTGATGACAATGGTCAACATAAGCTTAGATTTATTCAAACCAAATAACTTAGATCCAAAAAAACTTCCAAATACATTATTAGGAACTGGAACCGGAGGATCACTTTCCAATTGAATGTTTAAGTTTTTCAGACTTTTCAAATAAAAATCCAATTGTTCTGAGTCATTTGAATTGAGATGGTCATCATCAGGATTAAGTTCATTTACTTCAGAAGTTGATCTAATATTTTGAGCACTAAACTGTTTTAACATTCTTGCACTGTAATAAATACAACTTAATAAGACAGCACGGATTTCTAATAAACGCAAATCATGAGAAAATATTTGATTTGCATGTTCTGTAGTTAAACATCGTGTAGGAGGGTTGTAGTTGATTAGAACTGAATAGTCACGGTTATTTATCATTTTTTTGAGTTGTGATTTTGAAGCAATTTCAGGCACGTCATTCATTTTTAATACAATCTAATAAATGTGAAACACAACATTTATATTTTAGCTAACATTTTTTAGTTAAATCAATTAGTATTTTAAATACCTCTAAACAATCTTCCAAATTATCAACATCAAGTAACGAAATGAAATAGTTTTCAATAATACACATAGAATTATGAATAGAATATTTTAGTTTTTCTCTAAATTCCACAAATTCAATAATTTTGATAAAAGATCCAAATTTGTATGATATTGTTAAATGATCCGCAACCTAAAATAACAATTTAAACAAAATAAACATTCAATGTAATTAAACTAGAAATAAATATAACTTGACATTTTGTTTAGATTTCTCACCTCTCGATAATTATGTGAGAAGAATCTGACAGTCGTAGCATACAGTTTAGATGCATTCTGGAAACGACCTTCGTTGAACATTTGAAAAGTATGTAGATAACCTAATGAATCCAATTGAGTATTTTTTATTTCTAAATTTATATATGCTAAATTTGATGCATCAGAAGCCCCTAAGAAAATAAATACATATAATCATTCATTTTTATAATAAAAAAAACAATTATGTTATGTAATATAAAAATATAATTACCTAACATATGGTAAAATTTTAATAATAACAATTTTATATGGAAGTTTGAGGGACTTAGAGCATACGCATACTCAAGTACAACGGTTGCTTCCCTTATATATGTGAGTCTATTGTTTTCAACCCAAATATCATACATTAAATGTGCCATCATTATAACAAAAGTATCATTTGCCCTAATAGGAAATATTTCAAGTAAATATAACTTTTACGATGACTAATTATTATAATGTTATCTTACATTATTTCTGAAGATCTTTTGCTATTATTAAATATCTCACATCTGTGATAACATCTTAGTAAGCGATCAGCAAGTTTTAATTTTTCTTCGGTGTTCATGAGGTCATGAATTCCAACATGTCTAGCTAATTGGAGAAATGATAAATAACATTCCATTTGAGGTTTCTGAAAGTATATGAAATATTATAAATTATAACTAATTAACAAAATTATAGATATAGATATAAATAATTATAATTGTTTTCAATACTGGGACTAAGGTGTTAAATATCAGTGTTATGTAATGAATGTGTTATACTGCTCAGTGGATGCATTTGACTGATGCAAGTAAAACCTAAACGCCAAAGTCTTTTTAACTGGAATTATGTTTGGTAAATACCTCTTAAAATCAGTAGGTACTCACAGTTTTTGGGAACTCTCCTTCGTTTAAATTAACAATTTCATCCAATACCCTCAAAAACTCATCAAGTAATTCTTCTTTTAAAAGTGACATGTATGGTCTTAGATCATAAAAACAACATGGCTTTTGTCCAAATATCTTAAAATATTCAGTTAAAAGACTGATAGCATCACCTGAAATTTTTTTTTATAATACAGAATACAATTTGAGCATAAAAACGTTAAAAAAAAATAATATAATAACTAAAATTATCTAACAATTTAAGAATTGCAAAAATTACTATTAAGGCTAGAAGGGACATTTTTACTATTGATAAATTCTTCTATAGTGGAAAAAATATTAAAGCGACTAAACATGGATCATGAATAATTTATTTTATTAATATTAGATTAATATTTAAGTAAATTATCTTACCCATATATTTATAAGCATTTTCTTTTAATCTAGAATATAATTCAAGGCGAGCAAGGTATACCCCTCTTTGAGGATAGTTTTGTTCAGAATTTAACTTTTGCAATTCATTTAGAAACAACAAAGCTTCTTCAATAGACGAATCAAAGTGTGGTACACAATCAATATTGCCATTGCAGTTTAAGTACTTATCCTTAGATTCAATTATTTTAAATAATGAATCATAATATTTAGTGTAGTAAATCCATGAATCTATGCTGTTAAATAATTAAACATTTGTTAGAAAAAATATCTTAATTTAAGTATAGAAATTATAAAACTTAAAAAAAATTGTACTAAGAAGTTAGTTTCCCAAATTTTTGATTTTTTGATTTTAACCTCTCCGAAAATTGAAATGCAACAATTTTAAGTACTCTTTTTTCATATGACATTTTTAGGAATTTGGGGGATAATATCAAAAATGTAGGAAGGTCAATTTCAAGTAGACTTGACGACAAATGTTTTTAGATTTCATATTGCTTCATTAGATCAATTGGTATGTTTGGCAAAAAACACATCTAAAATACTATGACACGCGTGTGTTAGACAAAAACCGAAAATCACGGAATCGAATCCCCTTAATATCTAATAATACTTAATGTATTTTTTTTAACAAGATAATAACAAATCTTAATTTTTACAAAATACAATACAAGTGCAGTAAGTGTACTACATAGTATATAATGTAATGTTTTTTAATAAACTTTTAATCAAATATCTAAAAACAATTGACTTTTTATAACTTGGTAATTTAAAATTATATAAAATACAATGAAAAAGTATTATATATCTAGTCTAGCTATGTATTAGGATTAATTAATGAAGGCTATAAAATATTTATTTTATTTTAAATATAATAAAAAATAAGCGTGATTTTATTCTTGTTGTCTTTGATGTTAGTAAATACTAAAGAGTAATGACATTAAGAGGATGCTAAACTCGCATGTGTTGTCTATGTCTTACAAATGTACAACATAGCAAAAACTATTTTATGGGGGAAAGAACCGAGAAGGCTACAGTCATAACTAAGAAAGGAGATTTGCACCACATAAAAAGAAGAACTTTGGCTGTGCAACGTTGTTTTTAGTTTTTTGATATCACTTACATGAAAAAAGTTCTTACTGTTTCAAAAACTATTACTGATTGTATTTTTCATATAAATGATATCAAAAAAAATAAAAACAACGTTGCACAGCCAAAACTCTCCTTTTTATGTGGCAAAAATCTTGTTTCTTAGTTTTGACTGGCGCTTTCTCGGTTCTCTTTCACACAAAACAGTTTTTGCTATGTTGTACATTTGTGAGACGGAAACAACACATGCGGATTTAGCGTCCTCTTAAATATTTGAAATTAAAAAGTATATTAATCTAAAATAATCAAGAAAAACGTAATCAAAGATTCTAGTATTCTACAAAAGAATTTATAAAATTAGTTGTTCAAAGAAATTATTTTTTTATTTTTTTTTGTGTGAATCTTGAAAATGTTGAATCTTCAAAACATATAAATTTACAATGATACTAATATAAGTTAAACTGCATTATGAATCATTTAGTAGAAAATAATAAAAGTACCTTAAAGATTGTTTTCAAATAAAAATAGGTAGTTTAAAATAAGGTTATAAGTATTATAGATAAATGACTACATACAAGGTAAAATAACCTCACAACAAATTACTTACTCTTTAAGTAGTAAACTTTTAAGGTATGAGTTGGCTTCAGCATACATTTCCAATTCAAAGTATATATCGATTTTCTTTCGTGTTAGACCAACAGTTCGATGTAGTTTATCACCAAGTGGTCCATTAAGAATATCTAAGCTTTCTTTGTATTTTTTCTAAAAAATTAATAATGTATATTTAACTTTTGGTATGCCTAACTTCAATTTTACCTGCATATCTAATATCATCAAATACAATTGAATTTCTTGTTCAGCATCAATTTTGTCTTCGTTAATATATTTTTGTACCATTCGTTCTGCTAGTGGTAAAGTAATTCTTTTTGATATTTCATCATTTGCTTGATATGCCTTAAAATAAGATAAATATAAATTATGAAATTATATGTTATAAGACAAGGTTAATAGTCTTAATAAACTCTAGATTATTTATATTTTCTATAACAAAAAAAAAACCTATTAATCTATTTGTTGACATGATATACTTAAGTAATATTTTAATCAACTTAAAAATAAATACCTGCATAACAATACTCATTATAGCCCAAAAATAATATGGGTTGTTTGGTTTAACTTTGTGGAGAGCTAATGCAGTTTGTTGCTGTTTTTTGTAATCACAAACACGGACATAGGACATGAAAAGACTAGACAATAACTCTTCGTTGACTGGATCTTGTAATAAAGCATCCTCATATACTTCACACACCATATGAGCTATATAATTAAAATAAAATTTTTATCATATCAACTTTAATATAAATACTAATGAAATTACGTTTTTTAAGTTCTCTATAGCACGCTGTCAACGCAAGTAATGTTGATTCATCAGATGGCTTGCACTCTCTAACTTCTTTCAACAATGTTACCGCCTCTTGGTCTTTTCCAAGTCGAACTAATGTTAAGCTCTTCAGTGCCTGTATGAAATCAAAATATGATCATAATACTAAATAATACTAAATAATTGACTACAAAAATCTACTTAAAAGAATTCTATCTAAACATTTGGTTCATACTTTGGAACAATTTTGACTGGGTAATTTTTTAATTAATTTGTCCAGCTCGTGCAAGGCCTTTTTATAATTTCCATTGTCTATCCACTCTGTAAGTAAAAAAAAAAAAACCAAAAATTAAATTTAAGAACGTCGAACCGTATAAGAATTATTGGAGTACCATAAATCGGTCTTAATCGTCGTTCCGCCATAGAATTATCGTTCCTACTAAGAGTGCTTCTGGGCGCCATCGGTACCGTTGTAAATTACCCTTTTTTTCCGATACAGTTCCCGACCGAGATTTACGAATACCTAGGAACGGCAGAAAAAAAATACTTTGTACTTGTAATGTACTTTATCATCGAGTTTGAATTACAATTTAAAATGATTGAGAATCACATTTGCCGTGTTTATAACCACAAAAAAAAAAGGAAAAAAAAATAAGAGAGAGAAACAACGAAACCAGTGTTGCTCGCACTGATAAAAACCAAAACAAAAACAACAAATTGAAAACCGTACGACACGGTTGTACGCATGGAGGTCGGAGGTAGAAAATCATACACATGGAGAGTGAAATCATAACAAGACGCTCCGCGGCCATCGCGGTCGGTGCGATGGTAAACAAAAACAAAAACAAAAATCACTATATACTATATAGGTAGTTTATACCTGTTAAACGTTTACTGCGCCGTCCGTTCTACAACTCGTACCGTTCGGCAGCATTATATATTATTATTATTATGTCGTCGTAATATTACATTTTTATTATATTAAAAATACGGGTTTGGCGGTCGTCAATGTTGTCCCGGTGATCGAGCTCTATCGAACGGACGGCGACTTATAACGTCAGAGCGGCCCAGATTTTTCAGGTCCACGGCGACTTAACTAGTCGTAGTGTCGTACACCGTACACACTAGCAGTCTAACGTACCGCATAGTGTAATCGTATGCTTAGTGTGGTACGGCACCGAAATCCGTTGTCGCTCTCAGTCGATAGTCCCGAAATTACAACATCCGTCGAGAGCGCTCCGCGTACCCGACACCCGTCGACTGAGTCGTCGCGCCCGCCGCTGGGCTGCCCTCATTTCACCGTTCGCTCGGTCGTTTGCGGGTCCGTCTGCTCGCGTTTGCCTCTCATTGGACCACCCTTACGCCATTGAAAACATCCTAAATCGTATCGTTTATCGACGCACCGTTAGTTGCGGCCGACTGCGTTTCCTTCATTTCGCATTTATTATCGTGGAAATCTGTCACCGCCGTGCGGCATCGAGCACTCGTCTCGCCCGACTACCGTTTGATCGCTAAAACGTCTTCCACCCGACCCGACGACGCCATTTGTCGTGCATTCCGGGTGTTGTCCGCGCCCGCCCGTTCCACGAGTTCCGTCAGCCCGACGTTTCCCATCACCGTTCCGTCGGTCGCGTTATCGTCGTCGTCTAGTGTACCGTGTTCTGCGTGAGTGCTCGCCGACGCCGTCAACCGTCGTCCATTACGCCGAGCACGAACACGCGCGCGCCCGCGCACACAAGGTAGGTCGACTCGTCTCGAGAGTTTGACCGTCGTCGTGATGGCCGCCAAGAGGTCCGTTTCGCCTGGACCCATTGACCTGATGAAGGTAAGCTTATCGTGCGCGATGACATTTTCGAGGACCGTCCCCGGTGTCGCATTTTCTGTTTCGTTTTCAGGGTGGGCTCGCGCGACTAGGCCGAGCACAACGCGCACGGGCGACGAGCAGTGCTGCGTTGCGCAGACAGGGCGCGGCCCTCGTTTATTTTTCGCATCGTGAGGCTTGTTTCAGGTTTGTTGCGTTTCGAATAATTCTCGTCGTCCGTCCGATCGATATCGCGTTTATTTTTTTCGTGAACGATCTGTAAGAACGCTCGCGAATGTGCGTCATATGATTTTGATCCAAGCAACAATTACAATATGTCTGTGCTCAAACTCGTGTATTAACCATTGTTCTGTTTTTTTTAGGAAATAATGAGATTAATTGCTGAACCAAATTCGGTCAACAACAAAAAAAGACTGGAAGTTGCTTATTTCCAGCACCCATCTAAGACGGTTGATCCAACAACTTGTGGTCTATGTAGCGAAAGTACGGGATTGTATGCAGCAGCCAGTATCAAAAAGGCTTAAATCACCAGTAAAATAATCTTATTTTATATTTATAATGCATGTTTTATTTAAATACTGAATATTTTATAATTTTATGTAAATATTTGTGTTCATGAATAATTTCTTTGATGGACGCTGATGTAATCTGAGCCTATATATGTATCAATGATGTAAGTAAAATTCAATCATTATTGCAGTTAATTAATTTTTGATTTGTTTGTGTTAACCTGTTAAATTGTATGTTTTAGAATGATGTATTCAATCCTTTAATTTTCCAGGAAAAAATATGAAGGTAAGATCGAAATCATGATACTAGTTTAACATACAAGTTTCATTCAAAATATTGAAAACTATAAATTTATTTAATCGATATTGTTTTTACAGCGGTTAGACTCAAGATTAATAAAATATTTGATTTTGAATATCCGTTCAATCCATTTGAATCATTCCTCGAAGAAGTACCTATTCAACGCAAATATAGTATGTGTTTTGTTTAATTTTTTTTTCTGTTTCAAATACTTGATTTTATTAATCTTTTTATCAGATGTCAAACTTCCTGCCAGAAAACAGTTGGATAAACTAAAAATGATTCGTAAGAACGATAGATGTGTTGTGTGTAAAAAAGGTGTTCTTCAAGCACGATTGGTACAATGTCATTACTGTATTCGACTTTATCACCTCAATTGTTTGGATCCTCCTATCCGTGATTGGGATCATAGTATGAGATGGATTTGTCCAGCACACGATGAGTTCTTAGTTAGTTATTTAATGTTCTTACAGTTAATAATTAATTATTGTTTATACTAATGCATGTATGTTTTCATTTTTTAATATTAGGAATTAGCATATCCTGACGTTTTCACTCCTGGTCGTGGATTACTTACTACTAATAGTATAACAACAAAAAGGACCCGATGTGAACTGCCCAGTATACCTGTAAACAAATTTTTCAACATACCCAGCAAAATTGATGCCATGTATAAAAAGGTAATAGGTTAAAATTGATAAGCAATACTTAAACGTGTAGGTAGTTGCTGAAAAATAAACTGTATACATAAATGTAAAATATTTATCACAAGTTTAATTATTTTTAATTAACATCCCTACTAACGCATCTGTTTAAATATAATTAGGTGAGGTCGGTTTTAATGTAACCTTATGCAATTTTTGTTAGGAAAAAATATTAAGGATCAAATTTGATTAGAAATTTTTTTTAAGTTAATCCTATTCTAACCTAATTACATTTTTGGTAGGTTAGGTCGATACTAACCTAACAATATTTTAATTTTAAAATGAAATATCACAGAACACTAATACTGATAATACAACGTTCCATGCTGGTTGGGTTTTCATAGAAGATTGCAGCTGACCTAAAATATTATGATCTCGTGCAATGTAATACTTAAAAGTAAATGATCAATGTTAATATTTAACTCGTTGTTTATATCTAGCCAGAAGATAATGTTCCAACAACATCAACTGAAAACTCATCTTTAAATATTTTATGGTAAATAAAAATAGTATTTTTTTTAGTTGAGTATCACAAAAAGACCAACGATTTTGAATCGCTGGTTTCAATGTTGGCAACATTGTTTTATCATTTTTTATATCACTTATCATTTCGATTTACGATAAGATAATCCTTCAATTTTTTTTCGCTCTGTTATTAAATATATACTTTTTTTGTTAAATTATATAACAAACAAATTTCAAATAAATAACACTTACATTACTTCTACTAAGAAATTATTTGGTAAAAAAAAGATTACTTATCTATTTTTAATCGGAATGATAACTGATATCAAAAATTATAAAAACAATGTTACCAATATTGAGGCGGAAAATGTGCAATTCACATAGAGTCATAGACCTTATACTCGGAACATATATTATAGTAGTTACGTATGTTGACGATATGCTGCGTCCCGCATAGCACATGCGCACTAGCGACGCACCATAAAATCTTCTTTTTTTTTTATTTTAAATAAGTAATATACAATCTGTATCAGATAACACAATAAGCATATAGGCTCAGAGAAAAACTATGACATGATAAAGTTGAAGAAAGAAGTGACACTTATAAAAGGAGAGTTTGCTGTTAGTTAATTATGTTAGTTATTAATTAGGTTAAATTAAATTAGATTAATTAAAATAAAAGATCTCGGCACAACTTACGCTTTAGGTGCCTTGGAGGGGGGGGGGGGTTACCGGGTATGGTTAGGGACGCTAGGTTCTTGATTAGGGGATTTTTGTGATTGTTCTGGTGTGAAATCGTTTGTAGTAAGCCTTGGCTTCATCGTTAAGCGTTTTTATATTTAGATCTTTGTGGAGTGAGAGATTTGAACCTTATGGCGATATTTTGGAACGTTTGAATTTTATTTAGGATGGACTTTTTAGCATTTCCCTATAGCTGAATCCCGTAGAGCCAGACATGTTTAAAGTAGGGATTTATAGATGAGCAGTTTGACGTTTAGAGAGGAGTGTTTATTATTATGAAGCAAAGTTTTTAGCATTCTTAGTAGGTTATTTAAAGTCAGCCTTTTGGATTTTATGTGAGAGGCCCAGGTTAATCTTTGGTCAAATGTGAGGCCCAGGTACTTGACTTTAGATGAGGAGGTGATTGGGGTTCCGTATAAGGTGACGCTGGGGCAAGGGGTTGGTCTGACGCATAAATGTTGTAGAGAATAGGAGACAGAATGCCTTCTTGAGGTACACCAGCGTTAATAATAGCTATGTAAAAGAAGGCAGACCGGAACGAATTTGAAAATGTCTATTTGAGAAGTAAGATTTGATGATTAGGTAGTAGGTTGGAGGGAGAAGGATTTTAAGTTTAAATAATAAGCCATCGTGCCAGACCCGATCGAAGGCCTGGGATATGTCCAGAAATGCACATGTGCAGTATAACTTTTTTTCCGAGGAGTAGGATATTGCATCGACCAATCTGTGCAGTTGATGTGTGGTCAAGTGTAAGATGCGAAAGCCGAATTGGGTGTCGGGGAATATATGTTTTTTCGGAAATTATAGGAGAAATGCGTTCAAGGATTAACCTTTCTAAAATTTTGGCTAAAAGAGGCAGGAGACTGATTGGTCTGATGGAAGTTAAAAGGTCCGGAGGTTTGGGGAGTATTACAATTTTAGAAAATTTCCAGACTAGAGAGTCTTAGTGTTGCGTTGAAGATGTAAGTTAAGTGAATAATGGATCTATTTGGAAGGCGTCTAGCGACTTCTGCTGTTATCAGGTCGAAGCCGGGAGATTTTTTCAGTGGTTAGGTTTACATCGTTTGGTGTGAAGGGTTTGACAGAAAGAGTAAGTGGAAGGGGGGAATCAAGAGAGATTTCTACCGTATTCATATTATTAGCATTAAAAACGTCTGGATGGTGCTGAAATGTGGCCGAAAGATGCGCTTTAAACAGTTCGGCTTTCTCTAAATCTAAGGAAGCCAGAGATCCATCGGGTTTTTTTATTGGAAGATTCTGCGTTTTGCAATTAAGTGCTTGTTTTGTGGACCTCCAGAGAGAGCCGTCTTTAGGAGAAAGATTAATGAGATGACTTTCGAAATTCTTAGTTTTAATTTTTATTAGCATTTTTTTGAGAGAGTTAACTAGATGATTATAGACGTGTTTATGATAAAAATCTATATCAATAATATTGTACACATTTTGTACGATTCTATGATAGTAGTTATATTAAATATAATATCTTATTTGTTTTATTAAAACCTTTTTACCTTTATAGTTATACATTTTAGTATTTTACCTATTACAATAATAAATTATATAATTTACAATAATTAGGTCAACCATGGTTTTTTTTCTCTAAATCGGCATCACTGATACATTATCTCTTGGTTGTACTACTCTACCCCGCCAACACGTTTAAAGATAGTATGGTTGCTCAACGAATCTAAAAAAGTATCTACCGAAATGAATTTCCATTATCATTATTAAACAGCTGGAGACTTACGCACTAGCGCTTATTTGTTGTAGTGACTATAAATGCAAATACCTTTCAAATGTAAATTATAGTTACGTGATAGCCACTATGACATAAAAGCGCTAGTGCTTAAGTCTCCAGCTGTTAAATTTAACTTTAATACTGATTATAGAGATTCATTTCGGTGGAAACTTTTCAAGTATGGAATTCGTGAGTCGAATGGCAACCATACTATCTATAGCCGTGCCCACCAACCATTCTAGTTCCATCTATGAGTATAAGGTCTATGACAATTCAAAACCGGAGTTTGTAACATATGAAATTTCCTTACGGGAACGTTGTCAACTTAATATGTAACATAATTTTATTCTTGAGTTCGGCTTCATGATGATAACATCACCGCACTGCCCCGATGTGTCCACTTTTCCCCATTTTGATGTATGGTCACAGAATAGGTGAAACCAGAATGGACACTCACCAAAAATTTGCATTGGCTCTTATGAGAGGCATGGTATTTTGAGCTAGAGTGCCACCAGAGTTAACTTATTATCACAAACAAACCCAAAAAAAAAATTTGCTCCCAGTGGCAGTATGCAACATAAATCTTTAGATGTGATAAAAGTAACTTAACGAGTAATCTAAAAAGAGACAGTGGGGTTCTCATTGTTATTCGGAAAGATATAATTTTTTCCCCAATTACCGTCTAATAATTTAGTAGAACATCTATTTATTGGCGGCTTCCGTTACAACAACACTAATTATAATGTCTAGTGTATATACCTCCTTCTAGTGCTTCTCACCTATACTAGTCGCACATAGAAACGGTTGTATCCCTAAACCATACGTGCCCTACCCATTCATATATTTTCTGTGGTGACTATAATTTACCAGGCTTTTCATGGTTAAATGACCCTGATGGGCTCACTTTCTCTTCGACTTCTAGCTCTTCTGGTCCTTTGTTCCTGAAACATTTGTGTCTCTAAACTTTTTCCAACATTACTTCATTCTCAACTTAAGTTCTCAATCTCAGTCCACGCTCGACTTAATATTTTCCAACATTGCCAACGTTCTTGTTAAAAAAAAGTCCTAACTATCTCGTACCCTGTTTCATTGTTCCATACTGAAATTCTTTTTACTCCATCTAAGTTTCCTCCCTGATACTCAAAGAAATTAAAAACATTGGTGTTCACAAAAAAACGAGCACATGCTGCTTTCAAGGTATCACACGATTAGTTGGACTATCTTGTATTCTCTCAACTGCGTACTTGGTTCAAATATTTGTCTAAAAAATGCCTTTAGGATTATCTATCTTGTATTAAATCTCAAATTCATAGTAACCCAAGTAATTTTTGGAAATTTGTACTCAAGAGTCGTTAAAGCCCGAGGATATTGAATCTCATGCATTTAGATGACCAACATTGCTCAGGAAGGCAGCCCATAGCTAATATGTCCTCAATTTCTCTTCTTTTACAGACCGACTGGTAGCTCTGCTTTACCTAATAACCCGTTTTTTAACACCCGTTGCCTAGCAATTCTCACTTCTCAGTTTCCGATATAGAATCAAATTTAAATAAACTCTCTTCCACTACAAGTACTGGGAAAAATGGAATTCCGGGTTCTTTCTTAGCAATTAAACCTGTAATTTCACTTCCTATGTGGATAATATTTAGGCACTTTTTAGATGACAATATTTTTCCAGACATTTGAAAATTATCATAGGAGTAACAACTCCTGCTCACAATTCAGGTGATCAAGATGACATCCGTAACTACAGGCCTATATCTGTTCTAAGTCATCTAGCAAAGCTCTTTGAATATCTGATTGTTCGTAATATTCAGTTTCGTGTTAACTCAATTCTTTTCGACGAACAATACGGCATTCAGCCAAATAGATCCTCTACTCTCAATATCATCGTGTGCAACAACTTCACTTTAATGGCACTTGAAAACTATGATCAATTTGATGTCATTTTCACTCCAAAGCTTTTGATCAGGTAGATCATGCTATTTTTATTGACATTCTATACAAAATAGGCTTTGATGAACTTCTTCTATATTTGTTCAAATCCTTTTTAACTATAAGAAAGTAATGGGTAAAAATATTGGGTTGTCGCTCGGAAATTATGGAGTTATATTATACGATTTCTAAAGATCGTAAAAACAAATGGAAATCAGAAATAATAATATATATTTATGAATTGATTACACTAATCCATGCTTCGTCCCCGAACAGTAAATAAGGAAAATATTCTGTGTTACAATTAGATGATACAAGTTATGCATTACATTTGTTGAAATATGAAATAAAATAAAAATACATTTTCGGAAATTACAGCATAGACCTAACCACACAAGGTACAAATGATTTTGTGTAATAAAAATATAAAGAATTATTCAATCAATTATGTAACAAACTCTTTCATGAGCGAGTACATCGGACCCATACCACGGCATGAGAATCAATATATATAATGACCTCTCGGTAATTCGAAGTAATTGCTCGTTTTTTTAAAAATCTCGCAATAATTCGAATAAAAATGATGTATTTAAGTAAACTTAGTAATTTATAGAAATATTTTAGGCCGTCAACACACGACAATTCGAAGTTCAACGCTCAGAAATTCAAAGTGTATTCACCTAAATGTACTACTTACAGTCTTGTCTTTAATAATTTAACTTAGAATTGAGTTTAAATTTACCTTATTATTTCACAATAACTTATGAATTAAGTATAAAATTTTTTTTTCAGAACTCAATAATATGAGTTGCTATTTTTGTCCTCTTTATATTTTTAACCACACAGAATTCTAACTCCCGGTAATTCAAAATTTTTCATTAATTCCACCAATTTTGAATTATTGAGAATCGACTATATATTTTATAAAAGTTTCTCATCAATGGCCGGATTTTGCAACCACTTGCTCATGAATAGTAAAATTATTATTTTATTTTAAATAATTATTTTAGATAATGAAGCAAAATTAATACTGGTATAGGTTTTTATATTGATACAAATATATACTTATATGTATATTGTATACAGGGACATTTACTTATGTACTCTGATGCTTTATCTCGTTAACTCCATGTAGGGGTGCTCCGGATTATTAATTTTGGTACTAGATAATATAATACAAGATAATAAGAAAACTGAGCCTGAACAGTTTTGTGTGTGTTGAAACGAGAGTGAATAAAAAATAACGATAAATTTTTTGACACGATATGATGGATGAAAAAATAGATAAAAAAAAATCACAATTAGCAGGTCTTCTAAATTGTATTTTATTATCGGTGCATCGAACACTGTAGAAGTGGAAAAGAGGGTTTCTGTGCATTATAGTGGTGTTATTCTCAAGAGCCAATCAGAGGAAAGAATATAATCATGTTACAGTATTATAACCTTAAATCATATAGTATATTATATACTATTATAACAATAATCCTATTGCAATTTTTATTTTATGATTTTTACTCATGTATTTTTGTTTTTAAGTGATGTTGCTTCGTTTGCATTGGAATCGATAAATGCTGATCATAAGATAAATGGTATGTATCATTATATATCATTTGCTATTTTTCTTGATAAATAAGATACAATTTATTAATTTTATTAATCTATATAAAAAAAAAGTTATCAACTATTTATCATTTAACTTTTTTCAGACACTAATAATGTTTCAAATGATATTTCTGACAAGTTATTGCAAAAAAGCAATTCTTTGCCATCTAAAAAATGTTGTGCCACTTTATCTTGTTTATCCGTACCCTTAAATATTTCTGTACAGAGAGAAGTAATTACGATTGGCAAGAGTGAGTTATCTATTTAGTTTAAATTAATATTAACATCTATAATAAACATTTTCTATATTATATATTTTCATAGGTCATAAAAATAAACTATGTTTGCTACCTTATGGAAATTGCGAGTATATTTCGGATTATCATGCCACCATCAGATTTGATAAAGTATGTATTAATTATTTTATAAAAAGATTAGCATACCTTTAAATACTTTTATTCTAGTCATTTATAATTAAACGTTTTCCTTGAATTATAAGTTATTATAACATGATTAATAAATACAGTTTGAATAGTAAATATATTATTATATTTATAAATAAATATTAAATATATTTTATATATGCATTATTTATTTTATAATCTATAAAATTTAAAAATCAAACATTCAAACATTTTTTATCGTTAATTAAAATTATCTGAATAATTTAACTATATTATAAACTTAAAAATTAGTAATCTTCAGATTATAATTTTGTGTATTCCCTAGTTTTCTTTTAGAATAATCCAATATACATATTAGTATATAATATAATACACAACAGAAAATTTTAATTATTTTTCGTGACTAAACTCATTGTTCCTAATGAGATCTGTACTGGGCAGAGACCGGTTTCCATTCGGTGGCGTTCGGATGCTCCTCCCACTAAGTCAACCACCTGGTTTGGTATTGGAAACGAAGCCACGCCCATGCGCACAAATTGGCTGCCCGATACTGATCTCATTTGGAATAGAGTATACTGACTCAACTGAGTATAGTGCTGGTTTTATTATAAAACCTTTTTTTTAACAGTTTTTGAGATTTTGATGTTTTTAAACTGTAGAAGTATTTTAATTAATTATGGTTTATTTTACCATGAAATAATATATACATTTAAGAATATGTTACCAATATAAAAAATCAATTCATAAACAGTGTATCAATGCAAATTGTAAATGTTCCAAATTTCCTTATAAAAGAATATTTTAATAATTATTTAAAATATCAGTAGCGTTTATTTTTTATTTTTATTGAAGTACATTAGAATTGTTTCCCTTCCATTTTCGTCTAACTGTTTAATAGTTCTTATTATTTTACAAATATATTTTTTTACATTAACAATTTTTTTAAATACTGTTGAGAATAAAATAAATATAAACATACCAACATATTAGAATGAAATTAAAAAAGATATACTCTATTCCCCGTAAGTTTGCCGACTTGCGCGTATGAATGATATTATAAACTAGGTAGTATGATGGCAACGAACCAATTTTTGTATTATGTTGCGCAAAGATGGCGGCAGTCTTTCATCACTTTTCATTGGCTTAGATAATATTATCATAATGAGAAATTTAAATACGGTGAAAGACCAGCTCCATTTTTTATCAGAGTGATAGTCGGCGGGTGAGGAGGATGCGTATCACGATGTGTGCATCATACCTAGTTTATTATATCATGCACGTATGCATATTGCACTGAGCCGCCGGAACATTCAGTCCCCCTAGGTTGGAGACCGGCGGTCTGTGATTGGTCGGCGCTCATCGTCGTAGTATGCATCTGTTGCCGTGCATACGCTCACCACTGGCGCTCTGATGACGCAGTGGCATGCGCGGCCGCGATCGGTTTTCGTCGAGCGAGTAGGTAAACTTCGGGGAATAGAGTTTAGTTTTTACATGTCATTTCATGACTATTATTACTTACAAATTCGTTTTTTTTTTTTATTATTAAAAAATGTTTTCATTGGGGAAGAAAATTAACGAAACGAGCTCTGGTTGATATATTAAATTTTATAATTTCAAAACAAAATACCTATTTTTTTCCACATATTATTATAAGTCATTGACCTATTATCTATATCTATATACTAAGTAAAACTAGAGTAAACAAATTTGACAATGTTTCTTAGAATAGTTTTACCAATAACGACGTCTAGTGGTTAATAATTGTATCAGTTATGTCATTAATATCCTTTTGATTATTTTATTCTCCATGTTCCTAGTATACAAAGTTCACAAACATATACCTACCCATAAACTATTGGACAGCGCTTAGAGAGACAAGTTAGGGGTTCAATATAAAGTGAGTGAGAAAAGGAACAAATTAGTAAAATGTATATACAGTTCCTTATGTGGGCTCCTTCACTACTTTATGTTCTTTCTCTCAGTTACATGGTTATATGGTCACCTAGCATTGATGGCAGGGTGGAGTGGAATGCACTATCCATTAGTTATAAGGTCTATGTTTATAAACCATTACAGTGTGACCACAACATACATCTCAAATATTTTAATTTTTTTTAAGAAATATTATAAAAGTTATATTTTAATGTATGTTAATAAAACTTAACAAGTTCAATTTTTTTTAATTTATCTCAATTGTATAAAATATTTGATCAATATAAATTTTTGTATTTAGGTAAATAATTTATTGAGGAAACAAAGCTTTTATGGAAGAATTCTATTAATTTTTGTAACTGTGGTCATACCACTTTATTATTTAGTGTATACTTACTGTTAACATGTTTTTTATATTTTTTTTAGAAAACCGGAGATTTTATCTTGAAAAACCTAAGTCGATTTGGTGTAATAGTTGATAATGTATCCTATTTCGGAAATCGTAGAAAACCTTCAAACAACCATGAATTGAAAAAAGTCAATTCTGGACTCTTAAAGCATATAAATAAACAAAGAAAAACAGTTCAGAAAGATAAAATTATTCACGTTGCCCATACTAGTGACGATGAAAAACCAATAATCAAATATGCTGGTAAAACACGAGGATTTAATTACAAACCAATGTCAAAATATTATTTGAGTAAGTACAAGAACATGAAGCACGGTTATAAAAAAGCCCAGTGCAAGTGTTCCAAGAGACTCATCCAAAAGGACGGTTACTCTGGTTTTGCTATCCTGCGTAATGAGTCAATAATATTAATTGGTTGCATGAAATTTAAATTTTCGTATGACGAAGGCATATTAGAAATTCTTAAAGTATGCACTAACGAATCTCTCGCTAAGATAGAAGGGATAGCTGAAACCAACCCAATCAATGAGTCTCGTTTAAAAGGTTTATCTGATAAAGAAAACGGCATCAATACATTGATAGACACAATGAAAAATCTTAATTCATTTTCTATTAATGAAAATTGTGTACTTAAAGATGCAGATAATACAAATTTTTTGAACGAACAAAACAAGTTAGATTCAGGCAATTCTCCACATAGTGATTTTTATAATGAGAAAGTTCACTTTGTATCTGAGAACATTGTGCATGATAATAATGATATGCAACCTTTGGGAATACATGCTTCTGAAACATCAGACACTGAATATCTAAAACAGTGGGATATAATGAATTCTATGTCAACTAAACAATCATGTTTTGCCAGCGATTTAATACAAGAAGTTGAAGTTAATGAGTCGTCTGAGGATAGTGAAATTATTGAAGAAGAAATTGTGTATGAAATGAATTATGTTGAGGCTGATAATTCTGCACCTGCCCATAACAATGATGATCAGGAATGGGAAATAGAAGAGATCGTGATTGGAGAGGATAACGAACCTGGAAATTCCACTGGCCTACAATTGAAATCAGCAGTTAAATCTCCTGTACCTGGTTGTAACGATGAAGACTATAAGACTGAACATATGTATTGTGCACGTAGTACATCATATGACGATACTATTGTCATATCAGATGATGACGAGGATGATAACGATGAAACCGATGATAATGACGACGGCAAAGATTAAGCTATCCTATAAGAAGGGAAATCCAAAACAAACTAATGAGTTATTTCATTTGTATTTTCTTATTGATTTATTAAGTTTTTTTTATAGATTTCTAAGATACCAGTATAGTTTTTTTTTTATTTCTCATTGTACCTTACCCTATTTATTAATTTGTTAAATATAACTAGTGGAATATTTTTTTTTTCACTTAAGATTGTAGCCATTACCTTTTATAATAACCCAATATTATATTATATATTCGGTTACCTTGTTACTCAGCTTATTTTATATTCCTTTTGTGTCTCAACGGATATTAACCAGAAAACATAATTGTATGTCTGCCATACTTGATAATTGTAATAAAATCTATAAATAATATTGTTATATCAAAGTAAAATAATGAAAATTATTATCTATTCTATTCTATTAAATAAGTAATTTATGATAATTTTATTAATTTAAAATACAATTTCACAATATTATCTTGTTTACAAGACAAGTGTAAAATATTGATATTAAATTTTTTCATTAGGTCATAAAGGTAATAAATGTTCATTTAATAATTTAGAACTATACTAAATCTATTATTATTGTCGAATAATTTGATTTATCTATGTAAGCTGATTAGATATTAGAATTAAAGATATTCCTTTATTAATGTTATTTTAAAATTAAACATTATTTATGAATTACAAACTATTTCTAGTCAAAAAAATAAACAAAATAAATATCGTTCATACTTTTAATTAAAAGCAAATAAATTGATGCATCCGTCTATTCCATTTTATATAAATCAGTTAGAGGGCGTGGTCTCTATGGTGGCAACCAATCAAATCTCCTATGGTACTGTTATCCCATTGGGTCGCTCAAACGATCGCATAAGTCGCCAGTGATTGGTGAACTTCGATTTCTTGATCGAAAGAACTTTCGAAATTTGATTTTTGAATATGTAATAAATAATAATGTATCGTAATAAAATTACAAAATTGATATTTTAGTAAAAGCACAACAATATCAGGCTTTGCACACTGTCTGTGTAATTAGGTAAAATCACTCGATGGTTTGAACTAAGAGCCTATAATATGAGCCTAAATAGGCTCTCTAGTTTAAACCATTGAGTAGGTTACATTGAAGCGGCATACTAGCTGTACGAAGTTGATTAAACAAATGCCTCCAAAATACGTGTTGCCACAATGCCACATTAAAAAAATAAAATTATCGTGTCTCAAAATAATACAAAGAAAACCACAATTCAATCATTTTTGTTTCCTAGTTCAACCAGATAAATAATAACTTGGCATTTTGTTCAATTTTAACATGTATTATAGGTCTAAAATGATTTACAACTAAGAAGTAGGTAAGTACTCTATTATTAAAAACTATTATTGACTAAAAATCAATATTCATGTTATCTAGCGGATAATACCTCCTCACTTTGGGACACGGCTATTTATAATCATGTTTTGGGGACCTAAATCACAGAATAAATATCCAATATGTGTGATCAACGTTAGCTATACCAGCTTATAAAGTTTAGATAGCAAAATTAATTTATTAGAAAAACTCTGAAAAAGTAAAATAATACCAATATAAAATCATATTTATATATCTCGAATAGGAAGATACGAATTGTTTTCACCAGAGCGCGTTTTTATCACGGACTAAGATATATCTTATATCCGTGGTTTTTATTAATCTGCTTCCCAAATACAGCGGATATAATATTATGGAATACCGCCTCTATCATAGATAATATTATAAGAATGGATAGGACATGCCTGTACCGTGTACTTGTTTGGGGAAGAGAGAAAGACGATAAAAGACTTTTTTTAAAGTTATGTCCAAAAATTGTTTACAATATTATAGTGAATATTTGTCAATTTCAAATTTGTATTTTTATTGTTGTGCCTGAAAATGGAAATTGGAATACTCAAATTACTCTAAACTTTGCGTATATAATTAATTTTTATTAGATTATAGAATAATATAGATCGTTAATTATTATTAATTTATCATTAAATAATGTTATTCATTATCATTTATCATTTTTATTATCATATCAATATTTGCCCCTTAGATCATATCATGGACATGGTCGACGGGGGTCGGGGGACGGCCACGAAAAGGTGTCACTTAGCTGATAAGAATACTGTTCTTGAAGTTTTCAGCGCTACCGGTGGTTTTATTTGGCTACACAATTTGTATCTTAGTCCGTGTTAAATGCAGAGGGCGCTCTGAACTCCAGGAACACAGTCATAGACACATAAATAAATGGACTGCGCTTAGAGAGAGAAATCATGAAACCGACATTGATGAGAGAGAAAAAAAACTGTTGTGGGCAAACATGGGGGAAATAATTGAATACTCAAATTATTCCATGATATTATTTATGACATTATCAAATATCAATGATGGTTATCACTACTTAGATACTTATCACTACTACAGTTTTATAATCTATAAATTACAATAATTTCATGGCATGAATGAAGTATAATTATTATTTCTTTCATGATTGCCCCCAACAGTTTCTATCTCACTCACACAATTTACATTTCAGATTCGGAATGATGGGGGGGGGGGGGAAAGCGCAGTCCATTTATTAATATGTCTATGAACACTTTGCCGCTTGTATATATATTCGTGGCCGTGATAAGCTGCTCGTTTCCAGTCCATCATATCTTAGTCCGTGGATCATATTATACAATGGATGGAGCTATGTGTGTATTTCTCATATTCCGAACTGTGTCCAACACTTAGATCATATCTATACACTGTATATGATCTAAGATTTGCCCCATATAACATTAAAAACCTCATATTTCTATACTACACTAGATAAGGAACTCCTATACAATTTACATTATTACAGGTGAAGCCATTTTGTTGGTTGGCAAAACATTTCATTTATTATACAAAATGTATTAGGAATAATATTTATTTTAATGGTCAAATAAAATAGTAAATGTAAAATATATACTTAACTGTAACTTATAAAAAAATATTTTTTAATACGATACAAAATAGATAATCTTATTTGTCATATGAAATACCCCATACAATTGCCAACCGACCTTGCAGCTTCAATTCATCGCGGGAGTTCGCTATCTAGTTCTATATAGAAATATTCAGAATCTACTCAGAATCTAAAATGTGCCTAGGTCGATCCCTCGTACATATTGTGAAAAAAAAAATATATATTGTCAGAATGCAAATTGAGGTAATCGTCGCGGCGTACTATTATAGTTGGAATTAGAATCGTATGTAAACGTATTTAAACAGAGAATAACGATTTTAGTTATTTTTTTGTTGTAATTTTATTTAAAAATATAATTATATATACAGATCTACACAATATTTTTCATATCGTTGAATTAAAATTGAACACATCCCTTATCGATTCACAAGCACGATTTAAGATTATATGAGATCGTGACTAGATTCCAGAAACTTTCAATTTTAATTCTTAATAAACATTTTTTTAATACATTATGTAAATAAATACACGGAATATTTTTTTTACAGAGATAATAATAATTTTTTATTGAAAGACATGTGTATGGTAAATTGTAATATTATGCACGGTTAGAAAATAATTATGTATAAACAACTATAAAAATAAATTTTATTATATTAACATTCTTTAAACAACTATTTGCAATTTGCATATTAAAAAGGTCAAAAACGTTTTAATATTTTTCTCTACGTACAAAGCATGGCTAAGAATAGAAACTGTTAATTTTAATTAAATAAGATATTATAAGTAGGTACTCACAATGTACCTACTATTTAAACTGAATATTTTCGCTATATTTTACAATATGAACTGTTTTTAAATTTTGAGCGAAGCGATGAATGTATTGATTTTAAAATGATGTGTGTTTTTTTTTGTGTCTGTCATCACCTTTTAGAACAGTAAAAGTGCTTGGATTTACTTCAATAGTAACTTTTCTGATAGGAAAGTGAATCTAGTTGGTACTTTGGGGGGGTCAAAAATAAAAATTTCACAGTAGTTTTCAAAAGCGCCGTGAAAAACAAAAGAAAAATTAAGGGAAAAAAGGAATTTTTACGCAAAATCTGTTTTCGAGAAAATATTTTTTGGTTTTTGGTGCAACTCAAAAACAAATGACCGTATCTACTTGAGCATTTCACTAAATGTTTATATTAGCATTTTCTATACACAATAACATTTTCCAAATATTTTGACTCTTTTTGAGCTGTTTACGGACATTGTCAGTTTTCAATTTTTTTATTTTTTTTTTCTGTTAATATCAATTAAATTTTATTGGTTGGGTAAAAAAGCGTGAAAATTTAATAAAAGGCTCCTGATGTAATGTTACAATAGCAGTTGAAAAATATTAAAAATACATAGGCACAGTTTTTTTTTATAAGCATTTAAAGTTCAAATTTTGACAAAACTTATCAAATTTAAAATTTAATAATTATTTTGTAGTTGAAAATGTATAAAATGTTCAACTTTTATAGCTAAGGATTAAAAAATTAAAACAAGGTTTCATGAAATAGGTTATATATAAATTACTTTATTCACAATAATATCATCAAATATACTTAGTAATATCATAGGCTGACTGACCGTTTTCGCTCAGAATCGTTTTTCTAATTCAATGATATTATATCATTGAATTCAAATTTAACAACATCCATTACAGTGACCCACTTGTAACCTACTGTACAGCAAAGCGACATCCACTTACCCACCTTTTCAATAATGATTTAATAATATTGTTAACTGTTTCATATTTACCAAATATTAAAATGTATATGCTTTATAAAATCATATTATAATCACTGGCAAAACCACGGTGAGAGGAGAGGTGTTAGAGTATCTAATCTATATTTTGTGGTTATGGTTTTAAGTTCCCACCCCTGGTTATAGATAGAAATCCATCCATAATTATGCTCATACCCTAGCATTAATGTATGCCATCTTTTCCTCAAGTACATTTTTATTAAGTACTTTGTACACTGCATCCATTTGATGTTTTGATGAGAAATATCATCTATTTCATGAAACGGAAATTCAGTTTTTAGAAATCACACAAGTATGCAATATGGATACAATTTCTACAATTTCGCCAAATGGATATTGAAATTTAGTACATAGTAGGTATGGAACTCATTCCTAATTTTCTACATCTATACAACAAAACAACAAAATAATGATTTGTGTTAAATTTATAAAAATAGAAATTCATTTAACGATTTAAACTATTAAGCTCAATTACACTCTAACTAAAAACTATTTATTTAAGGCAATTATACATTCTAGTAAATTATTAAGTAAATACATAGTTATAAATTATTAATAAATAAAATTCAATGAAAAAATTGCAGAAAGTCAAAAATAAACTTTATAATATTAGTATATTACAAAACCATAAAACACAATATTTATATTATATACAAATTATTAAAATAAAAAAAAATGTATTCGACAAAATTAAAACTTACATAGATAGCTCTATTAAGCCAAAAACTTCATACATGTGTATTTAATTAAATTTTTGAATTTTCGTTTTGCATATTAAATATTGCTTTTTAGAGAGCACAATTTTGTTTTAATTATACCTATAGGCCAAGAGTTAAATTAACATGTAAGAATAAAACACCTTATAAGTTCTAATTATTGTTGATTTAAATTACAATCAAATTGTCAAATTATGATAAATAATTATATTTTACTTGAATAATAACTACAAAAATTGTTCACCTATTAATTCTCTTTTTTATCATCATTAGTTTCTGTATGGTATTCACGGTACTTAATGAACCATTTGTACATTATTTTCATGGTATAAAATGAAACAATTAAAATTAAAAACATAGTTAATAAGAGCACAAGCATTACATCAATTGATAAAAACTGGATCCAATTAAGTTGGTTTCCAGCCGTTTTCAGATGATGTGCACCATTATGGCGTATAACATATTCAATCCAATAAACTGCTTTGTCCAATGGTTTCATTGGTTGGTCATGAAATATTTTAGATAACTTTATTGCATTTTGTTTGTACCTAATAAAAAAAAAAATATTTTAATACTTTAATAATAGTATTGTATCAATAAAATTCACTTACGATGTATTAGTAAGCATATCGTGTAAATTTTTGCTAAAACGATTTTCAGTAAGTTCCGAGTATTTTAGGCGTATAGCAGCTCCTCTAGATTCCATCATTATCGAGTTATACAGTTGATCTCCAAAAATAGATATGGCCAACATTGGAACTCCATAGTACACTGCCTCTTCTATACTATGTATACCTCCATGAGTAATAAAAAGCACACAATTAGGGTGCCCAAGAATGTCAACTTGTGGGAACCATTTGTTAACTACTACATTTGGTGGCAATTCTGGTAAATCATCTGATTCCCATTTCCATAAAACCTTTTGCTTAATTTGGCCTAGTTGACGCAAGAACATTTCTACTTGGTGTATGGGCAAATGACTGCCTTTGACAACTGATCCAAAACTAAAATATACAACTCCTTCTGGTGAGTTATCCATAAGCTCTTGTAAGTCCTAAATTAAATTAACAATAAAAACATACATCATGAATTAATAAGTGAGAAATAAAATTGTGTAATACAATATTACTTTGGGTAATTTTGAAGCAGGCTTTAAATGCATTCCAGCAACTTCTATAAAACTTGGAACAAGAGGCCTGGCTGTTCCTAAAGTAAAGTGTGTGTTAATTAGTGTTAGTGAAATGTTTTTTGTCATTTCTTCCAACGATGGTCTAATTCCGAACCAGTATAGTTAAAATAATTCAACATGATTTCATTTTGTTTAGGCATGTAAAATATTGGAAACAAAAAAAATTGGAGACACGTTACAAGGAAATTTATAGTTCGCTCAAATAAAGACATGTGATCTTTGTATCCAGAATTAGGATCTGGAATGTAAGAAGGATTAAAGGGTTGACTATACCATTGTGAGGTAAAAGCGATTGGTGTAGCTGGAAATAGTTGAATAGCGTGAGCACTAAATTTATGGCTCATTGATACAAAGCATTCATGTTGGAAGTTTTCAAAAATTACAACATCAAACTGATAGCCATCTGAATGAATAAATTCTTGAACTTTTGTATTGTTCAATGTTTCTAATGTTATTTGACTCCCGAAAAACAAAGTGCCAATAGGAATAACCAATGGCTTTAAGTATGGTGCAATAGATAACATGCTAAAATCTGAAAGTAAAAAATAAATTACTGTATAAATGTATTTTAACTGATAAAATCAATAAATAATTACTATTGTCATTCTGTCTTTCTTTTGAAACATCAATATGGTGATAGTTTGGTGGTGGATTTTTAAGAGTAAAATGCGATAAGACCGTAACATTATGACCCCTTACAGCTAGTTCCTTCAACAATGGTTGAAATCCACCATAGTGACTTCTAGCAAATGTAGGCAAAAATGCTAATATATTAGCTGATAAACAATGACTAACATACATAAGTAATAAAACAACTAAGAAAAAATGCTTCATCTGTAAAAAAAAATTACAAAAAATTAATATTTTCAGCAATATACAATAGGTTATAGGTAGGTAATTAAAAACAAAAGACAATACTACGATACATAATCCATTATATTATAGATTCTGAACGAAGCGATGAATGTATTGATTTTATAATGATGTGTGTTTTTTTTTTAATTTTTAAATTTTTTTTTTTTATGTCTATCATCACCTTTTAGGACAGTAAAAATGCTTGAATTTTCTTTAACAGTAACTTTTCTGATAGGAAAGTGAATTTAGTTGGTACTTTGGGGGGTCAAAAGTAAAAATTTCCCAGTAGTTTTCAAAAGCGATATGAAAAACAAAATAAAAATTAAGAAAAAACGGGAATTTTACGCAAAATCTGTTTTCGAGAAAATCAAATGACCGCGTAAGTACATGAAATTTTGACTGAATGTTTATATTAGCATTTTCTATAGTCCATAACATTTTCCAAATATTTTGACATGTTTTGAGCTGTTTACGGACATTTTCAGTTTTAATTTTTTTAAGTTTTTTTTTCTATAAATATCAATAAAATTTTATTTGTTGGGAAGAAAAGCGTGAAAATGTAATTCAAAGCTCCTGATATATTGTTACAATAGCAGTTGAAAAATATTAAAAATACATAGGCACAATTTTTTTTTATTAGCATTTAAAGTTCAAATTTTGACATTTATCACATTTGAAATTCAATAATTATTTTATAGTTAAAAATTTATAAAATGTTCAACTTTTGTAGCTAAGGATTGAAAATCAAAACAAGGTTCCCCGTAAATAGGTTATATATAAATGACTTTATTCACAATAATATCATCAAATATACTGCTGTACAGTAGGTTACAAGTGGCTCACTGTTATGGATGGTGTTAAATTTGAATTCAATGTTATAATATCATTGTATAAGAAAAAAAATTCTGAGCGAAAATGGTCAGTTAGCCTATATGATATTACCAAGTATATTTGATGAATTATGATATTTGTGGAAAAAAAAACTAAAAAAAATGGAAACTGACAATGTCCGTAAACAGCTCAAAAAAAGTCAAATTATTTTCAACATTTTATTGTGTATAGAAAATGCTAATATAAACATTCAGTGAAATGTTCAAGTATCTACGGTTATTTGTTTTTGAGTTGCACCAAAAACCAAAATCGATTTTCTCGAAAACAGATTTTGCGTAAAATTCCCTTTTTCCTTAATTTTCTTTTGTTTTTCATATCGCTTTTGAAAACTACTGGGAAATTTTTACTTTTGACCCCCCAAAGTACCAACTAAATTCACTTTCCTATCAGAAAAGTTACTGTTGAAGAAAATTCAAGCATTTTTACTGTCCTAAAAGGTGATGATAGACACAAAAAAAAAAAACATTATAAAATCAATACATTCATCGCTTCGCTCAGAATCGGTAATTTTTACACAAAATCGGTATTCAATAAAATTCAATTCCTATACGACTTCATAAAATTTTCAAAATATTTTGACTTAATTGGTGCGGTATACGGACATTCTTAATTTTTTTATTGCTGAGTAAAATTGCATGAACATTTAATACAAGGCTCGTAATATATTGTTACAATAGCAGTTGAAAAATATTAAAATTATATAGGCACACACTTTTTATAAGTATTTAAAGTTTGAATTTAGACAAAATGTATCGAATTTAAAAGTAAAATATGATTTTGTAGTTAAAAATTTATAAAATATTCAACTTTTATGGCTGAGGATTGAAAATTTAAAACAAGATACAATTACTTTATTCACAATAATATCATCAAATATACTTAGTAATATATCATACGGCAATATAGCATACGTTGACGGCTGACTGACCGTCTTCGGTAAGAATTGTTTTTCGTATATACAATGATATTATATCCTTGAATTCAAAATTTAAAACTATCCATTACAGTGACCCACTTGTAACCTAGTGTAAAGCAGAGCGACACCCACTTGCCCACCTTTTTTATACATTACTATCATACAATAATTTTAAAAAAATTAATAAAAATAGAAGATTTTTCATGGCTTTAAATAGCTTAATAGTCAATACGAGACAAAATATTTTGCATATGTTATCATGTATGGAATATGCAAATATAACATTTGGTGAAAATTCAAGTGTCTTATAAGGTTAGGTTTTTATTTTGAGTTACCGACAAACAAAAAAATATCAAAAATCAATTGATGAGAATTCGTTAATTAATGGGTGAATATCCAATGTCATCGTAAATATGTTAAATTCGAACGCTCTTAAAAATATAATTTTACTTTCCGGTAATTTTTATTTTGTTAAAGGCATATAAAGAACAAAGGTATAAGGTTTACAATTTCTGACGAGTTTTTTGATGGAGCAAAAAAATATTTATCGACAATAATTGAAAAAAAAAAATCGAATATTTCTCAGAGCTATAAATAGTTCAACAATAGAGTCAAAATATTTTTAATATTTGTTAATGATACCGGTATTTATGGTTTTAAGTTTTTGAGTTGTTCTAAAAAAAAAATGAGTGAAAAATTCCCATTTTTTTTTTGTTTTGCTTTTGAAGATGACTGCGAACCTATTATGATCCCTAAAGTACCAATTGGATTAATTTTCCTAACAGAAAAATGCTGAAATCAAAAATCTGTGCATTTATAGTTTATACCGCCTCAAGAGTTGATGATAGATAGAAAATTAAAACACACATGACACATCATTGTAAAAATCATTATGTTCTTTTCGTTCCGCCCAGCATCTAAAATAAAAAATCTTATCACAAAAAATGATCTGGATAATTTATCTCAGACAACCATTTTATTTAAATAGATATTAGATAATAGATAATAGATCATAGATAGATAAAAATATAGGCACTTGTACCATGACTATATAAATATTAATAAAGGATATAGAGGATAGATATTTCATAAACTGGACACGGCTTATCCTATAGGCTATAATCGTGTTGTAGAATATTATTATCAAATACATTAAAATGATAATACCGGAAGACGATTTTTGTTGTGGTCAATAATTACCAACTGTTATATAATATTTACTCGATGAATTACAAATTGTAAATCTTGTGGAAGGACTGATTTTTGACACTAGTAAGTAGTAAATTAACAATATCCAGTAGTTCGGGACCGGTTACTATCATAAGTATTCATAATTATATATACCTACCTACCTACCCCATAGAAATTAAAAATATTGTTCAAATGATTTTTACTGATTACATGTAAGTATGTAACTACTAAATTGGTACCTACGCACTATACACAGACTGCCTTGTAGTGCAATTGGGTTTTAGAAAACAAATAATATTTCGTTATATTGTGAAATTATGTCGATTAAATAAAATTATCATACAATATACACTTACTTTAAATAGCAAGTACTACTATCGACGAGTGCCTAATGCCAACTGAGGTCTGAACTCTGAGGAGTGCGGACTGCCGAGCGCCGATGATAGAATTTAAAAAATAGAAATTGCACTCGACAAGACTGATTTCGATTTACTAAAGAAAATCATTAATCTGTATAGGTAGTACTACTGCAATATTGTGATTTGTGGATCATGGTAGGCAACCTAGAACAGTCATGGCGTTAAATTTAAATTATTTTGTATCACACTCACGAACTTGTTTGATTTTTTATTGATTTTTTTTTTACACAACTGTTGAACTTTGCATCTGTACGGCGTACGCAGCCACTCAGGTATGCTATTATGATTTATGACATGTAGACACAACACTAAACAAATTAAAAACGTTAAAATGAGATCTCCAGTGTCCAGGAATAGATGAATAGTGCTTGTATGTCCATTTCAAATTCTTTCAATGCATTACTGAAACATTTTTGAAAGGACATAAGTAAATAAGTAATCAATAAGTAAAATATGATGTACATTGTACTTAATTATTAGTCCGTTTACAGTTGTATAATATGTAAACATTAAAATCGAAATAACTATATTATTATAGAACTAGTTATGAATTTGTTAGGTGCCTTAAATAGATGTCAGAGGGTGTCAGATTAAGTTTTAAACACTATGTTGCAGTGTTTGGCAAGTTCCTTAAAAAAGGAATTTGTTCTGTTCCTTGTTCCTTTGGAAAATGAACAAGTTCCTTTTTTAATTCCAAATAAAATAAAAATTCTTATTTAATTATTAATATTTTTTTTTTCATATGCATACTTCTTTAATTTTTAATTATAATTTATTAATACAAGTACCTAGGTAACAATCAATAACGATCACTAATTAGCTATATACATTTTACACATTAAGAAAAATATATCTAAATTTCAATTATTTTCATACTTATCTGTGTAAATTATTTTTATTTACAATTTTGTAATTTTTCCATGAAAAAAAGCACTAGTTCATTTTCTTGTTCTTTTTTATAAAAAGCAATACGTTTATCGTACCGTTCTTTAAAAAGGAATTTGTTCCTACGTTACGTTGTAACAACTAACAAGTGTTCTCGCTCTCTGACCCACGTGCAATATAGACAAGACACATCTACACAGAATCGTTTTTTTATATTTCTGGGTAATCTTAAGAGTAAAATTACCTATTACAAAAACAAAAGAAAAACATTTTTGAGGGCAAGACTTGTCAATTTGTCTAAGTATTTAAATTTACAATATTTTTTTTATTTTGAAAGTCAATACAAAGTCAAATAATAATAAAATATGAAACCGATCTGTATCTGTCAATTTCATACCCTCAATAATACTATCCTCTATAATTTTTGTAAAGGATAATTTTACTCTAAGGTTACTAAAAACCATAAAACAATTTTAGGTGAAAGTGTTTTATCTATGTTTCACGTGGGTCTAAGAGAGAAAACAAATATTGAGCTGATATTCTCTTAAAATGAATTCCTCATTCTGGATTTGATAATACTTGTTGATTTTTTAAAACAATGACCATACAAAATAATATTACTGATTGTCTCGAACAGCTAAAAATTAAAATTCTCAAGTGCTTAAATTATAGAATAAACCCAATTGGTTTTAAAAATAAATTGGTATTTTATTTCATCTGTTAAATCAAAATATATGTTGTACACTCCTAATGTCATTGTCTATGGGAAATTAGTATTTAACGTAACATTATTTGATTTTTCAATTATTTTATCAATAGTAAGTAAGATATAAGTTAGTATTATTTTTATTTCATAAATTAATTTAATAACATAATAAAATAGCATAATATATTAATTATATTTTATATTTTTGAATTTGTATGTTTAATATTTATCAATTATACATTTTATATTCATATAATCCTAGTATATTTATATATCTGCTGTATACTTACTACATATAGGCACTGTCAATTTATTTCTGTAAGTAAAGATTATTGTTATTTATTGTCCAGGAAACATCACAAGAGGACAATTCCCATATTACTTTCCAATTTTTTTTTTTTATCATTTAATTAAATAATTTATAATACAATAATATTAAATAAGACAGCCTTTCAGGAAACCAAATATTTAAGAAGAAGTTTAAATAAAACAGTATACCAAAAGGACAACAAATAAATAATATCAGTAGGTACCTACCTATATTTTTATGATGATTTAAATAATTATTTCGATATTAATAATATTTGTTATAATAAAAACAAGCATGTATTAATCACATTGAATTGAACAATTTACATAAATTGACAAAAGTTAACAATCATTAAAATTAAACCATATGTTCAAACATATTATTTAAATTATTGTATTAGTATAAAAATAATATATTCAATTTATCACATTCTATCACATATATGTTTGATGCCTTTAAAAGTGTTTTGGTAACAATGTAAATTTAAATATCATGATTGTGATTTTAATATTAAATACTTAGAATATTTAAAAACTAAGAATAATAAACAATATAACTATTATTTGAAGTAAGAAAGATTAAGTAATATAGTTTGACAAGACATAAAGTTGGATGGAAAATTATAATAAACATAACAGAATATGGACTGATCAAACATGAATGAAATTTGATAAATTAGATGTGTATGTAAAAAAGTGTCTGCTTTTAAGCAGATTCTTGCAGAATACGGTAGTTATACCCGGATCCTCGTTCTAAAGTTGAGCTACAAATAGGCTTCTTTACAGTTACAGTGTTGTTATCATCAGACGGCAGTCCGTATCCACCACCACCAGGAGTCAATAACAAAAATGTGTCCTGAAATTAATGAATATAAAATAAGAGAATATATTGTATAACATACTAAATTTATCATTTGTATAAGTTATCAAAAACCTTACGCCGGGATTAATGTTGACTGCAGTTTTAGCACCTAGTCTAATTTTTCTGCCATCACATTTTATTAATAGATTTTCACCTTTTAGCCCATTCTCACCTCCTGTAAAAGATTTTATTTTATCTCAACAAATATTTCATAGTTACAAATAATATTTATCTTCTAGAAAAATAATATATTGTTATGATGTGTAGCAAAAATATTAAAGTGTATATTTATACCTTTGATTCCATTAGGAGCAAAAGATCGCCTTTCAGTCAGTATTGACAAAGTCACTAGAGATCTAAATTGTAATTCTCTCACAACTCCATCGCCACCACAATATTTGCCGTTACCCCCAGAGTTTGTACGTAATGTAAATGTAGTTAAAAAAACAGGATAACGTTTTTCTAATATTTCAGGATCTGTTATGCGAGTATTTGTCATATGAGTATGAACTCCACTACGGCCATTCCATGTAGGACCCTAATAATTAATATTTAATAACATTTCATTAAGATATGATATTCAGAAAATCACACTTTAGTTTTGTGACTTACAGCTCCTGCACCACCAGCCACAGTTTCATAGTAACCCCAATCATCTTGGCCAAATGTTATGTTGTTCATACAACCTTGACTATCTGCAGCGGCACCAAATGCTTTTAACACAACATCCACAACACGTTGTGAAGTCAATACATTACCACCAACAACAGCAGCATTGTCTGATGGATCAAGTATAGTACCAGAAGGAATAATTACTTTGATCGGTTTTAGGCAACCCTTATAAACAACAGGAAATAAATGTAACTGAGTTCTTTAAACTAGTAAAATTTAAAAATTACTTGGTTTAATGGTATATCATAACCAATCATACTTCTCAAACAATAAATTAAAGCTGATAATGTAATAGCTTTTGGAGCATTACAATTGCCCCAAACTTCATAACTAGTTCCACTATAAAAAATAATTAAATTAAAGAATATTGAAGTTTAAGTCAAAAGTGAAATACTAAAATTACCTAAAATCAAATATAGCTTCTCCATTTTGTACATTTATTTGAACCGATAGTTTTATGATGGATCCATCATCCAAATAATCAACAGACTCCAATGTTTTCAACCCATAAGCTAATAAATTAGCATTACCAATGTTTTTCAACATGTCTCGAACTGCAATTTCTGCATTCTTTTGTATATGGTCCATGTATGCTTGAACAACATCTAATCCATAAGAATTTATAAGTTCTGTGACCAAATAAATACCCTAAGTAAAAAATACTAATGTACATAAAACTATTTAATTAAAAAAATATATAAATATTAAAATACTTTCTGATTTGCTGCAATCTGTGCTTTTAAATCTGATAAATTATCTTTGAGGTTTCTAGTGCCAGAAGATCCAGGCTCCTTAGCAGGAGCCATAAGAGCATTGGTAACTTCTTCCTCACAAAAACGTCCACTACGAACTAAGAAGAAACTTTTAAACTGGGCTCCTTCTTCTGACAATGATTTAGAATGTGGAGGCATTGATCCTGGTGTTATACCCCCAATGTCTGCATGGTGTCCCCGACTTGCAGCATAAAAGACAGGTTTTAACTGACCACTACAGAATAAAAATAAAAACTGTAAACAACTTAATAAAATACTTAAATCTATGTACACACGGATAAAATACAGGAGTTATCACAGTCAGATCTGGCAAATGAGAACCACCTGCTTTTGGATGATTGCTTAGAATCACATCACCTTCTTTGATCTCATTGCCAACAGATTTAATCTAATAACATTTTTAATTGTATATTATATTACTAAATTTAATTTAATAGTTAATAAATAGATAAATAAAAATTTACTTGATACTGAACAGCTTCCTGCATGGCACCTAGATGCACAGGGATATGAGGTGCATTCGATACTAATCCACCATCTGGACCAAATAATGCACATGAAAAATCTAAACGCTCTTTGATGTTGGTTGATATTGACGTTCTCTGAAGTATTCTAAAGTATTAAAAAAGTTATGAATACTGATAATCAGAAAACGGGTTTATATGTAAATTTATATATTTTTTAGAATAGGCTATTTGAGATCTGATAAGAAATGTCCCCGATTTAGATCATTCTTATTAAAATAACATTGTGTTGACATATTTAACATATTCTAACATTTTTACTTCATTTTGCATATTTTGGTTATTTTTATATTTTTCTAGTTACATAAATGTGTCAAATTATATTTTTGAATTGAAGTGTATAATAAAAAAGAAAATTGGAGTTCAATTTATACCGATAAAATTAAAATTGGTCATTATCATTCAGAAATAATAATTTGTCAATTTACCCATACGAATGTAGTTAGAGTGTTTGACCAAAACTGATGAGTCAGTGTTGTGGGTCGTATATTTTTTCATTTAAAGTGGTGTCAGGTTTTGTATCTAGTGTTTTTTGATATAATTTTTATTCATAATTTTAAAATACCCAAAGTAACACCAATTACTAATTAGGAGTTGTTTACAGACTTATTTTTTGGAACATAAATATATTTTAAAGCCAATGATTCAATTTTGTATTGCAATGTTCGTGAAATCCCAGTTAGCTTCTACAAAGTTTTTGGTAGACCAACATGCATTACGTGATAAACGATTTAAAAAATAAACTGTTTTCTAAAATATATAATAAAATAAAATGTTTTAAATTTAATGATGTAAAATTTTGTGTGCATATTTTGTTGAATATAGTATTTTTAGAAACATATTTTGAGGATTTTTTGGTGCTTATAAATTTGTTCTTTAATTATAGTAGTAAGGATTACTTAAAGATTACTATTACTATTACTATTACTAAATAAAAAAAAAAAAATGTTTACCTTCCCATTTGTTCAGCAATACTCATGAATCTATGAGAAAAAATACTTAACTGGATTGGTTCAAGTTCAACCCCAATTTTAGTAAGCGCATCACAGTTAACTTCAATTTCTAAAAATTGTATCAAAATAAAAAAAACAAATCAAAACAAAGATGCAATTAAATTGAATAGTTTAAACTCACCAATATCGCCAGATTTACTTATTATAGCTTTGCACTTAGGTTCCACTAATATTGTACTCAATTTGTCCATCAACACTGCTGGACCATTAATAATATGCCCCTTACGCAACTTGTTAAATAAGTAAATGTTACAATCTACATAACCCAAGTCTTCAAAATATACTTGTTTAACCTAAAATGTAAAATTAGTTATAAGAGAATTTAAAATTGTATATTTAACATAATTTAAAATGTTAAAAACACTTACTGATTCAATTTGTAGAGGTTCATTAGTTTCGTCTTCTTCATTGTCAATATTTAACAATGTTTTACCAATACCTCTTACACGGATATCATCAACGTATATTTTACGCCCAGATAGAACGAATCCAAATTCTTTTTGGTATCTATAACAAATTTCAAATTTGAATAATTATAATGATAAATTAATTAAAATATTATAAATATTACACAACAGTATAAAAACCTTGTAAGAAATCCACTTAAGAAATCTCCATGAATTGTGCTAGAATTAACTGAACTATCATGATTTGCTGAACACATAAGAGCACAATCTGTACCTTCATATCTTAAATGTAGAAATGGCTCAGTGTGAAGTTGATTATCTGAGAATCCTTGTTTTTTTAGTTCATCAATACATTTTGAACTCATTACAGTGATTCGTTCATTTAAATATTCAAAGTTTTCTAATAAAAAAATTATTGTAAAATGCTACATTATTTTAAATAATATATTCCGATGTAATGTATCCTATAGACATGCCGTATACTGATTTTTTTACCATTGTCATATGTCAATGCACAAGGCTCTTGAACCTCATGAACAACATCAGCACATGCCATACCATAGGCTGACAGAATGCCAGCATATTTATGAATAACCACACGACCAATTCCTAGGGAACGTGCAATAGCACAAGAATGTTGTCCACCAGCTCCTCCAAAACAGGCCAGTGTATGCTGTCTGGTGTCATATCCTCTTGCCTGTGAATAAGTATTAAATATAAAATCAATAAATAATAATAACATTATTAAATTGAAATTCACCTGAGTTAGAGCTCTAATTGGACGACACATTGATTCATTTGCAACTCTTATGAATCCCATTGCAACTTCTTCAAGGGTCATTAGATTCGAACTTTCAGATTGAAGTCTTAAAAAGTTGTTAACCTGTATTCAGATATTACACTATATGTATAAATCAATTTTCTAACTTATTTTAATTAATAGTTTTATATTATACTTCATTAGTAAGGGCTTCAAATTCTTGTAAAGATGCTTCTTTGTCTAATGGCATGTCTTCAGTCTTGCCAAATATTGATGGAAAATATTCAGGTAATAGTCTACCAAGAACCAGATTAGCATCAGTAACAGTTAATGGACCTCCTTTTCTATAGCATGTTGGTCCTGGATGAGCTCCTGCACTTTCAGGTCCGACGACAAATAATCCTGATCTAAAAAATAATCTGCTACCGCCGCCAGCTGCAACAGTATTTATATCCAACTAAACAAAAAAAAAAAAAAACATTCTAAAAAAAATAGCTTAGATGAAAATTAACTTTGGGTATGGATAATATTTATTTTATACTTGAGGGGCTTGAATCGTGACACCAGCAGTTATTGATTCAAAAACATGTTCAAATGCTCCATCAAAGCGACTAACGTCAGTCGATGTACCACCCATGTCAAAGCCTATAACAGGCTTATAAGGAGTAGTTGCTGTGTATCCAACCACACCACCCGCTGGACCAGACAAAATAGCTCTTGAACCATTGAAACTAAACATTTTTTATTTATAATATGCAAAATATGATACTTTAAAAATGATGTTTTGTACCTGTTCATTGGCGTTAGTCCACCATCACTTTGCATGAATAATATATTAATATCTTTTAAATTATTTTTAAATCCTGAAGCAAATCCCTAAATAGAATGTTATTATAATTGTATTCATTTGTATACATAAAAAATATCAATATTAAAAATTTACTTTAACATATTTTTTTATATGTGGAGTTAAATAAGCATCTGCGCAAGCTGTATACCCTCGTGGTACAATTTTTACCATAGGCATAACTTCATGGGACAAAGATACATGTTCAAAGCCAACTTCTTTAGCTATTCTTCCTACAGTACGCTCATGTTCATTATAACTATATATAAATATAAGAAATATTTAAAAAAATAATTTTAAGTATTATTATTTTACTTTAAAATAATTTTTTGTTTATATATTATATGAACTCAAAAATACAAGAAATAATGACCTACTATTTTTACTACAGAAACAAAAAATAGGTCAATATTATAACGTATCAAACATATTAATTTTATTTACGTGTAAGAATGCATTAGAGCTACAGCAATACTATTAATTCCTTTAGATCTTAATAAAATTAAGTCATTTTTTAGTGCAGTTTCATCAATTTCTTTTAAAATTAGTATATCTTCACCAGTGACACCTTGGACAATTGGCTTATCACTCCAAATTGGAGTTAGCTCATCACATTTTTCACACTTTAAATTAATTACTCTACAATCTATTTCCATAACTTCTTCATAAAGAACATCTGGTGTTACAATTTCCTAAAAAATTAAAAAACATTATTTAATTATATTTAAGTACTAGAAATAATAATTCTAATGTCCTTACTAAATCAAATATTTTTGGACGAGCTTGATTTCCAATGTGCAATAAGTCTTTGAAACCACGAGTTATTAACAGAGCCATACGTTCGCCTTTCCGTTCTAGAAGAGCATTAGTTGCAACAGTTGTACCCATTCGAATCCATTCTATATAACTGCTATCAATCGGCTCACTTTGAGGCATGATTTTTCCAGTTTCCTAGAAAATTAAGTACATTTCTTTAAGATACAATTTTTTTGTGTTATCAAAGATTTTTACTATTTCTAGTATTCTCCTTATGCCCTCACGTGGAGCATCTGAATAATTAGTTGGATCAACCGACAAAAGTTTCATAACATGAACTTTTCCATCCGGACATTTAGCATAGATGTCTGTAAAAGTACCGCCTCGATCAATTGAAAATTTAAATTTACCTCCCATGATACTTGTATTGAAATTACCTAAAACAAAATTGAAATATATTATAAACTAGGTAAGTATGTCATGAATTGAGCAAAAATCTGATAGCACTTTTTTAATAAATGATTGTGAAAAATAATTAAAGACATAAACATTGAATATTCAATATATTGAAACATTGAAAATAATACTAACTTAAATATTATTAAGATGAAATAGAAGATATAATTTGAAAAAATAGATGAACAAATAAAAAGTCATTACATATTATTATTTAAAATGTATCAATAAAAACAGATCTTCAAATGCTTATATTAAAAATAAATCTGTGCAAATATGTCTTTAATATTTAAAAATAGGAATAATAATAACTTATGAGGAACTTTGTATTAGATTTTCAAGCTTTTTGAAAAAGTAAAATTTTTTCGTTAAAATTATACTTATTACAGAAAATGGTAGTATAAATATTTGATACAAAATTCAAGCATCTATGGTTATTTGTTTTTGTGTTAGGTACACGGAAAAAACAAAATCTATTTTGTCAAAACTGATTTTACATATTTTCTGAATATTTTAATAATTTGAAAAGTACCTACTGGGAATGTTTTATTTTTTACCCTTACACCCTTTAAGTACCAACTAAATTACATTTTTTAACAAAAACCACTATCAAAGTCGACAATTAAAGTAAAAATGTTTCTCTAAAAGATGATGACTGATGACAGACAAAAAAACATATAACATATATTAATACTAGTAAACATAAGATTAGTAAAAGGGTGTGGCCAAAACTCAAATTAATATTCAAAATTAATTTTTGTTTAATTACTAGATAAAACTTACTGATAGTTGAATGGAAACCAAGAAATAATGACAATTATGGTTTGTATTAAATATAAAAAAAACGTTGCGAATTTTAGGAAAATTAATCGAATAGTAATGAATAATTTATTAAGTTAAAATAATAGTAAACATGAAATGTTGGAAGTACTAGATTATTAGTATAAACGAGGTTGTGTAAGTCGATGAAAATAAGTGAATAACACTCAATAACTATATAAGAATCTATATATTATAGAAAGTACTTAGTACCTACACATATTAAATGAAAACAGATTGTTCAGTTAAATGTTTTTCGTTTAATCTATGATACCTACTTACTAATTTCTTGTACTTTAAACTTTGCAGTTTGTAGTCTTTTAGTCTTATCTTCGCGGGTCATACTATCTTTAATCGTGGTCATGAGCACGGTCTTAGAAGATAAGATCTTTTTGAGTGTGTTTTGATCAGTGTTGTTACGTTTTACAAAATTAATTAACGTACAATAGAAGATAAAATTCTTGTATGAAACATACATATTATTAATATAATTATTTTTTTAATTTTAGCCATAAATCAGTGTTACAGAATGATGTATTATGTATAGTACTAAACCATTGTTCTGTAGGTACTAGCACAGATTTTTTTATAATATAAACCACGAACTAAAGTAGTTACTATACAGTATACATGTAGTATATTATATATAAATTATAAAGATTAAAGCACAGATTAAATCAAAAATCTGTGGTTAAAGATTATAGATTATATAATCTGTGATAATATATTCAGTTATTATAAACATTACTGATCACTACGACATATTCGGATATGCTACATTGCAATTTGTTACGACCTATTTTGAAAACATTCATTCAGATGAGTCAAACCCATAGATTTATACAACAACTAGATAGCCGTCTCCTTCTTGTCATCGAAATCAGCCGCCATCACAGATATAGATAATAAAAAGTATAATATAATAGTTAATTATCTATATCTGTGGCTGTCATTTACAAAGCAGAAAATGTTTACAAAATAATATTACCACATTATATATGCATATAAATAAATGTAATACAAATGTAAACGTTGCCTGCTTTATACATGGCGACCGACTTCAACATTTCTCACAACTGTAGTATAAAGACGGCTACCTATCAAACCTTAGGTTTATCAGTATTCAGTGTAGTTTCTGGTTTCTCTGAATAACCAATGAGATGCTTTACCTAAAAAAGTAATTTAGTTTATCAAAAACTTGCTATTGTTGTTTCATTCAACTAATGTATCACAGTATTATTAAAAAAAAAATAGAATTCCAACAGTTTATTTTAATAAAATTAATGTACACAATAATATCCTGATAAGTTCTGCAAAAATCAAAAGAAATAACTTTTGAGAAATGCTTGTAATGTATTCACATAATATGTAATAAATAACACAATTTTGTGTATCTGACCATCAAAAATATTGTCTATTTCTACCATTACCATAGCTTATAAATGTCCAATATATTTTTTAATGATTTAAGCTTATCAGCTGTTTGATCTGTTGTTGGACGGATTTAAAATTGTTGATTGATATTTTTAGTATATTAACAACCAAAATCTAACAATTCCCGGTTTAATTAAAATAAAGAATGCATAATACTACATAATTTATATAATATATATGTAACGAAAATATTTATTTTAGATATTTTTTTTTAAATTTTTAAATTTTTACTGAAAACTTATACTAGCATTAAAGTTTGTTGAAACTAATAATATTTTATTTTATTATTTTACTAATTTACACAAAAAAAAAAAATTATAATATAGCATAACAAATCACAATCATTAATAAGAAATTATTACAATTAAAATTAATAACACTATAACAATTATTAACAGGTAACAATATATTTATATAAGAGTTTAAGATGGTCCATAGTCAAAGGTACTGATAATAGTTTATAAATATAACAGAATTTAATATACAAAATAAAAGTGCTATTATAAAAGATACGTACATAAAACAAAGTGCATCTGGAACTGAATTAATAGTTAAAAGTTAGATCCGTGTTGGCAGCACACATCTTCTTATTAATTGGCCGGTTACGGAAGTAGTTTGTTGCTACTTACTATCAAACTAAAAATGCAGTTGTTATTTGTAATTATAGTCGGTCTTGATTAAATTTAGAAGACAAAACATATTTAAATTTGCTCCAATAAATATTTTGATAGTTCAATAGCTAACCTGATACTCGTAAACCATCCACTGTTGATTTGGTTAGAAATTCTTCTTTTTAAATATTTTGTTTATTAAGTTAGTCTTCCCAATTGTCAAGCCATATAATATGATCTTCTAAAATCTGATTAAAATAAAATAAATGTACAATAAAAACATAACATTGAGGGCTATTTTTTATATTATTTATGTTTTATCAAGAAAACCTCAGTTTTTGCTATTTGTTTTAATCTGAAGGGTAAGCACCTTGGGGTAATCAGTGTACCGAGAGCTGGTAATCATTATTCATAGGTTATCTTTAAGGAAAACATTTATACATTCAACATTCATACTGAAGTAAAAATACATAATTGTTCAATAATAAATAAAAATGCATATTTATTTCCAAGGTAAATTCATTTGTATTTCCTATATTATGTTCTATACTTTTATAGAGTATAGGATAACCGGAAAAAAAAGATAAATTAAATAACAAAATATATTAAGCTTAATAACTTAGTAACCTTCACCTCGTTATGGTTTGGCCTATGTGTTGTATGAGGTTTGTCAATTTAATTATTTTTGATTTTTCAAAATCGGTGTAAATGGTAAATATTTCATGGATATGTTTTAGAACGTACACGAAACCAAGTAATTTGGGGTTATTTTTATTAGAATTTCCCTGATTTCCTTCATTGTACATAAAATAAGTGATGACACTATGAAAAAGAAGACAAATCCTCTCTCTGGAGATAGATGTGTGACTGAAAAGTTTTTATTCATCAGTTCTAAGAGAATGTCAAAGCCCACTGTTTGTTTTCTCTCTGGCCCACGCACAACATAGACAACGTATTTACACATAATCATTTTTTTTGTAATGTTTTGTTCTGTGTTTTTAAGTAAGGCAAAATCACCCATTACAAAAATTATAGAGAATAATATATTTGAGGGTATGACCTATCGGGTTGTCTCATTATTTAAATTTAGAAATTTTTTTTATTTTGAAAGTCAAATAATAATAAAATATAAAACTGATAATATGTTAAATCCTTAAAAATATTACCCTCTATAATTTTTGTAATAGATGATTTTACTCTAAGATTACTAAAAAATCATAAAGAAATGATTTTAGGTGAAAGCGTTTTATCTATGCTGTGTGTGGGTTTGAGAGAAAAAACAAATATTTTGGTTATATCCTCTTAAGGAAATTTCCCTCAGTAAAATGCCAAAAAATGTCATACATCAATCAAAAATAACATAGTATTTTGAAATCTATTGATTTATGTCTTACACAGTTACACCTAGATATGTATAATGTACATAGTAATTTTTTTTTTTTTTTTTAATTTACATATTGTAGTAACTACTTTTATTATATTATAACCCTTGTTTAAAATTTATTTTTTGTTTTCCCTGACACTTGAAATGTTCTGAACAACCAATTATTTTCCCGCCAGAAAAGTTACTGGAATTGAAGATAAGTTGAATGAAGTTTTTAATAAAAATAAAAAATACCAATTGTAAAATCAATATAATTACTACATACATTACTTTTGAATAATTTTGCTACATATTATTATAGTATTAAAAATATAATTAACAAAACTTAATATAATTAATTTGATTAAATAAATAAGTTGGCTTTTTTCCTAGATTTTTTCTATAACAGCTTAAAATAATACTAAAATGGGTGAATGGTAACGCAAGTTTACTATAAAATATCAAGGAATTTAATTGATAAGAAATAATAAAATTTTCACAAAAATCTACATCACTAATCACAGGTAATCATTGAAATCAGTAATCTAGTGTACACAATTTCTGTCAGGTTTTTACCCACAGTTTTTATGCTTTTTATGGGGTGTTTTCGATTAAAAGCTTCAATTTATTTGTAAAAAAAAATCCATAAATAATTATGTTTTATAACTATTTTGTAAGCTCTTTATTTTAACATACTCTATAAAATTCAACTACCCATTGAGTTGGTAAAAATCTAATTATAACACAAGTTTGTTGAAAATAACATTGATTAAACTGTACAATTAAAATCTATAAAACATAATATTCACTTGTGTGGCCAATTTAAATTTCATCATACTAAAATTATCATTAAATATATGTCTATATATGATTTTAGGGTATCCTTTAATTGGTGCATTAGAACTATTATTCAAATTATTGTTAAAGACTTCAATGAGTTCAACGTAATTATTTCATCTAATGTAGGGATTTTCTGATGATTCCTATATATTATACTAGCTGATCCCGTGCACTTCGTTGCACGTTAAATGTATCAACTCTGTATGACTCAAACTTTGTTCAATTCGTTATTTAATATTCGGTGTATGGTGTTCAAAATTTATCTTAACTTTTCCGTTGCCCAGAATAAAAATTCTGATTCGCAGCAGTACATTATATCAGGTAGGCAATCTACCTGTGGTAGATCGCGGACCCCGCCGTGCTGTTAGTACGTAAGTGTATGATTTAACTCTAAAGTATCAAAGTTATACCAAGTTTGTTGGTTTTACTTAATTCTACCTACGATGGATTAATATAATCAATTTACCTATACAAAATCCTATCCTAATCTAACCGTACCGATGAATAAAAAAAAACAAATTAACCCTTTGTAAATTAACTTATCTTCTTCCCAGAGGTCTAATCTACCCAAGAACATTAATTTATATATATATCTAACTATATAAATACAGAGACTATAACTATACAGACTAAACTCTAGAACTACTTATCAGATCTTCTTGTATATTATATTATATGTATGTATATTGACAAAAAATAATAATACAAATCAACAAACATGACCGATTAACCAATAGCAACCTAAAATTTTCTTTCATATAAGCCTTCTTCGTGAAATACTCTTTCGTTTAAAAAAAAAAAATCAAAAAGATCTGATAAGTAGTTCCAGAGTTTAGCCTGTACAGAGATTTTCATTTCACGTTTTTATAGTTTGATATTATATCATAATTTATATTTAAAAAGTAAAGCAAATAGTTTTTTTTTTTTATTATCATTAAAAACCCATGGCAACCATTTATAAACAAAAATTGTCATCTGAAATCTCAAAATTCCCGTCTTAGCACCTCCCGGGATTAATCCTTTCCCTTTTAAAATTAGCCTATCTTTTAAGTTCGGCCAAATTACACACATAGTAAAAATTTCATCATGATCGATCCAGTAGTTTCGGAGATTATCGCGAACATACATCGTGACACGAAATTTTTATATATACAGATGAGAATATTAGGCTTTTAATCAAATTATTTTTATAATTGCATAAAATTATAACATATTTACTCTCAATCTTTTTTTTTATATTATATTATAATTTATTCCAGGCATTCTTGATAAGATGGGGTGCATCAGAGAATAAATAATATATATTTTACCATCCAAAAGAGGTTCAAATTTGTTTTTTAAAGTATCTCTTTCACCACTTACACTAAGTTTTCACCATAATTGGCTATTACAAGTTGCTCCGTCTGACACTAATCCATCCACCTAAGCACCAGCATTTTCAAGAAGATTTTAAGACTAATTGAGCTGTACCTATTATTAAAATGGTTATATTTAATATTTACCAAGTATTTTAAGAAACATCAATAACTTACAATTCAAACTGAAACAGTTTCTTTGACTAACAGTTTTTGAGGATTATTTAAATTTTCTGAATCTGAGATTTGTTTTGTTCAGTCATTTGATATTTTCTTTGTTTTTCTTGTAGCTCTTTCAATTCGAAATTGATCTTAGTAATCGTAGTCCGTAACCTGCAAATTATGAATCAATACCAACAAATTAGATTTCTTATAATTTAATGAAACCTAAAATTGTACATCCTAATTATGCATTTAAACACTTATACCGATGCGTAGCAAATAAAATAATAAAAATATTGAGTTTTATATGTTACCTTGAATTGGATCTTTTCAAATTTTTTACTATACTACATTTTGTTGGCGTAAGAGTACACCCAATGTGTGTAGATTGTTTTACTTGCTTTGACGATTTTCTAAAATATTTAATCAAGAAGTTGCAGGCTGAACATTTTTTTGTTTTTGTGTCTATTAAAATTGGACATTTTTGGTGACGCCACAATTGATTATTTTCCAAGGTTGCAGTTTTTACCCGAACTCCTAAATATCATATTGTAATCATCAAAGTATCTAGGAATTTCTGATTGCATTTTATTGGTTATATGAACAGGAATAATATTTACCTGGAAAATCTATTGATCTTGGACCACCTCCACAAATTTTTTTTAAATCAAGAACTTTAATTAATTGCGACAGACTTGTTAAGCTAATTGGATATTTTAATGTGCTGCTTATTTTTTCAGTTTGAATAGTAAATTGGTAAACATAAACAAATATTTCCAACGTACTTTTAAAAACTATTTGTTTTTCTATTTTCATTTTATCATCATTGAATTTTGGTTTATAAAAAACAATTTCATCATTACTAAAATGTGATGTCCATCCTTCTGGTAATACAGCTCTTTTAAAATTTACTGTTAGGTCATTAAATGTCAATATCTCAACAATATTTTCCTAAAGAAATTAAGTTTAAAAATAAAAATTACTATTATAATAATATTATCTAATAGTAAAATAATTAAATTAAAAACAGTATTTCAAATGATTTTAAATGTTTATTCGGAGGCTCATCATTTAACTTATATGGTTCGATATCTTCACTTATAACTTCATTAGCCTTTAATTATACAGTTAAATAATGATTATTATCATTGTTTATAAAAAGTAGGTAGTATAAAACATGAACTTGGGAATATTATACTAGTATTCTTTACTAATTTATTATATTATTGTATAGTATATACCAGGCATGCCCTGGAAGTATTCTAACCAGCCCGTGAATATTTTATAAAATTATAAATTTGTATATGTAGGTAGCGTAAATAAAAATAAAAATTATAATTTAAAAAAAAAATGTAATTTTAATAAGTTTTTAAGAATTATAAAATATCTTACAATTGTGTAGTTTCTAATGACAAACACAAATTGTTAACTAGCGACTTGCGTGGAAATATTGAACAAAGATAATATTATATTTATTGTATTTATCAGAATAAACGAAAAAACTGAGAAGTATTTTCTGCCCACAGTATAAGTATGAACTTTGAATGTGGTCCACAAGTTGAAAAAAGTTGGGCTTGCCTGGAATATACTATTAACTCCGGCATGAACTGGTAGTAAAGTTAATGGTTTATACTATAGATTAATATAATAAATTAGTAAAGTATACTAGTATAATATACAACAGGAGCAGCCAAATTATCGATCGCTTAAGAATAACAAGCTCTACCAAAATAACTTTGGCTACTTCTTTTACAGTATAGGTAGTATCTACCTATATTAGATAATAATACATAAAAACAACCAATTAGTACAATTGGTACTTACAGACATATGTTCTCTGATATTTTCTATGAATATCTTTCTTATTTTAGGTTTATTGACTTGATGACTAACTGAACAATTGGCATAATTGTGATCAGAATTCAAATTATTGACAGAAGGTACAAATTCATTACTTGTTTTATCAACAGGAGAAAAAATGGAAGGAACACTTCCCTTTTTCAAACCAATTTTGATTCTGTTTCCCACTTCCTATAACATAAAATAATTAAATAATTATATATAAACAAAATTAAATAAATATAGGTAGATAGATAGTAATGTAATACTTACATTGGCGACATCGTCAGGAATTGAATATGTATTTATTATATCGTCAGGTTGAAAATGTTCGGCACATACACGTTTTACAACTGTTTTCTCTTGGTTAGCATTACTCACTGCTAAGTTCCAAGCTAAATAATTAGCTTTAGGTGCATTAAAAAAAGAAACTTAGGGTTTCTTTTTACACTAGTGCATCCTTTTACACAACACTTACGCGTTTTCATTATTCAAATTTATTTTATTAATTATTAATTGAAAATTATTTTAATAATAAATACACTTTATGAGGCTGTAACTTTTGTGAGTACGGTTATAAGAATTGCAATATATCTTTATATTATATTCTTAGACAGTGGTCCGAGGATATATTACAGATTAACTGAACAAATAGATATTAAAATAAAATATGCAAATTCATTCTGTGGATAAAATATAAATCTAAATAATCTAATATAAGACTAATATAAATCTAAGTCCGTATCACGACTACATTTATTTAGTATGGTCCGAATCACCGCGCGTGGTTTGAGCTCATAGATAATAAAGATCTTTATTATCTATGTTTGAACTCCGTAGTCCGTGATAAATGATAATAGATAAAATATTATTATCATATTTTAAAATTCGATGCCAAATAAAACCAGTTGTTCTCATATTATTTTAATTTGTATTAAAAAATATCTATAGTTGCCGGTTTGGCGATGATGAAAACTGGAAAAATTTGCGGTCCGTCCTCCCGCCACATAGGCGCAACTAGACCTCTAAAACGTGGGGTGCTTATAAAAGTTAATATTTTAAAAACATAAAATGTTTGGTGTTTCAATATAATAATCATGGTTAGACGTATCAAAACAAGGGGTGATAAATTACATCTAAAGTGCTAAAGACCGTTTTGCACCCCCTTAGCTGCACCAATGCCCCGCCATCCACTACCATTTCAAATATCAATACCAGTCCATTATATCCACACTTTATAGATATATTAAAGTACATCATGGTTTAAAGATATACCTAGGTCCTAGGGTATAATATGTTATATTATGTATATCTTAAACCGTGAAGTAAATATTATTTTTATATATCTATTATATAATCTATTCTAGTCCGTGATTCTGCTAAACCTTGTATCTCTTATTACAATGATATTTAAAATTGATAACATTTCTGTCTTGAGAAGACAGATTAACACTGGGAGCGCTGTCGACGCCTAACGTACTGATGGTTAGACGGGTTCCCCCCTACGGCCCTACACGAGTCGGGAGATTGTATGTATTTTCCCGACATTTCGCGTTTATTTTCTTTTAATATTGAAGTGTATTTGATAATATTAGTAGAAATTGTACTTACCAACGTATACAGTTAGCTATAAAAGCGTACAAGGTTTCGATACCAAAATTCATTTATTATAAAAACTAAAAAGTATAATAACCAATATAAAACTATATCTATTCACCCCGAATTGTAGTGCGTTTTGTTAATCTGTTTCCCCAATAGTTGAAAAAGCCCATATTATTATTATAGTTAACAATCTGCATTCGAGTGAGGAAGCGCGGAACAATTCTTGTTTAGCGACCTAACGATTTTTAATTTTTTTTTTTTTCAAAATGTGTATTTAAAATGTGTTTGCACGCGGCAAGCCTCTAATAAAGACAAAACGGACCATGGATTAGGTCGCTGATTATTAGCTCCAAAAATCGGATCTCTAGGTACGAACATTGAAATAGATGTTTACTTTTCCGTTTCAGGCTCCAGCAATACTTGTGTATTTTATATTATACATTTCTGCTATCATTAACGATAAATCACAGACTACATTTTGGATTCGAAGACGTCATTTTCATCAGGTCTGGAACTAATCAATTTATAAACTTGAGAAAAAAACACCATTCTTAACGAAATTTCTGAGCATATAATGATGAATATTTTTTATCTTAAGTGCGGGAACGTACACTATTTCAAGGATCATACTCAAAATCACTCGTTCCACAGAGATGAAAAATGAATTAGGTATCTAAAACAAAAAATAATAAACGTATATCTTAAGTGTCTCACTGACGAATGGTTATTATATCTTTGTTTTAGATTTTTATAAATTATAATAACGGCAGGAAGTAACATGGCCTCATCGGTTGTATTTCATTGTCAAACGATGTTAATGTTTATAATAATCCTAAAAATCTGATAATATGTCAAACAGGAATATATTATATTATTGAACGGGAAAATCGAAAATGTATGAAATAAATACTTAAATTATGTTTACACATAGATTTATGTAAGGCGACAATCTGACACCAAACTTGTTTTCAAGTATACAGAATACAATTTGCCGCCTATTAATATTTTTAAATTTTTTCGATCTTATAAAACAAAAAATACATTAGTATTATTTATTGATTACAATGTAATATACCTATAGCCTATAGGTAATTGTTTATATCGTGTTCAATTTTCATCGTATTATCAATAAATTCATGAAAATGAAATATTATTATACAGATATGTAATATTCACTGTTCATATTTGTGTTTGAAATGTGTATAATATATAGGTACCCACGTTTTAGTAATTTAGTCGAAATTCCCAATGCATTATTTGATCTCAAAATACCAAAGACAAAAAATACGTTACAAGGACGAGCGTACTTATAATAGGATTAGGTAGTATTTAAAAAAAAATTTAAATTTGTGAAACTTAATTATTTGTCATAAAATTCAATTTTAAACCACTTATATGACGATTTACTGTGCAAAGTTAGGGGAAAAGGTATGACTCGTCCAACTCAAAATTAAAACTATATCCGTACTACTAAATTCAGTTGTACTTATATAAAAGATGTAATAGATAAAAATTATTTTTATTACATAGAAGTATAGAACAATTGTAAAAAAAAACAGTCGCAGAATAAATGTATAATAAAAACGGGATTAGTTTGATAAATTATAAATTAAGGAGTTTGCTGACTTAGATCGTAAACTTAAATTTGGTACCTATATTTGATTTATATAAAATATGTATAATGGATATTAGGCTACCAGGTAGGTACTTATATAATAAGTACTAAAATTTCAGTTAAGGTAGATACTATACTTATTACTTTTTAGTTTTAGTCTTTATGGCTGTATAATATATTAAAGTAATATTATCTAAGTAGGTACCTAAATGATCGATCATATTATTATCCTTATAAGGTATTAATTGAATTACCTACTATAAAGTATTATAACGCTTCTATAAATACTTTGTTTATAACAACACGTTATACGTAAACTAAAAATGTCAAAGAAAATTCGTAATGTAATCGAAAATAGGTTATATCGCGACGAGATTACGGAGTCCGTTTTTTGTGACATTTCACATTCAGCAATTCCACACACCCTCGCAGTTTTAAAAACAATAATACATTAATACGAGATTCTACAATAACGTTACATATTATAAATTATGTTATATTATGCTAGACGGTCAAGATTTACTGCAACTGCTGAAAACCCCACGTGACCCTATTGGATTAATTTTTTTTTTAGACTTTTAAGATTTATTAATTTTAATTTATTGTTTTTTTGTCTTATTAATATTATCATCATTTTCGTGATCGGCGATCGCCGTGATTTTAAATCGTCTTTGGCTGGCACATCCGAAGACCTCCGGCTGTAGACACTAGACACTAGACAGTTCGTCTTCGGCAGTTTGGCATCCAACGAATAGTGTTTTTGACTTTGTGCTCCCCCAACCAAGACCCTCTCAACCACTCCTACCCCGAATATACTTTGTGTCTGCAGACATAATATTATGCAACTCACCACTGCCTTGCACGTCCACGCGATACTATAATATACAACACCTACTACTACTACTACTACTACTACTAATACTATTATTATTATTAAATTATCAACGTCATTGTCATTTCGTCGTTAAACATTTCGAGTGTTCCAAAATAACATGACTTTATTATTTTTTGTTTGAAAATAAATAGTTTTTGTACAAATTATTCAGCGTTGTTTATCGTAATACCTATCTAATAACAAAAACAATATTATTTCGGTAGTGTTGTCGTCGTCGTGCGAACCATCGTTATCGTCGGCCATTGTCGTCGGACACCATGAGTGATATAAATTTGTCTATGAATTATTTGTCGCCCGATAACAGTGATATTATTAGTTTACAGTCGATCGACAACGAGTCACCGACAATTGTGGCTCAGCGATGTAACGGAAATTCGACCGTCGGAGCTCCCATCTTGCCGCAGGTAAGCAAAATATTCAAATTATAGAAAAAACTATAAGTAGGTACACCATTGCTAATATATTTTTTTTTAAAGAAATGTCTCTTAAGCAATTAAACCGCTTGTATTCATAGGTCGTACAATCATAGAAAATGGTAAAAATCACAATTACTTATATTATCTGTGGTTTGAACGTTTTAAAAATTAATACCTACGGATTAGTTGCGCGATGTAATAATGGTATTATTGTGTGTTAACATTAGAAGATGTTCAATGCAGAAAAGAATCATTGCAGTTTATCTATCACAATGGCATTGATTATAAATACTAGTTATTTATAATCAATGATAATCGTTAAAAATTAATATCAATTTTCAGTATCGTTATTCGTCTAATCGTCTCCAACAGTAAAAAGTTCATCATTTATATTATTACAATAATAATATAAATAATATAATTTGCAACATTTTCAAAAAAAAAATAAAAAATTATAATAGTAGGCTTAACAATTTACAGTAAAAAGTTGGAAATTAGTTTTAGATATCAATTGGTGCCTAATATATCCTCAACTCTAAAGTAATTGAATATCATAATTTGAATAAAAGATTTACTAAACGTTAGATGGGGGGGGGGGGTAACCATGCTTTGTAAATTACTCTCTATGGGAAGGTACCTATTTATTTTTACTTTAAACACTTCATATATGTAAGGTATATTGTCTGATATATTAGGTGTATTATAATAATTCATTCCTAGTTCAGAATACAATATGGGTTTTACGTTTATAACTTATAGGTATGTCATAACTCATAAAGTTAGAAAATAATTAAGAGCAAATTACTTTGTTGATGAAATTATAATACCTACTATATGATTATATTAGTATATTCTTTAAATTATACAAAAACAAAAAATTGGATGCCAATATGCCATAATAGGTATAACCTGTCCAGTTCATCTTGGCCGATGGCTGACATCACAAACTACATTCACAGTTGGTATTACTTTTAATACTTTACATTATAAGATAGAAATCGTAACGGTCGCCGTCGGTCAAGATGAAATGGATGGAAAATATTTTTCCGTAAAATAATTTCACCGTAAAAACAAAATTATTTTTTAGTGGTGGGCATGTTGAACGATATTATAATTTATAAATTACAACAAAATATTTAATACTCTAATTATTAGTATTGGGAAGACAGATTAACACTGGGAGCGCTGTCGACGCCTATTGTACTGATGGTTAGGCGGGTTCCCCCCAACTTGGAGTCGAGATTCGAGTCAGGAGATTGTATGTATTTTCTCGACATTTCGCATGTATTTTGCTTTAAGTGAAGTGTATTTGAATGTATTTGATAATATTAGTAGAAATTGTACTTACCAACGTATACAGTTAGCTATAAAAGCGTGTAAAGTTTTGATACTAGAATTCATTTATTATAAAAAGTAAAATAATCAATATAAAACTATATCTATACATCCCGAATTGGAAGGTACAAATTGTTTCCACCAGAGCGCGTTTTGTTAATCTGTTTCCCCAATATAATATTATAAACAGAAAACGAGATAAAAATAACTGTTCAATATATAATTAAGTCCTTTGATTTACAACCACAAACATAATGTGAAATGGGTGTGTATCGATTTGGTGGTATAGATATTGTGTATTATGTCATTTTATTTTCACTTATCTATATAGAAAAATGACGATTAGATATGCAAATCATCATTTTTGCAATGTTTTGAGTAAGTAGTTAATACTAATATATACCATATAATGTGGTGTCACCATTGGCGTGCGCAGACATTTGTGGCAGGGTGGGCTTAGTCAATAAAGATTAAGAAACCTGAACTCTGATGGAAGAAACAATTAAAATGTTACATACTTTAATTTACCTACTCATAATCACCCACTATTAAAGGCACAAATCATTCATATGATAAGAAACAGATAGGTACATATTTTTTAAAAATTAAATAAGAAATATTTTAATTGTCAACACAGTTTTAAATTTTAAGTAAATACAATTTCGCAATCTGTAATGGTAATATGTTATCAATTTTATTTTTAAAAACATTTAATTTATTATTATTTAATATCATTGAGTATCAATGTTATTTTTAATCTACCTATTAATGTTTTATGATTTAAAAAAATCAAAAATCGTGATGTTTAGATCATGTATTACACTATTACTAAGTATTCAAATTTTGGTATGTCTCGCAGGGTGGGTCACGGTCCACCTGCCCCCCCCCCCTGTGCGCACGCTTATGGGTGTAACACGAAGACCTGACAAATTAAATAACTTGTTTCAATTAATATTTTTAATATTCTTTTTTATTTTAATTTATTGACACTTGTGTTACATATGTATATTGTATAATATAACCATTTTTTGCTTTTATTTTTTAATACTGAAAATGAAAAACTTTAAATCTGATGTAATTGTTTTTTTAAAAATTCATAATAGTCAGTTTATATTTTAAAATCTTTTAAATCTAAAGTTGATCCAGTTGTAAAAAAACATTTTAAATTTATAAAGTGTTACGATAATTTATGGTTCAGTTTTGTGAATTTTCCCAAATATTAATTCTTACTAGTAAGTAGTAAGGTACATTAGATAGTCGTATAATAATAATATAGTATGTACTTACTGACTTCGAAATAATCTCTCAGTACCTACTTCTGATAATATTATATTGTTTCACAATCGGCAACTATGATTTATTAATAATCAGTTTTTTCAATTAAAATATTATTCATTGTTTTGTTATAATAGGCGTATAAAAGTTGCTTTTATTTTATTGATTTTTCATAATATAAAAATACGAAAATGCAAATACATTCAATTTTCATTTCTGCTTATATTTATATTCTAAGCATATACCTACAATCTATAGCAAACATAATATAAACACACAAGTAAACAACGCCGAAAAGTATATATACCTAATTAGTTTAAAATTGAATGGTTATTGACAATCACGACTTTAAAGTGATGTAGATTTTTACTGTTGTAAATGTGGTTTGCTATTAATTTATTATTATTGTTATTCGTAGGATTTTTATCACGGACATAATTGATGACTGTACCTAAATAATGTACACCTATTTGAATAATTTAACGTTAACATGCTGAATGTTCTTAAATTATTGTTGAATTATAAAATGTTTTATAGAAATGTGTCCACTTAATAAAGTTAGCCAGTTAAGGTACCTCGGTACTCAATTATTTTTCTCTGGTGATTTTGTTTTGGTATTTTTCAATGGTTTTGTTGTTATTATCATAAATTACCATTACAACTACTTATGGATGACAGGTTATACAATTTTTTCTCGCTAAAGTTCACTATTTTACATTATATTCATAAGAATGATGTAGTTTATTTTTTTAAAAATAAGATTAGTGATAAATGTATTTTTTTTAGTCTAGGTGTATTAATCAAAATAACCAGAGATCATTAACATGGAATATATCGTTGACTGATGATCAAGATGAAGTATCTGAAAACTTTTTAAGGATGTATAATGAACCAGCAACGGTTGCTGAAAATTTTGGTTCAGCTATTTTAACGGTTCCCGAGAACATCAGAAAACAAGCTGATGAATTATTCAAACCTTCAGAAATCAATCCAAACGAAATATTTGATTGGGTAAATACCAAAGTCTCGTGGATTCTTCCATCCAGCTATCAACAATATCTTAAGTCTATTTCTCCAAACGCAAGTATTTTTTTTGTTGATAACTTATGCGATAATTATTTTCTTAGTTCAATTACCAATTAGTAACATACTATAATAATATTATGTACGTCCAAGTGTAATAAGATATTAATTACAATAATAATTATCCTCATTAATTTTATTATATTATTATAGTGGTTATTGAAATACATTTGTATTTATATAGTTTAAAACAAACCGAACAATTTATTAATATGTATACTGGTTTTTTACCATCGATGATTTGAATATTATTAATCACAGACAACTTTTATAAGTAGTTATAACGTGTGTTTTTGATTAATTATATGGCGGTATATTTTTTTTTATTGAACTCGGGAATATAAAATTACTTTTATACCGATGGAATATTTGAAATAGGTACTTCCTACCGGAATAAAAATTAAATTTAAAGTATGCCGGTATTTGACGTAACATATTATGTTCCTATTATTTGATTTATTTGAAAAATGTACATGTATTTATGATCTATAATATATATCAACAAAA